>OX465488.1:20877605-21275509 GCA_950022335.1 Eurois occulta
AATTAGGACGATGGGATGTGCGCTTCAACTGGGACAATGTCACCACATACCTACAGATAAAATATGTTAGAATTTGGCCTACAAATTTGGACTGTGTAACATGTTATATGATTGATCGATTCCGTAGAATTCATACTTGTTTTTAAACCTTACAAAATCAAACTGTTAAAATATATTCCTACGCCACACGTGTTTCTTGGAACAATATAAAACGAGAGCCCAATAACACAGTCCTCTGGTTATCAAAGAACATTCTAGGAAAACAATATTCTTTGGAAAGAAAATATCATCACAGTCACAATTTATTTGGTTTTGAAGTGTACTCCGAGCAGCAATAAACTAACTAGCTCACAGTCGTGAGGTCCCGCGTACCGCCGCTGCCGCGCGCTTCATGAGTGTGTATTGTTACACAGAAATAATTTAAAATGGCGCCTACTAAGCCGACCAAACCCAGCTCAAATAAAATGGGTTTCTGACTTCAAGGAAACTTCCTGTACTTTAAAATAATTGAATTAAGTAATGAAATAAATTCACCGGCCAACAATATTCAAAACGAGAAACTTGGGAATTATTCGAAAGAGAGTGAAACAGGGCTGTGAATAAATGAGGCAATGGATTTATCAGGGCCCTCCGTAATGACGCCCGCTCAGCCGCCTGAGGCTACCCTTTAAACAATGATAACAGAACTCATCATTGCCGGCGACTAATTTGTCAAACGCTGCGTTCTGTAATGACTTCATAATTGCATTTCTGTACTAATTGTAAAAAAAACAAGTTGTTAGTGGTAATTTAAGTTATGGAAATGTGGAGTCTCCTAACACAAGTTTAGACGCCTAAAAGGAAATCCGAATCACTAGTTTTTAAGAAAACTTGTCAAAACCAATAAATCTTTTTTTTTTTTTCTGAGGCATATTGTATTAAGTAACTTGTAATAATTTACCATGTTTTGGTAATTTATTTATTTATTTATTTATTAGGGACAAAAAAACAGTTACATGTTCAAGTTTAAAATTATGAGTTGTTACTTAAATAGGTAAACATATAACCCACACCATTGCCCACGGGTATACAAATGAAAAAAGAAGAAAGATAATGACAATTTTGTCTTATAACGCATGAAATTATTAATTGACTTTAGATCAAGATTGAGATTGTAGTGAGAGAATATTTATAGCCAGTGTTTTAAATTTATTACTTGAAAGAGAAAAGATATCTAAGTCCATGAAGTGTGTGTTATAGGTTTCCATAAGTTGACGAAGAGGCAGTCGAACCCCGGCGTTGGTCCTGCATGAATCCAGATGGAACAGCCGGGGCACGCGGGCCGCCCGTCTGATAACAGTTCTAGGCACTGTATAGCGTAACTTATTTGTGATTTCAATACAGTCAAATCTATTGTTACACAAACCATGCAGCATCATGGCCATCAGAAGTGAACGCCGAGACTCTAAACTTAGAACGTTATATTGCTGTAGTAACTGTGTATACGGAATCCTCGAATGGTAACATTTATAGTTAACAGTTCGTAAAAACTTTTTCTGTACCAATTCTAGTTTGATGTTGTATTTGAGGTAGAACGGATTCCAAATAGGGATCGCGTATTCTAATTGAGATCTTATCAGTGTTTTATACAACAACAAAAAAGTAGAGGGCCGCACGAAGTCTATCGAGGATCTCATGACAAAACCATACATCCGAAAGGCTTTATTTATTATATTTTCAATATGCAAGTCAAAGTGCAAACGTGAATCAATAGTCACACCAAGGTCGCGAACGGACTCCACTACAATTAGTTGTTGGCTGTTCAACATATACGTACAATTAATTTTATTTTTGTTTTTAGTAAAAGATATACTATGACATTTAGGAAGACTAAGAAAGAGTTTATTTTCATCACAGTACGTATCAAGTCTGTGAAGATCTTCTTGTAGTAGTAGGCAGTCATCAAGTTTATGGCAAGCTTTGTAAATTTTTATATCATCCGCATACATCAGGAAATTAGTATTGACAAAACAATGTTTTATGTCATTAATGAAAAGGACAAAAAGCAAAGGGCCCAAGATAGACCCTTGAGGAACTCCGGACTTGACATTAACAATCTCAGACTCAAAACCATTAATAACAACCTTTTGTGTCCTGTTGTAAATATATGATGCAAACCATCGAAGTAAATTGCCTCGGATACCATTGTAGGCAAGCTTTTTCAAAAGAATTGTGTGATCCACCTTGTCAAAAGCCTTCCGAAAGTCAGTGTACACAGCGTCTACCTGGACTCTCCTGTCCATATTTTCAAAAAGAAAGTTAGTGAAGATCATTAGATTGGTAGTAGTCGAACGCCGTTTCACGAACCCATGTTGTTCGGGTATAATAAGGCCGTGTAATTGAGGATAAAGAGCGTCGTGTACAAGTCTTTCAAAAAGCTTCGACAAGGTGGAAATAATTGATATTGGACGATAATTCTCCACATTGTCTTTATCTCCACTTTTATAGACAGGAGTAATAAATGCTCGCTTCCACACAGTGGGGAAGACACCCTCTTGTAGACATTTATTGAAAATTAAATACAATGCAGTATAGATAGTATCGGCTGTTTTTATAAAGAAGGCAGGTGGAAGACCATCGGGGCCAGCTCCCTTAGATGGATCTAGTGATTTTACTGCTCGGTGTACTACTTCTTTTGTGAGGTAAATATCTGGTATACAAGCAGAGCTTTCCTGGTATATGTTTGAGGGTTCCCAATTTTCAGGATCAAACGTGGATGGCTCATACACAGAAGCGAAAAAGGAAGAAAACAAATTGCATATTTGAGTAGGGCTGTCAGACAAGGCATTTTTAAAATACATACTGGATGGGTAGTTAGTCTTGCCCTTTCTGTTGGAGACATATGTCCAAAAATACTTAACGTTTTTAGGTATATTGTCTTCGACTGAGTTAATATAATTTCTAAAACAAATAACGGATTCATCATGTAACAGTTTACGGTAACCGGAGAAGTGATTATAGTCGCACAGGTTTTGATACATTTTCCACTTTATCCACGCACGTTCTTTACTTTTAAAGATACGGATCAAAGAAGGTGTGAACCAAACAGGAAATTGAGAATTTTTAATTCGAGTGACTGGTACGTGTTCTCTAATTATCCGGTATAAAGTATCGTAGAAAGTGTTGACAGCCTGTTCAGCGGTTAGGTGAGCGAGTTTGGTTTCCCAATTAATAGAGCTGAATTCCGCATTAATGTCAGGATATTTAGCTTTATGATAGTTGTACCTAGGTACAGAACGGCATTTCATAGGGGCAAATTGCATGTTTAGGTCCACAAACACGGAAAAAGGAGGATGGTGGGTGTCAGCCGGAAGTAGTGACGTACAAGATACAGTCTGACAGTCAGTGTTGGAGATGAACAAATCCAGTATTCGTCCGAGACTGTTTCTAGTCTTATTGTATTGCGAACCATTAATTAATGACATGAAATTCAGTAGCATCTGGCCGCTTGAAGTTGTGGTGTCGGCCACTGCATAGTTACCCTGATCCAACCATGTTATATCGGGCAGGTTAAAATCTCCAACAATAAAGAATGACTCGGTAGTAGAATCGTTAGCAATCAGATGCAACATGTCCAAGTATTGCCTGTATATTACATCACTAGTGCGAGGTGGTATGTATGCTACACTGATGACGTGGTGTTTATGAGACTGTGATGCAGGTAACAGAACTACAAGCTGTTCGACACAGGCATAGGCGAATTGTGACGCCATAATAGTGGGTCGCAGCCCACGAAGTATGGCAATTAAGACACCCCCACCCTCACGCTTATTCGTTGCCGAACGATCACGATCACATCTGAAAATTGTGTAGCGATCATCAATAAACTCGCTATCGAGTATGCTTGGAATGAGCCAGGTTTCAGTGAGTATGATAACATCATAAGAACACGACATGATGTTCATATAAAGCGTGTGCAACTTAGTACGAATTCCTCTACAATTTTGGTAATATATCAGAAAATTATTAGTAGCCATAGATAACAACTGATAACACATGAACAAATTAGTACAGCAATATGAAACGTTCCGATATACAATATTATGACATATAAGGTAACATAGAGCCAGAAATTATAATCATTCGTTTTCTCTGTAGCAACAAATGACTCTCTGTTTAACATGACTATATGATAAACCATAGATATAAGACGTAGCAAACTATAAATTATGAGAAGAGGTTTCAGGGGAACGGAAACAAGTCACTGATTTGATTAAGATTAAAAGTTTATTCAGGATAGTTCACGGAAAGTACATTAAAAGAGGTAGTTCGGTATAATTAAGGTATTCGCGGACAATAATGGCGTGTGGCGTCGCGGACCGACATGCGCGGGAATTGAGAAATGCACGTACAAGTGCCTTGCGCGTAAGCAGCGGACTCGCGATGCCGCGCGCATCGGTCAGACGTTTGCAACCGCCACGCGGGAAAGAGATAGCGAGACATTCATTATTCTGTGTATCGTAGCGGCATGCGACCGCGGGACGCTCTTATTGGTCGACTCTTTGGTCTCTGGGTTGCTATAAAATAACAATACTCCTCGCAAAAAATAACAGAAAGAGAAGATAACAGATCTTGTAAAAAATCAAGGTATATAAAACCAATAGCATGCAGACAAGGATAAATAAAACATACACAAATTGACATAAAATGTACACATAGAATAGAATACATGTAGGTCGAAGAAATGCATACATGATAAATCTATACTGCCCAATAGGTACAGTATTAAGCACTTGCCTTTTCATTAACAGTAATCTTATTGAGGTCATTTTCGGAACGTACTGCAAAGGCCGTACTCCCATCTCTCTCACGTACAAGGATCGTGGCGTTCTTAATCCATACGTATTTAAAACCATGTTTTCCGGCGACTTCTTTACACTTCCGAAACAAGGCCTTATTTTGGTAATAACAACTTTAAGTCACCTTTGAACAGCGGAGAAGCCTAAAATATTTTTATTGAATCCCCACGAGACAGTACCAGTATCCATTGAACGTAAGTAGAGCAACATAGTAGAAACAATTTACTCGTGTTCGTTCGTATCCGAGATGAGGCGAGGCACACAATGTGCTGCAGTCGCCACGTGAAACAATTGTCCACGAAACTATCGATAGCGTTCCGATCGCGACTGGCACACGGCCGACATTAAATTGCTCAAATCTGGACAATATTCGTATTTACCGCAACGCCAACATAAAATTAGCCTATCGCAATCCAATGCTGGACATATAGGCAGTCTGTCCACTGTTCTAAGGTCGTCGGTTCCTGCGGGTGGTTCCCACACTATCCTTGCTGATACTCGGTCTCTACTCGAGGAATCGTTTACTCAACAGTCATCAATCTTTTGACAAACGTGGCCCGACCACAGCCGCTTTAACTTGCGCTTCTGCAAACTACGTCGGTAACGTCAATTCAATGCCAAAAGTTATTGGAGATACACCCTCTAAACTATTTTAATCAAATTAATAGAATAAGCAGTATATTCAATAATGAAAACGGAATACACGACACCATTTGAGGTTTTATAGCTAAAACTAATTTTAAGCTAGATAGCTCCGCTTTCTCCGGCAACTGTTGACGGGCCATAGTCGTCGAGATAGTGGCCCGTGTAGCTGTAGCTGGCTAGCTGCACCGTCACAAGCGGTGCAGGCGACCGCGCGCACAATGACAAAGCTAACGGCAGCGTCACCTCCCTCTCTATTAGCTGCAGCTGATGCTATCCTGTCTTATCGATAGAGTTTTGTTTCTCTCTACCTTCTACACAGTTTGCAATATCACTATCAGATTTAGAAGTTTCTTTTTCGATCCTTTTCCAAGAGTTTACGACTATTTCGAGGTACAAGAGTTCCAGTAAGATATATTCCCAGTACTCGTATTACACTGGGTTACGGTATTGTCAAGTTTCAATTTAAATTCAAAGTACTCACGGTATGAAAAACCAAACAAAACGAGGAGTAAGGAAGCCAATAGAACTAAATGGAAGCGGCGCCTCACCAGTTGCATCTGATTGTACTTGTAATTACCATATAAATTGTAACCAAGCGACATAAATACAGTACTGTTATTTAAGCAACGGTTTTACATTACAACATAAAGTTATTTCTATCCTATACCTACTGCGTTATTCTTATTTATATTCAATGTCGAGTTGTGTGGATGAGGGGTTAGATTTTAGTTGGAGTTTCAACCACTTTGTAGGGTATACTTCGTATTAATATTTTGTAATGGCCTAGAATCTCGATCTGAAAGTACTCGAACCGGTACATTTTCAAACGCGGCATATCAAAAATTATTTCCACATTATTATTATCTGTATACGTTTTTTTGAATACGGTGCTTCTGAGCACTTGGCACACGATACGACAGCGTTCGTTCGAGGGACGCTAGTGAGCTGCACGGCACCGCACCACGCCGCACCAGATCGCAGCGCTTTGCACAAAGCCGCCCGACAAAAACACTTCGGATGAACAAAGAATAAAGTGTAACGATCGTCCACGTAATCCGCTACATCGTATCATACCACAATGTTTGTAGTACAGCTGTATGTATGCGTGTGTAGAAAATGTGCACTCTCACAAAATACTTATTTCTTCTTTACTCTCATTCATTTCTTTGGCGACGGTTTCACATTACGATGTCTTAGTTTTAATCTCACTTTTTCTGATCTCATAAGTTTTACATTCATAACTAACAGAGGCCATGCCTCGCTCGTCGCCTTATACCCCACTCGGCGGTCTTCCTCAAAGGATTTCATCCACCAGCGGTGTCCGTGTAAGTCAGCGGTTTAAGGCTATTCCGTGAGCTCTCTCATCATCAACAATATCTATATATATACATATAATAAATCTATAGACGTGGCGTGTTTGTAAATTGAAAATATTTAGAAAAAAATAGTAGGGGTGTTAAAGGATTACACACAGAACCCATTTCTACCATTTTTAGAATTTTTGTCTGTTTGTCGGTTCGTTTGTGCGCGCATCACGTAAAAACCCCTCATCGTAATCAAAATCGAAAAATATTGAAACATAAGAAACATTATTCCGAGTAACATTTAGCGTTTATTTCATCAAAATCGACCAACAGACGCAAAAGATATTAATGTTTATAATTTAGTTAGTAGCCTCATACGCGATTTCTATGATAAATTTATTTATTTACGTAAATAGGTTTTAGTCGAAGTGTAGTCGGAATGGCTGAAAATGAATTTCATTTTATTTTTCCTTTTGTGTTTACTCTTTGCATGGAAATAATAAGTACTACGTACAACCCATTACGAAATTTGAAAAATTTGAAAAAGAAAACAAAATTAAAATTTGATAAAATCCACGACGTTGTTGGCCTACTTTATATTCTTTTGAGCTACAATTTAATAACTAGCCATAAAACCAAGGTAACATATTATGCGAATTTCTTCAAGTTTGTAAGAAAAATGTTAAAAGTAAACGCTGAACAGCGTGCAGCTTTTTGTTCATGTTGATAGATCACTACTTGTGCAACTTATAATAGTTAGAGAAAAGTCTGGGAAGAACAAAAAGCTAAAGATTGCGTTGAATGACCTTAATTGCAGCGCGGCATGAGCAACTTGAGCAAGGGCTCTCTGTGGCTCTCCGGGAACTTTGGACAACTCACTACTTAAATGGGAATTCTTATAGCAGCCAGACTTGCACAATAATCAAATTGCGTGACAAGTGTGTGTGTGTGTGCAAATATAACTGTGTGTGTGTGTGTGTTTCCGACTTTCCGGTGCACGTTAGAAGTTTTAACTATCCGATTTGTTAAACGGAACGTTGATCTGCACTCACCGGATGTCACTAGGATTCACGACACTGCCCATTTGAAGCAGGCATTCCCTTCTGAATCTAAATTACACTCAACAGAACAAGTTTTTGCCAAAGTATTATTAAACTATCGGCAAATTCCCTGGGAGTTACTATTTTTGAATAAATCTCTCTTAACTCCCAGAATTAAGATTGGTTTAATCTAACCTAAATCAACAGTAGGTGTCCATTGAATAAAAATGTCAAAAAGTATCGTTTTACCTCCACAATACATTTGTGTCGGAGCAACACGGTCGACTCGTCGCGCCGCGTCTCGCTACAAACGTCTCGAACAAGCGCGTTCGCCTCATATCGCCGCCGTACACACAATATTTGTTTTGTTTCTAACGTGGAGCGAATCTAGAGCGATGGTTCGCCGAACTGTTCGCGAAAATACTTTTTAAGAAACACGTAGAGCTCGTGAGTCGTGAGGCGTGCCCGTGAGGAGAGGAAGACGTTTAGGAGATTATCTCCATATTATCTGAAGGATGTAAGTAATTTCCTCGCGGAAATAGCCGTTGCCTTGGCAAGGAGGAAATTGGTGCCGAAAAAGGTGAAACCATTGTTTTTGATGTATTGAGCGTTAGCATTGTCAAAGAGAGCACACGTAAGACATAAGTGACAGGCAGATATTAAGAAAGGCAGCTTTTAGTGAATGTGTGCGTTTATTGTAGTTCTGCGAATCTAACGTTTTACGAATCCGACTTTTCTTCGACCGTAGCTCGTAGTGATCCGTACCTACACCGAAACAAACATGGAAATTAAAACGAATGCTGGGAAACATTTCAGAGGGTTATCGTCGATTAATATCCGTATCCGTTTGAGCGGCTCGACAGCGATGCATGTGTGTGAGTATGGTACCCTACGCACACGTACAAGTAAGTCTATGTGAGTGCGGTAAGTTCGCGAGTGGTTATCGCTCGTCCAATTCGGCTTTTAAAAACGCTGTCACGAACAGAGACGACCGCGACGCTGGAACAGCTACAACTGTACAGTTCTTATAGTTCTGTGTTGAGTGAATATTTTTTTTTATTTGATTAAAGGGCATATTTATATGCGCTCCAAAACGCAAATCGTTGAGGTGGCTCAAAAGGCTGCCCAACTTAGGCGCGATTTATACAGAAACGGCGCAGGCATGATGCCGCTTCAAAACGTTATCATACAAAATGTGTGTAGGCGACGTGTTGTGAATTACACTCAAGCGGCGCAACGCAGGCACGGCGTTCTTTCGTTTCCTTATAAATTCCAAGCCTGCGCTGCGCCTGCGCCGCGCCTTCACCTTACGCCGTTTCTGTATAATTCGCACCTTAAATGTGACTGGGGCCCGTAAAGCTCAGGATTGGTGCCCTAAACCAGTGACACGGGGTCGCGGCAGACCACGAAGGAGATCGCGGGACGAACTGGATGTCTTGCTTGAGAATTGGACTGTAGTCGCACAGAATCATGACCTTTGAAAGGAATGGAGGGAGACCAATGCCTAGCAGTGGGACAATTATGGGCTAGCTATAATAATATAATATAAATAAGGGCATATGCTGACTGGTGAAAGAATTAATGCATTGAATATCGGAAGAAAAAGTTTGACATTAAAAACTCAAAATTATGTTTCGTAGCGAAGCTTCGCAGGTGAAGTAGGGTTGAACAAAGTGATGTAGCCATCTTAATGTAAAGCATTTTTCCAGCTAAATACTTAGCTCAGTTAGGTACGCCTAGATGTTGATTAGTGACCGCAATGTTAATTACTCGGTCGTGCAAGTGAAAGGAGTACCGGCTGAACATTACGAGCTGACGACGGCTAGCATCCAATCAATACAACAGATTGCAGGCTTTTTACATTGCTCACAATTAACCTACTTTACTGACTTTAATTGCGAAGAACAGACATTGTATGTGTTTTCTCACTGAAAATTGACTGTTACATCTCTTCCGGCCGGTACTTATCATGGGTATTGTTCATTCAACTAAATGTAAAACAAATAATAATTCTTATTCCGAAAGTAAAGTGAAATAGGAATGCGAGTCCTTTAGCGAGATAGGCTTGGATCTAGCTCCCCAGTGCCATCGCTTGAGTTGAGCCGCTAAGCCAAACGTTCACCTGCTCCGTATGCACGCACATATATACACGCACACACGCACACACGATCAAGGATTGACACCTCGTGTAGACATATCAGCCAGCGTGTGGATAATGCGGGGCTAACGTCTGCGGGACGTGCGACATATGGCGCACGTCTCGGGAACGCCGGACTAATGCGCGGGACACCGCTACCGCCGCGCACTAATGACGCCGCCCGGCGTCGCTCGCCGCACAGTGATGTACTCACTGTGTCACCTCAGGTAACTACGGTAAGTGCAACACATATGTCACTGTACATAAAGCCGCTTTAACTTCCTAAGGGTATACTAAGCCATGATACTAATTTATTCTTTGGCCATATTAGTTAACAATACCATAAAATGTTTTGAAAAGAAGATTTGTGTGATATTATGCAACAAGAACGGAGATTTAAACTACTTACTTGCGACGCCAAAGTTATCAATAGCCACATGATTGTGACTACTAACTACTTAAGCCAAGGACAAAAAACCACAAAGATATCAAGTCTTACAGTAAAACAGTGGCGAGCGGCGAGCATCAAAGTTTTTAAGATAAATCGCTGACTTTTTAATAATGGCCGTGTAACACCGTTGTACGTTGGAGAGACAATTTAAACGCTTACAAATGAATCCCGGGGGTAAGCCCGCGCCACTCATTTGCATCGCCACAGCCGGGACGCGGGACGCGGGACGCGCGGTGGGGACTCGAGCGGGATGTAAGCACTCTATGACACCTCTAGCACTCACTTTGTCTAGCGGGAATTCTAATTTCCGTATGTCGATTCCATTCGACATTTTCAATTAAATTCATTTTGAATGTAGAAAATTAATTAAGCCCTCTTTATCCATTTCCATGATTGGTTTGAGTGCCGCGATGGAATACGTGCACCTACTTGGTATAATTATTATGTGACGGAGATTATGGCAACTATGTGAATTAATTAGTGCCACTAGAATAAAAATAATGAATTAGTTACATATTTGTTTGTTTTATAATGTGTAGGTGTTAAATGAGGTTCGAGGAGGCACAGGAAAAGGTCACATGGAAGGAATTGGGACAGTACAGGCTACTAAAACAAAAAATAAGGTGTTAAATTTGCGGTGTGAGCGTGAGGTCGCCTTACCTACGTACTTAATCACGTTCTTAGAACTTTACAATTGTTTTAATATTTTCATTTAAAATGCGGATACATATACAATAACAAATCTAATTAAGTCGCACAGTTGCTCACGCTCACAAATATTCTGAATATTTGTTAAAGAATGGCTAAAAAATGTATTAATTTTGAAGAAGCAATTCGAAGGTTGGAATAGTTAATAGTTTTTTTTTTTTAATTTTCTTCGCATTGTGAAACTATAAATATCAGCTTATGAAACTTAGAAATACGCTCTAACACCTTCCAATGTAGAATGGATGTTAAGTACTCGTAGAGAATAGAGAAACAGACAAATGAGATACAGGTAAACTAATTTGAGATCACAACAAGGTTAGCTGTCTGTGGAACTATTAAGTTGGGAGAAGGGGCGCGGGGGCGCGGGGGCGCGGGGCCGCAAGGGCGCGATAAGTGGAACGAAGTGCGCGAGGGCGGGACATTAATAACACGCCGAGGACGATAAGTCACCGTGTTTGTGTTCGCACCCTCGCCGTACGGGCCCGTGCGGGTCTGTGCTCGCCTGTGGGCTGCACAGAGAGAAGGACCACTCGTTACAATGGCCATAAGGAACCCGACTTGAAGCGTAAGGGTTTTACCACACTTATCGATCGATCGCCATCGGTCGACGTTGATCGACTGGTGTGGTAGCTTTGGCTGACGTCGACTAATCCATTCTACCATCGATCGATGGCATCGATCGACGATCGATCGCTTGGTGTGGTAACACCCTAACATACGTAGATTGGGCGCGTTCTGTGGTATATGCATTTGCTGGAATCAACGTTAACGAGAATGGAATCGTAATGTGATCCCAAAAACATTTTCGGTTTAAACCAGAGGTGCCAATGTCTAGAGACCACCCTCGATATAGGAGAGGATTATCATGTGGTTTTAAAACTGCCTACTTGTAAAATGTGATTATATTCTTGAGTTGTTCAAATGGACCTTTTGTACACTATCTACAAAGTATGATCTCTATCGTGAGTTTTTCCGCTGAGCGCTGAGAAGTCGACACGGACTTAATTACTGCTTAATTATCTGCCGACGATAGTAAACTGCGCGAGTGACGGGCAGCAGGAACTAGGTCCTGGGTCGTCATGACTCAGCTGATCGAGGTAGGAAGTAACTCCGTATTGACCGGTGAGTTCAGAGGGCATATCAGTGTAGGTAACGTCCTACAAAATAGTCTTCAATATCTTCTAGTCTTTTTGGGGCACTACCGGTAGGGGAGGAGAGATCGTACTCCTGAATATGAACAACAGAAAGTCGTTCATATTCTTGTAAAACATTTAACATTGTTTTTATTAAGCGTCTAATTAATTCTACTACCAAGTTCATGGTTTATAGATCAAACATAACAAACGCGAAACAAACCTCTTCATGCTTTTAAAGGTAATAATGATAATCCTAAAAGCTTATGCCAATTTTGTAACAAATCGCCCTGACCGGTAGCCTAGACCCGGTTCCCGATACCGGTGGGATACAATTTTTTATACTTTTAAATGTTAATTTTTTTAAATATTTGTTCAATTAATATTTTTTAAATGTAATGAATTCGTATAAAGATGAATAAAAGAATATATTTATAATCCATTTCAGGTAACAAGGACCCATAGATAAATACCTTAACCTAAACATACATACTAATAACACTAATGCCCGGCGATAGGCGCGGCACGATGTGGTGTGCTAATAACGTCATTGTGTGACGATTTGCACGCGTCGCGTGTAAGCGGCTTGTTATACGAGTACATCGCGGTTGTGCACGGGATCGGTTAGTAATATTATATAGGTAATAACGGCATTCATGATCTCGCTTCTCCACATAAATTATTGGTAAATAATGTATTTTAATATTGTAGGAAGCGTTGACTTGGATTACTATGTCAGTGTTCAATGCTAAGAGGTATTTCACCCAAATCCAAAATGCTTCACAAAAGTCAAATGGAACTTAGATTGTTTCAATTTCGTAGGGAGAACACTAAGTGCAGAGACATTCCTAAAATGAACAAATCAACATTTTCCTGTTGTTATATCCATTTATTGATCGGCGCATCATGTCTCATGTCCACACGTACATCTCGATTCAATTTAATTCCTTATTGCAGAAATCATCTCCCTTCTGGCTGTAAGATATTTTACACAATCGTTTTATCGCTTCTCTTCGCTTCAATTAATTTTAATATCAACAAAAAAACAAAACTAGTATGTATTAACAAACAGGAATTCATGCGCCGCACTCGCTGCGCCAATCTACAAAAGTTTACGAATTTATTGGAAATTTTATCGCTAAACTCGAACTACACGAAATAGCAGCTCATTTATATTTGAAGTAGAGGACCATTACAGTTACTCAGCGAGATTCGTATCAACATGCGGTTGGCAAGCGCGCCCGGGGCCGCGGGGCCGGGCTAGTCTCGCCATCACCGTCCGTCCACGATGTGGTGCGAATATTTTTTACTTCGCCGAGACAATATGGTCAAGTGATTGAGCACATCTGTGGGTCTCGGCGGGAATGCAATCCCATGGTGGGACAAAAAGTATCATTTGGTTTTTTGATTTAGATATTGCTTTGCATTTTTCAAGAAAGGACGATTTTGTAATTAATGATAATGGCGTAATGGAGGTTATTACAGTAACTGGTATTATAACTGACTAACTGAAAATAATACAAGGCCAACCTCACGGACGTTGATCTTCTTCCTCGTCGTGTCGATAATTCCCTTTCTGACTCAAATAAGCTTTTTTTATTATTTTTAATGGGCCTACTCTTGACTTCAATCTAGTCCTGAGGACAGAGATGAGGTCGACGATGGAACGAGCTAACCCAAAAGAAGCCTATTAACTCGCGACTTAAATAGACTGGAGTCATATTATGAACTTGGGGAACACCGACGTAGGCAGGGAATTCCACTCCTTGGCTGACCGCATAATAAACGATGCTTCGACCAGAACTCTACCACCTCGTGGGGGATGGCTTCAGACCGGTCCCTCAAAGTGCAGGTGGAATTACGCATAGGGCAAGACAGAAGGTGAGCCATGGTTTGTGTTGAGGCACCACAGTCGCACCCTGCTTCATCGGAATACCCCCACAGGACCAAGTGATATCTGCAGCGACCTCAGCGTGTCCTCGCAGCGGCGATTGGCGGCGGCGACCTCTCGCGTCCGGCCCTGGTTCAAGCCATGGTCCGGGGCGAGAGGGAATGGGAAGCCGTCACCTCCTTCTGCGAAGCAGCCATGCTAGCGAAGGAGGTGGCGGAACGTGAGAGGGAGAGAAGCTGCAGGGCTATGGCATTAGGTGTCCCGCTGGGAGCTTTTCTGCAGGTTCGACATAGTGTGCCGGAAGGGAATGTCTGAGGAGCCACAACTTTTTTTTTCTTCTTTAACTCTGTTGTTGGCGAGTAAAGGATTAGTCGACCTGAGGAAGCAGTTCTGACTCATTTTGTCGTTCATTCATTGGTAAAATATGCTTTAAGTAGGTATATCTCTGAACCACGTACGAATCGCATCGCACCTGCGTAGGTGCGTTACGTGGTCGACACACTTCCGAGAAGCACAACTCCGGCCTCGAACGGAACCGACTATTAAATTAATGAACAATTTCAAGTAACTCCGGGCATCGCAACAACTCTCCGAAATATCTCCGAGCAGTCGAGCGCAAACCAGACTCAAACATATTTTATAATAAAGAATTACTTTTGCAATTATAAGGAACCAACTTCTCTGATTAGGTGAATGTAAGTGTAAGAATTTCACTTAAAACTTGAGTTCTGACATTCAGCCGCGTGCCGCGCCGCCAACCGACTCCGCACTTTGTCAGCTAACTGAGTTAACTACTGAAAGCCTACTACGTATTACCGCATAGCAAAAAATAGAGAAAACCCACTTTTGTGGAAATAAGTTCTACCGGAGTGTGATTGAAACGGAACTATCCTGAACCACAGCACCAGTGATATACATTGTACGGACTGCAACTTCTGTTTGACATATACTATGCGATACTTACAAGTTCTCTTTGATAAAATAAAGGCGGCTCATACGTTCTTAAGAGAGCGGAGTATTTGTAAACATTTCATGTCACAAGCTCCAGTATGTTCCAGCGTCTAACAGTACTTATATCGAAAGAAAACAAGAGGCAGGCATTTTGTTCAGAAAACATTTTAGAACGATAACAAGAGAGCTTTGTACGTCCGCTTCGAGTTGTTTAGTGAACCAACAACGGGTTGTTGTCACAAACAACGATTATGTCGAGGCTACCTACAGTACATACCTACAGGCGGTGACGCGCGAGGTCGACGTTATCACTGGCGCCAACAGCGCGCATATTCTGTCCCACAGCCTCTCGCTGCCACTTCTTGATTAATCACCACTATTCATTAGAGGCACGGCTAATATGCCGCGACGGGATCGCTAACTTATTGTATTAGCGAAAATACATCTAAGAATAATTCCCTTGTATTTGTAACAAGGTTTATTAGTGCCGGTATCTGTAATATTTTAGGCCTGTTCTTAAGAAAAAATATAATATTTCGTTCGTTTTCCACGAGTTTCGTTTAGTTATCGATAAATTTTGATCAGACGCGGCGGCGGACGTTGCTAGAAAATTTCCTGCGCTCTCAGATAAAACAAATTTTATCGACGAGCTTACGCTTTGTTACAGCCGAACGACAGAAATTCGTTTACGCAGCCCGATAACAAAAACACAATAACTGCCTTTAACACAAATAAAACGCTCGATGCGTTACAAAACGATGCCGTGATGATGTCGGGACCATTTAGCGCGAATGTGACGCGAACACTTCATGATACTTGTTGTGGAACATTCTGGAATCAAACGACGTGCTCATGGTGACAGCAACATAATTGTGTGTTGAGTTGAACAAACTTTTTATCGCTGTTTTGCCTACGCACGGTATGACAGAATAACGAGGCGAGTGCGTTTTGGCGAGCTGTAGTGCTGCTAGACGTGATGCTGTGCTGTGCCACAATCCCATGTAACATTAACATGCGACTCGTTTCAATAAAACCGCGTCGTAAAGCTGGTCACACTGTCACACTGCGCTGGCACGCCGTGCACCGCTCGCCGCGCCGCATCGATATGCACTTCTTTTATGAGCGCGTTAAACGTTCAACCGTTATTAATTTTCTTTTAGCACTTTAGAGACACTAAAATGTTATAAATTCCACCGCGTTCACGCCATAGATTACGAAAACTAGTGCGATTGTAGTCGCTGCGTACGAAACAGTTACTGTCATATTTACGTTTAATTAAATCCTGCGCAAGCGTGCCGCGTGATGCGTGAAGCGTGTCGCGCGGACGCGGTTCCATCGCAAACAATCGTGCTTATATCAATGAGCCGCGGACATCATATTAGATGCTAATATGATGTCGTTATGCTCGCACTAGCTCGAACAAAGAGCTTTGCAAGAGATTTTAGTATATTTCATTATAAAATTACCTACCATTCGATTAAAACCATTAGAGTGCCCGATGCTGTAAATTAGAACAAAATGCAAAAGCAATTCATAACCATTCATTGAACATAAGTCCAAAGCACAAGTGTGTTATTAATTTATGACGTCCTTAGAATGTCAATAGTTAGCGCCACTTGTCATATTAATTACCGGCTGCGAGCCGAGCGAGCATTACACCGACCGGCGCCACACACACGCGGGACAAGTGCCCTCCACCACCAATCATATCATAAATGTATAACGAGAGTTGATGCTCGATCGAGAAAATATAAAAGCATAAGTATAAAAGCCTACTTTTTCATATGGAATACAATTTAAGCGGATCAGCGTTGTGAGCGTACTATAACAGTAATACGGCATTGTGCCCAGTGGCATGTGAGCGAGAAATGACTCATATCATGACTAATAGATATTTAGAGTTTGTAGGTTCCACAATAATATTTTAGCTCGTTGAAATATCAATTTTGAGCATCGTGTTTCATAATGTAGTGCTAAAATGGACGGATGTGTACATTGCCATAAAACCGTCCTACACAGTAAGTATAATATTATTTTGAGCACTCTCGTCGTCCCCTTGACATAATCATAGCGAACTTGAAATACCAAATCCTGAAGGAAATGAAAGGAAGAAAAATGATAGCAACGCCGCGGAGGGGAGGTAATAGCGGAAGCGGGATCTTCCTCGCGAAATAGTTTTAAAATTATAAAGTATAGGTACACAGCGTCGGCGTCGGCGCGTGATTTATGACGCTCGTCCGAGACGCGCCACGCGCAGCCTGCGTCATTAATAACCGCGCGATGTCGCGGCAACACACAGGTAAACGCGGCATGCTTCTGAGCGCGCGGTGTACACCGTACAGCAAGGATGCCGCCTTCAATTATGGACTACTCTATGCAATAAGAATCTTGGAACTCTTTGGTATGGGTAACTAGCTTCATCTTTTTGACAAACCGACTCCTTCACAATTCAAAAGTTCCTTTGGTTTAATTGTTTAATGTAACTGAAATCGGTATTCTAGAAACAATTTAAAGACCAACCCGCTTTGAGCCCGCGTGGTGAATACAGGCCTGTGTCCCAGTACTGGTTCCCAATGGAAATATTGCTGACTGATTTATGTTTAAAACCATGTCTCGTAATATGGGATCGTAACATTTGTGCAAGCTGCATCGCCTCCGACGAAGCAAACTCAACATTTGTTTATTAATAATTATGTAGATAAATATCACAACCCGGATGTCCACGCTAAATGTAAAATGAGAAATGAAAGAAAGGTGTTTTTGCCTATACGTTTTTAAATTATGAGGTTTTATCATAAACGGCCACTCGTGTAGGAGTTTGTGTAAGAAATAAAAATAACATTGAATTACGGATTAAACTAGAAAATCAGATTAAAGTATGAATATACCGGCGTTTGACAGAAGTCGCTGTGGACTTGCCGGGTTTTGAACGTGCTTCACTCCCGATAACTCATGGAAATGGGAGCCATCTTGGACTCTATACTTTATCCTGATTGGTCGAAGCAGATGTGCTTCAGTTGACTTAAATTAATTAGGAATCATCAATTTTGACTGCTTTTTTGTATTGAGTCTATATTTATTCTGCAGAAAAGAGCTATCAGAGCCTTATATGATCTACGTAGACGCGATTCTCTAAGAGAACTGTTTAAGGAAATTAACATCATGACAGTACCTTGTCAATACATCTATGAAAACATCATGTACGTTAGGAAAAATTTGCATTTATTTAGTAAAAGAGGTGACCGACACCACTATCATACTAGAAATAGGGACCAACTAACTCAACCAGGTTTCAGGCTAGCTAAAGTAGACTCATCTTTCATGGGGTACTGTTTAAAATGTTACAATAAAATACCTCCCCACATTCTACAACTGAATGAGACGAAATTTAAATCTTGTATAAAACGCACACTATGTAGGCAAGCATATTATAAGTTGGGGGATTACATTGATGATAAAAATGCTTGGCTCAATGCTGGTCCTGCTCCACAACCATAGGGGCAAACTAATTGATTACCATGTGAAGTTATTGTGGAAGCTGCAGAAGATTGTAAAAATATCTTTGCATTGTATAGATTCAATCTCTTAGTATTATATAATCGCATAGCACATGTGTGAGTACTATGTACTGTAAAGCTACCATTTACATTTAGTTATCTTCATTGACTTGAATGTGCCCTGGTGGCTGAGAGAATGTCATGCTCACACAAATGTCTCGCTGATGGTGGCGGGTGTGTCGGGTCATTTAGTTCCCTTCAATATGGTTGAGTTGAATGGCGCTGATCCATGCGTCATGTTCGTGAACGGGCGCTGTCAGTTGGGACTGGTCATCTCTTAGCTGTCACGGTTTATTTTAATTACTTTATTTTTAAATTGTTAGTTTAATCTTTTACTCTGGACGCTCTTAATGTGCACGTCTTTGTACATCGTTCTCACATATATGTATAATCTCAACATGAATGATGTTACCAAGATTTTGTAACAATATTTTGATTAAAAAGAGTGTCCATGGAGTTTCTTGCCCATTCTTCTCCATAGAGATCTACGATTTGGAATGTGCAACTACAGTACTTTCGCAAGTTATTATGCCTTGTGACTGTGACTGTAGCTTAGCTTTTTTGTTTTTGACTTTCAAAAGTGCCTGTAATGGTCTAATTGAAATAAATGCTTTGAGTTTGAGTTTGATTTTGCAAGTCACCTTGATTATAATTAAACAAACTTATTAATAATTTTACTTACCGGGCTTAGTTAGATATTAAACTACATAATTGGTTCCAAACTCTACTAGTTGTGAACCTAGAACATGATAAACACGAGTTGTCTACCCGCCGTGTGCCACTTAATTGGTCAGAATGGTTCACAATTCGTTTAAATCCAGATACAGCGCGATGGTAGTTACATAATGTGTTTAGGAGACTTGAATATTAGTACCTACTCTGAAAATAATGTTGTTGGCCTCTACCAAAATATTAAAATGTACCTAAATCCATAACATAAACATGTAAATCGATTCTAGTAAATCGTCTTCCTGTCAGAAATTTTCGTATTTGATTAGTATCATACGATAAGATTGACAAGTATGTCGTTTCACACGACAGTACCTACCTACCTAGTAGACAAGCCGCGTATGTTTGTGTAAATGTTTGCCCAAACATACTTGTTTACTTAGTGCGAGACTACCGTCGTACATGTCCTTGTTTGTGAATCAAAAGGTGATCCGAGGGATGTGGCGCGTATAATGTCAGAGGGTCGTCCCACTCGTCCCACTCGTCCCACTCGTCTCACTCGTCCCGTGCGGATCCCGCGCGTCGAGTGGACCCAGTGGACAGTACACTCGCGTTAATTATTCACCTTCACTTCATAAAGTCCGAAACTTACGCAAAGAAAAGCTTTTTAATAATTTAATTTTAAAGAAAAGGTATTCACTTCATGAGCAAAATGTTACTTATTGCTGCCAGACGTTACTTATTTTCTGAATAACAACATGTGTGGCATCAAGTAGTGTATGTACTGAGAACGTATGCATACCTGCATACTTGTGCCGACCGACGGCTAATTGTTACATATCAAAAAGTGAATTACAAAAGTGAAATAACAAAATTAAAAACAAGTTACTTACATGATTTCAGTGTTGAATGGCCACAAGGTAAGTACTAATAGGCCTACCTATTAGTACTTACCTTGTTTTGGTGTTTGTTAATAGATTGTAATATTCACTGTGTAATTAAAATGCCAATTAATTCGAGTCAGCTGTGAAGCTACCTTTCATAAAATAAATAAATAAATAAAACGCCATTGTGCCCAAGAGTGGAAAACTGAAAACCAATCTAGGAATAGTTCTTTACAGATCCCCTGACTTCGATGAAAATACTGGTTTTCAGTTTTCCACTTTTGGGCACAATGGCGTCTCAAATCTTCACAGTTGTAGTTTATATAACGAAGTTAAAAGGAAAACTATCACAGCTAAGTAGGCTTTACAAGTTTACGAATAATAGTCGACCAACTTATAAAATGTACTTGGATAACATATTTTCCTAAACAAAATGTATGGGAGCACACGTTTTTCAACTGCAAAGGTGTTTTTTTTTTATTTTTACACCTAAAAATCATCGTTCGGACCGTAGGAAGAGGATTAAATTAACGTTGTAAGACGGAACCCTACATTGTGCGTGGCCGACATGAAATCATTTCAGTACTTATTTTGAGCCAGACCAATCATAGATGGGCCAAACATCCCCCAGACACAATTAAAAAAGTCGCTGTACGAGCGCATCGGTTTGTTAAACCATACAAAAATGATTAATTCCAACGCCACAATTGTTCTGACTGCTTACAATGACAATTTAAAAATCTCTCTCAGTAGGTATCAAATATTTATAAAAAGCTGACTGTGACGTGATATTTCACTTATACTGTCACTTACGGGATATCTTCCGTCATTTTAAAAGAGTAACCATGGAGTTTCTTGCCGGTTCTTCTCCATAGGAAACGACCAACCCGAACCGTGCACCTTTTTGTCGACGTTTCATAAGTGCCCATGTAGGCCTATGTGAAATAAAAATATTTTGATTTTGATTTTTGATTGTTCATGATTTTGAGCTCCTGATAGTCAACCCGGGATCATGGCGCTTGCAACAGCGTCGAAATATCGAGAGCTCAGACAAACAATGTGTGATATTTCACGTTACACATTGCGCCGTCGGCATCGTCACAAGTTAGCAGGTATGCATACGTTCACAGTAAGTACATACTAACACTACTCGATGACACATATTTTGTTAATCAGAAAATAAGTTACTGCTGGCGGCCCTGGGATCTTGGACCATCGTCACAGGCACATCAAAAACAATTCTGCCGAATTCAAATCGCCGAACTATTCTCTTTCAAAATGTTAATAGTTTTAGCCGCCATGATTTGAGGTTGCTTCGAAGATAGATAAGCTAACAGTGCCTATAACGTTTTAATGTAGGTGTTTGAAACTTTTTTGTTTTGTCATGAGAAATCGTCAAATGACCCCTTCCGCTCTGGGCGGAGTGGAAGGGAGTGTCAGACTTATACTGACTAAAACCCATACAAGTTCCTTCTTTGCCTTTTGTGTTCCAGGGCCGCGGTATCTCTTTCGAACAGTCCCGCAGCCCAACATACAGGACTTGGGTCTTTGTGCCAGATTTATCAGTAATTATCACTTTACACGCGCCGATCATTAGCACATCACTAGCTCGCATCCAGTCTCATTACTTGGAGCCGATAAATACCCTTTGTGGGTGTAACAGTGTGCGGACTGCGGTGTGAGCTGAACAGGTAATAAACACACACAAGCCGCTTACTAAATACATACACACATAGGAGAACACAAGGACGCCGCAATCAATAGACTGAAAGAAAAAATACTGCCGTCTGTTATTAGTTCAAGAAGAGGAAAAATCCGGGAATCCCGAGTATGTTATAAGGGCAAATATCCGCGAAATGCAATAAAACGACGACAAGGGCGACGAGCGCCCTCGCGTTGTACAATATGCTGAGCAATCAGGCCTCCTGGGACCGCGGCTGCGACCGGGGGCAGTGCTACGGCGATATCTCAGCAGTATTCATAGTACAGCGAATTTGGGAAATTAGCTCACAGAAAGACCACTATAATGGTTGAAAGAGAAATCAAGCACGCAAGACATAATTATCGGTTCAACGTTTGTGAAAACTTCTCATACCACATACTAGAGCTGTTCGGGCTTACCTACCTTGCACAACCATTGTATTCTCGTTATTTGAAGGACCTGTAACAGTATTGTAGGCATAAGGCATATCCTTAGGAATTAAACTTTGTTTTGCATAGGCAACAAGAGTGATTCTTCTGTTTGCCACGTTCTCGTGGAGTGTGCCGTACAGATATGGCAACTGTCATACATTTCGAATATCGACTGATATGATATTACGACTTGTAAATTATCACTCGATTTCATATCAATAAGGCTAACGGCAGACTATGCACTTGGCAGCTTAGCTCTAGAGTATGACATTTTCCGTCAAATCATTAGTTTTTCGTATTTATGCGATGTTGTTTTTATTTTTGGTGGCAAAAATATTATAGATAGTGTGGTCTTCACTAGAAACACTAGTGAGGGTTTAGAATAAAACCATTATTTTATCAGTAAATAGATGAATTACTCTAAGGGTACGTACACTCGCTGCCCGGGATAAGTGAGCACTAGTCGACACGGAGCATTAAAGCTCACGCTGCGTTTATTAGTATTTCACAGATAGGTCTTAGAAAAAACAAGTGGTACATTTCTTGATACGCATGTTTCTGCAGTAATGGCTTACACGGAAGGCCTTTAATTTAAATTTGAGTGTATCTAAGTAGGTTATTAGTTTACCTATCTACTAATAAAACCAATATTTCACCGTGCAAAACGTAAGGGAAAGTAAATATAACTTAAGCTCCCATTCACACGTGAATAAGGAGCTCATAAAGAGGCTATCAGGACCAGAGCCGAGCGGGCCATCCGCAATATACGGCCACACGCACCGCCCCGATCATAGGCGATCATGACCGATGATACACGACAATGGACCGACCCAGAGATAGCCCCACGTACTGCGCTCACAGGCCGAGGGTTGGCGCGGACGAGCCCACGAATTATAATAAGATGGCTGACTTACTGAATTATAAATTATTTATACCGGTAACACGTAACTCAACTGAAACTCCACTTCTACGTTCAACTTCACTCAAACACACTTTCATGAACGTTCTGTATAAATGTGTCGCATAAATCCCAATTATCGTCATCTGCCTAGCCTTTTCACAACTATGTTGAGATCGGCTGGGTTCAGCTGAATACTGGTTTTTTACATGGAGAGACTGCCTATCTGATCTCCACAACCCAGTTAGTACTGGGTAATACGATACCCCTTGGCCCTTTAGTGAGACTGGTTGTCAGACTTTCGGGCCACTGACTACCTGTAATGACTGTCAAAGGTGTAGAAATAACAGCCGGGACCAACGGCTTATCGTGCTTTCCGAGGCACGGAGGAAACTCGGTATGTAATAGATGGTTACCCATCCACAGACCAACCTAGGCCAGCACGGCTTAATCTAAAGATCGACCCGAGGGGCTGTTTTTATTTAGCCACGAGTTCCTCTCATAAATCGCAATGTTCAGTACAAAACAATTTGACGCCACCAACAAGGCTGCAGAAGACCAGCGCGTGCTTCACAATCATTGTGAGAGCAGTTAGGTGTTCGTGTGGCTAAAACACGCCATTCAGTCAAGAACAAAGGCTCAACAAATACCCGCGACCCGCTGCCGCTAATTAAATATGAACAGGAAACATCCAAAAATTGTCGCTGACCTTTGACCTCTGCCCCCTTCTCCCTGTCGTCGTCCCCCATCTCGTTCCCGACTGGTGGTAATTGGGTTAAGCGCCGCGACTCGCGACTGCAACAGTAAACGCTATTTTGGTCGTCTGTCGATATCGGGCTCTCGATAAACTGCACGTAATCACTGACACGTTCCAATCCAACTGTTCTCAACCAATTACACAACTCCAGCGCCGCACGCCGTATTCCTTTACTTCCTATGACTTTCTCAATGAACCATTTCAAATTGTTGCCTTGTTTGATATTAGGGCGGCTCCATCAGCGTTGGAAGTGTGTCTACATCACGGCATTCATACTGAGCTACTTTAACAATGATAAGATATTTTCTTGACAACATTAATCGTACTTCAGCGGAGTAACTTGATAAGTTTTGATAAAGAGCTTTTGTCTAAATAACGTTTCCAAATTGAGTCGTCATTCGTGAACTCTTAAGAATATTATAAGTTGGGAGTGCACCAGAAACAATTTAAGCATCTACATCGAAATGCACTCAGCACGCTTGAAACTTCTGAACAGTTTGTATCGGTGGCGATACACAGCGCTGCAGTGCTCGATGGGATGTGCACAGCCGCACGAGGGTCACACGTGCGGTACAGTACGACACAAAGCGTGGAAGTAACCGCAACAGAAGGACTCACACTCTCACGTCAATTCAATCAGCTACGTCAAGCGCTCAATGAGTTACGTATTTGAACATCACAATGGCAATGTAAATGTGCAGGGCGTATCCCTGTGCATGTTTGCATTAAAACTATTGATAAGGTGCAGCGGTTTACATATATTTGTCAGGGTATCGTGGCAATAAGGCTCACTGGAAATAGCACAACGGTTCTTGATAATAGTATTAAGATGTAATGTGGTAGGAAACAAGCCCATCGCCATGTTGTATCGCGACATAAAGGGATTTCCTATTAAAGAGCCGTGCGCTGTTACAATTTCAGATGACCGGCTCTCGAACCTCATAAGCAATAATGGCTCCAACTTATCCTGTTACCAATAGAACTACCTTCCCATTTCATTTGGCCGGTAGACCAGCGATAGCACAACTAGTCAAGTATCGGTCAGCGTTCCGACCAGGTTTCCAGATTAATCAACATAACAAGTTAGGTGCTTCAACCGATAGATTAGAATCCGTAATCCAATCGGACGAACAGACTTATCAAATGACAGCTAGTGTGGGGAATGCGGTGCGAGGTAATGGAGGCCGAATGCCGAATGATGTCAAATAAATGCGGACAGAAGGTAAGTGCGAGCCTCGTGTGATTTCATGTAATGATGGCTTAATCGCGACCGCCTGAAACTAAAACGGTATACAATTATAATAGGTATATGTAGTCCGATAAAAGTTACAATGTACCAACCACTTATTTGTGCAAGTATCTCATGATGCACTATGTACAAGTGAGTGGGTCTTCTACATTGACTCGCAGACGGGACCGAGCCCCCGCTGCCGCCGCCGGTCTCTGGATACGTTTTCAATTAACTACTAGCGAGGCCCGTTCCGTTTAATATCGCACAGCGGACTTTAATCACAGAAGAATCAGGCAATAATACTTAGCTGGGACTCGAGGAACGACGCTGATTGAAATACTTCCCACTACCTATCGCTACGTACCGGAGGCTGTCGCTCAGAGCCGCTGCATCGTGGATGCGGCTTCAAGAAATGAAGACTCGTCTCTTTATACTGTTGTATACAAACTGATATAATTATAGATTTCGTTTCAAATATTTAATCAAATTATACGTCATCGTGCGGCGCATAAGAGCTGCTGCATTTGGGATGACTTCAATTAAACATTCCGGAGCATTATAACTATAACGACGCGTCCACCGACCTCGGCGCTCGGGCCGTCATGACATGAGGCCGAACAATGTCTCACTACGGCACTAGTGCTCGACGTCACAGCTCATAAGCCATAGCTCAAAGACTTTGCAAGCCATAACACACAGTAGGCAGTGTGTCAGGGTGTCCGCCGTATGTCATAGCGCACGACAGCGGCCGCTCATCTGTTGGTGGGAAATATCTCAGAATATTCGTGCGCCTGCAGGTAACCTATTTGGTGCACCTCGTGTGCTCAAGGAAAACCGACCCAAATACCAGTAAACGCAAGAATTGAATTCTCACACTAGCACACTAGCTTTTGCCCGCTTTATGGATTAGTGACAATAGTCACTAATCCATAAAGCGCATTTTCTTCTTATCATCTGCTTTACTCGCACCTAAGTGACATATTAGATGTACGTAAATAATGAGGATCCTTTTAGCTTTGTCATGCCGGGTAGACTATTTGATTCTGATTTTGTACGCGCTGTATCTGATACTTTTTTTGAAATATATCTATTCTGCAGCTAGTCCGCTATAAAAATAAGATCTTCAAGGAGTTTACTAATGATCGACAACACACCACATAATTTTCCGATGCTCTTGGTTCCAGGGCGTACAATGTATGGGCGCAGAGCAATGTCCTTTCGTGTATATGCTAGTAACCTTTAAGGAGGTCCCTCTCGAGGAAACGATCCTGGCTGTAGGATCAGGTAACGATAGATATTAAGTTTATTCATCAAAATTGAACGCGTACCTACATAAAGTTTCCTGCCTGTACCATTATCCTTTGAGGAGTGTGAAGATGATCATGGCTGCAGGATGAGGTCATTATGGAAATCATGTTTATTTTCAAAAGAGAACTCGTATGTAAATTTTCATATCCACGCTATTAACTGTTGAGGAGTTCTTTCGTGACGAGACGATCCTGGCTGCAGGATCAAGTAATGTATGTTATAAAAATGTATTGTCACCAGAAATAATGGTGTGTGTATAATTTCAGCTCACTTGGTTCGGGATAACTGTTTTAAAATTCAGTTGCAAGATTTGACCTGAACCAACAACAACAAACATTGCAAGTTAAATAAAAGCTTGTAAAAAGCTAAACACATATTTACAGACTACCTATTTATAATTGAATTCAAATCCTCTCAGCCCTTGTCGTCTGTTTGAGTCGCAAACAAAAGAAACTTTCTCGTTTACAATGTTAGTGAGAGGAACTCTCGTTTAAAATGACTTTGTTCGTAATATTTGAATCTCAACATAAAACACTAGCACCGTACTTTACTAATCCAGAAATGAAAGGCAAACATGGAACATTATGGTCACTGTTTACCTGCCACAGTTATAGACTTAGAGCTCATTGAAGCAAAGGTAGTTCCCACATTCAAACAAATAGCTATAATAATAGATAGTATAACACCACACAACAACTGCCGAAACCACTAACAATGAAATGTACAGTAAGACTCAGCTGACAATGTCATAACAAAAATAGAACCTGTTAATACGAGTGCTGGAGTTGAACCTCGTCAAAGCGTTATTTTTGATGAATGAACCTTTACATCGATACGAAGAGACCTCCCAACGGAATATTAATCTGTCGCCAGTGCACAGTGGGCAGTGACCGAGCGATGACAATGTCGGCCGAGGTTTAATAAACAATCGACCGGTGTGTACCGGAGCGCAGCGGCACAAACAACTTCTTTACAAATATCTGCCTTCCGCGCTTGTCCTAAATGTTCGGATACACGAGTGTTCACAATGTAGCCAGTAGCGTGAACGGAAGCAAGCTAACAAATAACTTGCATTATAAATATATACACAAGCATTTGATTGTGGAATCCAAGCAACTGTAATTCCAGACCTGCAAGTATGTTTCAAAATTCTGGCGTAATGACAGCATTGCTTAAGTAAGCAACCTACAAAAGGGAAATCGGTTTCAGTGCATTGCAATTCATCTTTCATGAAGTACTGTTTAAAAACATTTGTCATTTGTCTTTCTACATCGTTCTCACATACGGGGTGGAAGGGACTCCGTCGCCAAAATGGTTACCACGTGTTCAGTACATCATTCCGTTACCACATAGAAATTTTTCAACGTTAATTAAAAAAATAAACAGCTGTTCCATACATATTTTGAACGTGTAGGTGTAGGTATTGCACTTTTGTAGGAAACAGCTTTTTTTGCTGTGTCCCTTCCTCCCTATACATATATTTATGTGTGACCTCATCATGAATGATGCAACCAAGGTCTTGTAAAAATATTTTGTTTTAAAAGAGTGCCCATGGAGTTTCTTGCCGATTATTCTCCATAGATATCTACGCTTTGGAATGGGCAACTTTACTACTTCCACAGTTATTATGCCCTGTGACTGGGACTGTAGCTTCATTCTTTTGTTTTTGAATTTGAGTACGAAGAAGGCATTTCATCTTGTAAGTATGTTGATCACACTTTTCGCATGTTTTTAGTCATCGAGGCGCGTCGTCTGAACTAAAACAAGGCGTAGGAATCGCAAGGAGGTTTTATTGCAAGGACACAAAGTTCTTTCTCACCGGCTCAGGCCAATAAACGTGCTCACGTCGTAATAAGATATCACACGACGTAACCTAAGGTATAAAGCTCTTTGTGAATTGGTTCTTATCTGTAGTCTTCATGGAGGAAAACTTTTTTGCCGACCACACGTCGTCGGTGTGTGACGCAAACACACCCAATGTAATTATATCGTTACCGGTGATACGAGCGCTCGTCACACAATCCATCAACATGAGTACAGAAGACTCACTGCTAAGAGCACTTCCCACAAAAGAAAATATTTCGTGAAAATCGCACTATGACTGCAAGTCTTCTGTACTTCCTTGTTTATTGTATTTCAGTCCCACGTGATGCGGTAGTTACACAATGACTGTGTAAGTGTGTAGTGTAATTTTCTTCTACTTCCCACCCATCTTTACCCCAAGCATTAGCAAGCAGTACCTGTCGGGGACTCAGGGATAAGCTAAACGAAAGCAAGTCTGTGCGAAAACCTATACTCCGTTCTGTTTGATGAGAGCTTTAATGATACACATCGTTAACGGACCGGCGTTGTCAGTTCCACGAGATAGCCTCTGTTTAAACTGCTCTGTGACGAACAGTAACGTAATGCTAACGAGTTGAACGGAATCGAAATCATCCAAACACAAAACCGTATTTCGAAAGATATTATTGGGCGAGTTACCAAATAAAATGAAAAAATAAGGAATCGAGGAAGGATGCTCAGCGACAGTCCGTCGGTCGAGCAGCCTGGTATTCTGTCCCATCCGATTATGGAGTCACAGCCACGTAAATAATGACGATAATTCTTTAATCATTGCAACACTCATGATGTTCGTTTTGTTTACACCCTCTTTGTATACTTCCAATGATTCGTATTCATAAAGTAATCCCCCCACCCCCCCGCCCCAACGTCCGCTGTCTCCTACAACACAAATCTACCACTAAATCCTCTCTGAACCGAAACCGCTGTCTAATTAAAAAAACTATTTTAAAAGCGTGTTGTATGGCTAAGTCACATTAATTGAGCTCGAAAATTACAAACAGCAGTAATGTAATTAAAACGACTCGGAATATTATTAATAATGAAACGGGAAGGTCTAGTAACCGAAATAGTGACTATAGCTTGACTATTAATGGTAGAGTAATTAAATCAAATTCAGACGTCGCCGCGGCTTTCGAAAGTTTATTTTCTGATATTCCCGTTTCAACTACGAAATCTTTAAACTCATCACTTACTGTAGCCGAATCTTTACTTAAGCAAAATGTTAAAGTTTCCGACTCGGAATTTCATTTTGAACATGTCACATGTAGAGATATAATCAAAACGTTTCACTCCTTAAATGTCAAGATGACTACGGATCTGTGGGGTGATTCTGTAGAAGTTGCCGAGTCTATTATTGACATGATATCGCCTAACGTCAGCAGCTAGTTACTGACGATGTAAATAGCGCGATTTCAAAAGTAGTGCATTCGTTTAACGCTAATAATTTACTTCTGAATGAAAAAAAGAACCTAATGCATTAAATTTACACTATCTAACGTTAGGCAGGTGAAAACTAGTGTGTTAGTAAAGGGTGAAGAGTTGAATCCTGAAGATAGCACGGTGTTCTTGGGCTTAGCTTTAGACGCTAAGCTTCAGTGGGGCCAGATTTAGATAAATTGTCGAAGGAGCTGAGCTCCGCAGCATACGCAGGTAGAAAAATTCGTAATTTAACCGATATAGATACAGCCCGATTAGTGTACTTCAGCTATTTTCATAGCGTAATGTTGATCAATTCATAAACTGAGTCCGAGACTCTCTCTCAGAGAAAAGTTTAAGGAAATTAATGTAATGACTGTTCCTTCTCAATATATTTATGAAAACCTTTTTGTATGCTCACAAAAATGTAATGCTGTTTAATGTAGTGATATTCACAATATAAATACAAGAAATAAACATGAATTTATTATACCCACAACAAGGCTCAAGAAAATAGGTGGATCATTTTGATACCAACGTATAGGTACGCTTTTATAATAAACTACCAAGCCACATACAAGAACTAAGCCATAATAAATTCAAATCCTTTATAAAACGTAAACTTTACCAGAAAGCTTTCTATACTGTTATAGATTATATCGAGGACAAAAAAGCTTGGGATTGAACTGCTCCAATTTGAATTGAATTTGATTTGATTTTGTACCTATTTTTATTTTCCTATTTTAATACAGTTTGACATTTCTTTATATTAATTATATACACAATGACATTATTTACTTTTTCAAGTACCTATTTTCGATTTAGTTGTCATTATTTACTTTTTTTCCAGTATGATATTATTATTATTTTGTATTTTTTTCTTGTTTTTTTTGACATTATTTACTTTTCTAAATGTCGTATTATTATTTTTGTTTATTTCTGTGAATATGAGGATTTTATGGGTCATTGTATATATTTTTTTTCGATACTGGCGTGGTGTGTTGTCTGTCGCAACATACATCGATAATAGAATTATGTGAATAAATTAGTGCTCGATTAATATTCCGTCTAAAACGGATAAACTGAATTAAGCACCGATTTTACAAGGCGTAGTAAGTAAAGGTTCGCTGAAACACTGATTTTGAGAAGATCATAAACAGGCGACTGAGTTACCGCTTGTAAACAAACTAGAAACTCACAACAACATCATTTGGTAAAACTCTCAGCTAATTACACAGATCCGATGTTTATACTGGAACCACGTTTATCTCTTAATATCGTGATCAGGTTCGCGGGTCTTGAGTATCACGGGTGTAATTAAGTTAATTTACGTAAACAGTAACTAATCATACTCAAGTTGAGATCAAGGCATTTACAAAATTAACTTGTTCTTAATTAAATAATACAATTTTACCCCGACTCAAGGATTTAACGAAACTTACCTAACGATCGCTCGCCGAGAAATTCTGTTCATTTTACTAAATCGAAATTGGTTGTTGTTAAGTATCCTATACAAGTTTATGAATATTAACTTTAATTTAAAATTATTCAATTAGTTCTCACAGTGTGAAGGAGACTGCTCGGGTGCTCGTGTTATCGTCCGCGGCGTGCGGCACGCGGCGCGCGGTGCAGTCGCGAGACTATTCCAAACAGCTGCCTAGATAAGGGCTACATAAGTTTTTAATGAAAATTGTTGAGAATAAGCCCACATCAACTTTCTTCGTTGTGCCTAATAATGACTGCATGATTCAACAATCAATCTAGGTACTTACAAAAACTTTCCAACAAACAATTTAACCGACGAAAACACGAACTGAAAAGCGAAAAATAAAAAAAACCTTTAAGTAAGTCCAGCTAAGCCCCAAAGTCAAAGTAAGTAATTAATTAATTAATCACAAATCGTAATTAATCAAGGTGCATGGAATGATCACAAACACGAAATAGTTCCTGTAAACTGTTGAGGACCTCTTGCAACTGTCAAAATCAAAATCATTTATTTGCGTATATAAGGTACAGAGGAATCATAATCTTTGTTGATCTTTGTTTATGAATCTCTTATTCTGCCATTAATGTCGGCGTGCAAACTTAACATAATTATTTAATGTCACAAGAAAAATTTATTAATCTGAAAAAAAAAAATTAAAATTAATTAATCTGAATCATGCATATAGTTAGTAAATTGAATTAAATCCGTTCTTATTTGGTAACAATTAATTATATTTATAATGGAACACTAAATACTATGTGGGACTTACAACTTATAATCTAGAAACTCAAGTACACTATAAAAGCATTTATTTAATATTTTCGTAAGGATAGTCTTAAATTTAAAAAATGGGAGAGACGTTATATTACTTGGAATTTTATTAAATAATTATTATAAACACATGATATAGCTGTTGTTCGACATGAGTGTGAGATTCTTCTTGGGTTTATACAGCGTGTAACCCTGAAGGAGGTGAATGTGCTCATGAAACTCAACAACTTTCCCCAAAGAACATAGGTCGAAATATGAAAAAAAAAATTGGCCCTCCCTTACAAAACTGACTACCAGCTGATTGATTTACTATGGGAGGGCCAAATTTTTTTTTTTTAAATTGCGAAAACTGTATGTTTTTAGTTACATCATATAATAAAAATAATTTTAATAATTTTAAACTTACTACCCCTTTCCTCCAGAACGCGTAGAGGTATTAAATTGAAATTCATATCAAATACTCAAGTCTATAATACCTTTAAGCTGTAACAAAATCAAACTTCTATGTCAACGCAATCAAAAGAAACAGCAATTTAAGCCGCATATTTTCAAACTCGCAACTACTCGCAAGGGAATCAAAACATAAAGGGTACGTCCAGTCGACCTAGAATCTTGAAATTTGGCATGAAGCAATGTTTTATAGCACATATAAAGGAAAAATTCCGAAAACCTTATTTTTTTTAGTTACATCACATATTTTTTATATTTAATGGTATGGAACTATTCGTGCGCGACTCCGACCCGCACTTGGCTGTTTTTTTTTCGCTAAAAAACATTTACCAAGGAGTTTCACTTCGTAGGTTTTAGTTGCTGTCGACGAACAAATGATTAAATAAAAGACAATTATGTAAATTATTTTAATTCAAGTCTAAGCCAAGGCCACGTCCAAATGATTGAATAATTAACTCGCCCTCAGCTCTTTCTACATTATCTGGCCCATCTGGCTGGCTGCTGCGGTGCGTACCCCCGCAGTAGACTAAGGCGCTGTTTTTAGTTAATCGAATAGGTATGTTTTTTAGGTGTGAAAACTAGAAGATACTCGATATAAATGTGTCTTCGCCTTGGGTGAGTTTTAATCCCTCACAGTATGCTCTTAGGATTCCGAAACTTTACAAAAAGCTCTGGAAAAATCCTAAATTTCGTCGCTACTGTTGGGATTTCAAATAACACCTACGGCATTAGACACTGCTTGAGCAAGATAGACACATTTTTACAAGCTAATTTACGTCAAAACCAATGAGAGTGATAACCGGGCCTTACTGGCCCGATCAACATTTGGGTAAAATTTTAAATCGGGTCGTAGCGGCCCGCTGAACATCGCAAGAGATATTACTATCCGGCTAGCTAGAGCCTAGGCCAATAATGAGTTAGGTTTGCATGACATATAATTTGACAGTAACGCACTGGCAGTGTGAAAATATTTATAACGTTTAAGATAGTGACCACCAACTACATGTTTGTACAATGCTGCTGAAAGTACTCGTGAAGTCGTGATACATTTATGAGTCGGATGAGTGCTTTTCCAAGATACTGTAACATACTCGTAGCTCCTAAACTACCAAGTCGTAAAATTGTATTAAATTTTCGTACCTTTGTCATAAACCTTGATTTATGTGACACATTTCATACAATTAAACAACAGTGGTCTCCTCACCATAATTTCTAACATTTAATTAACAAAAGGAACCAAAAATTAAAGAAACGTTTTTGAGGTCAACATTATTTTAGATACATTTATTTGGTTGTTACAACAAAAGGCCACGAAACAGGTGAGATCAGGCTGACATCCGCCTCGGGCCAGCGGCCCAGGGTGCGGTGATGCTGCCAAAGGGCCTGCCAGATATGTATGTTCAATAATGTTCTCTACTATAACTACCTTTTACGCATGATAGTTACATGCATTAGCTAAAATTTTTTTTCCGAGGGGGTAGGCTGAAATGAAACTACCTAGGTTTTATAGGTCCGCCATCAAAGGTTTAAGACCTAAGCCTACGCCGTCGGACTGTCTGTCGGTCTCTGGCTTTGCCTGAGCAATTACTATTAGAAAATCCTATTCACACTGCCCCCTGGGATCGAACCGAACACCCTACTCGCAGCAGCCATGCATGCGACCGCTAAACCACAAAAGAAGTCATTAAGGTGCCTTTCAATCAATATTACTTTCAATACCACTAGGTACATCTGCAGCAGCACATATTGTGCTCGCCTTTCGCACAAATAAATAAAACCGTCCTCTTTACAATATTAGTCGCGCGTGTTTACCGCAACGATTTATTCCATTCTAATACCAAAAACTAATACCACTGGTATTTGTTTCAACTCATATTTTTTTTCCATTCCGAACCGATACCATTGTTTAAACTAATACCAAAACAAGTTCAAAGATATAAGGTACAGTCAGTAAAAATGCTTTGTATGTAAATATAAGACCTTTAATTGAAAAAAAAAACAGATAACTCCAAAAAAATCAAATTTTGTTAGCAAACGTCTTGTTCAATGATAAAATATCACTTAAATAATCAACTTTAATATAATTTTAGTTCCTCTCTATACCTGTATAATATTTTTTTTGCAAAAACATCAAACAGGAAGAATTTACTTACAATCTAAAAATTACAAAATATCTCAAAAAATTAACTCTTAATTTATATTGAAATTTATCTGACATAGTTATTATTAGACAGGTACGTAATTATTCACGTCTACCTATCTCATAACAACTATGTCAGGTAAATTTTTAACAAAAATAAATCACTTTTTATCTAACAATTGTAAAATATCACAGAAAATCAACTTTTTGTATAATCTAATCAGTCATTCATCACCTACATAGCAATGAATCAGCATTTTTTTTTTGCAATAATATCTAATATGAAAAATTCACTTTAAATCTAACAATTATAAAATATCACAGAAAATCAACTTTTTGTATAATCAAATCAGTCATTCATCACTTACATAGCAATGAATCAGCAATTTTTTTTGCAATGAATTCTAACCTTACCTAACAATTGTAAAATTTCACAGAAAATCAACTTTTTGTTTAATCAAATCAGTCATTCTTCACCTATATAGCAATGAATCAGCAATTTTTTTTTGCAAAAACGTCATGTATGAATAATTCACTTATAATCTAAGAATTATAAAATATCACAGAAAATCAACTATTAGTATAATCAGCTAAATGACGTGTAAATAATTTCTTATATTTCAACAATTAGTAGCTAAACCCTTAATTTTTCTAAGCAGTGACCTACGGAGATTTTGTTTTTGAGGAGTTGGTCAGTTACGTATGTGATCCACGAATTTTTCATAATAGTTGTCTGTGCACATCGTTTTGCGGGGGGTGCGTTTGATTTATATTGAGTAACAACCACTGTTTGTAAATCTGCGTCCTCTTTCAGCACGTTCAGAAGCTGATATAAATTAGCATTCTTTGGCACAGCCGAGTTTAATTTCTTATGCCAAGATTCTACGGCATTTGTGGTTCGATGGCGTTCACCATGAACGCACCAAATGTCTACAAAACTCTCGTTCTCTAGCCATTGTGACACCATGTAGTCATTAAATGTTTGAATGGCGTCAGTATCAGGACAGTCTTCCATTATGTAGCACCATCCTTCTGATATGAATTTACGAGGAAGTAAAGGCAGTAAAGCTGAAAGTCTTACATGTCTTTGGGTGATAGCATCTTTTGTCAGATCCAACTGTTTTGCTTTTTTCCATACATTTTTGGAATAATGAAAGTAGCATCCTTTAATCACAACTGACGGAAAAACAATTGTAATGGCGTTCATTGCGGCTAGTTCAAAATCTGTTAAAAATTTTACGGGTTCCCACCCGGAATGTTTTGTTTCAAAATTTCAAATAATTTTTTGTATATTTCTTCTGTTTTTTTGTTAAGTAAAACATAAATAAGAGGAACTATACGAGTGTGATCTTCGTCACTTCCCAGATCTCCGTGGATAGTATATAACTGCACAAAAGGCTCAGGGGTGCAATCGAATGTTCCGTCGCTTTCAAAAAATTTAATACTCGGAATTATCTCTAGTTGATTTGGACTGACCAAGATTATTATTCGGGTATTGGAAGACTCGTCTTTATAATCGTAAAACAAAAAATCTCTAAATTGTAATGGAACTTCTACTTCACCAATTGATTTACATTTAATTTTTTTTACACCAGCTGCGTTGTTTCTTGCATAATACAATTTTGATTTGATGTTTGCAAACGATGGGATATTTCTCACCAAATCTGATTCAGTAGCGCAGAATTGTGATTTGAATTTGTTATATATGTTTGGTATTGGGGCGAAATCAGACTTCATCACTTTATCTCTTAAATCATCCAGCTTTTTTGCCATTACATTTTTGAATTCATCGGGCTCGCAGCTATGATTTTTCTCATTGGAAATATTGCCATCCTGTGAGGACAACAAAATAGCTTTAGCAAAATAGTTTTCGGATAAAAATACATATTGAAAGATGGAACACTAACTGTCTTATTCATAATATAACGCTTACCGAAGGTATAAACCTTCATTAGTTAAAACATGTTTTAAGGTGGATGCTCCTGGGTGGCCCGCAAAATTCAAATTATCGTAAGTTTTTTGCAATTTGCAGCTCAGTATGGGATAGTATGGTAAATAGAAACTAAATTCGCGGTACTGGCATGTATGTATTTATATCATTATATTAGTTAAATTTATCAATGTAACCCACTAAGTTAAAATTTATATTAAACGTAAAGTTATTATTAAAATGGCACATTTTCTCTTTTCTCTAAGTTAGACAATTATATTGAAGGTTTTAATAAGTATAATTGTGTAAATACATACATGCCAGTACCGCGAATTTAGTTTCTATTAATAAAATATCCGATACTCAGCTGCAAATTGCAAAAAACGTACGGAAATTTGAATTTCGCGGGCTACCCTGGAGCATTCACCTTAAGCCTACCGAACGTTCGATAAAAATTCTTATTCATAATCGTTTCTTAGAGCTCCCATAACTAAACGCCACTATCGTACACAATGTTGCCATTTTGTAGAAAAATATGCGATTTTAGTCGATTTTAACGTTGTTTGCCTCTGGTCACAGAAAATTTGTCTATGCATTTTTAAACACTGTCATAAAAAACGTACACCAAGGTAAAGGAGGGAATAGTTTGAACTACCTAGTCTTTTGAACAATTTGTTGAATTTGTTATCATGCAATCTGGGAAAAAGCGGCAAAGGCCGTTGCCGTTAATACTTGTAATTCTGGTGAAGTACCACACCACCGACTAAATTAATTATAAAAGCAGCCGTTTCTTTGGAAAAACTGTACCATTTACGAAATTCTTCGTCATCCAGATAAAATGCATCGAATCTCTGCTAATACAATTTTATACGCGAACAACCACAATGCTATGTAGGGATTTTAAAGTAGGTATTTTAATACTAACTGACTGACATTGTAAACCGAACGTCAAACACGAAACAACTGATCGATGTCGGCCATTTGTTTCCCTTTTTTTTTTGTTTATCTAGTGTTTTTTTTTACTCTTGCTATTCCAATTCACTTTTGACAATGGCAGAATTGTCGAACAACGGCATCGGTACTAATTGCCATTTAAAGAAATAGAATAGAATTGATGTCGGCCATTTTATTGTTAACGAACGTTTAAAGAAGGGTCATGGCTTCTTTAAATCAAATTAACTTTAATGGAGAAATAAAGAGTGTTTTTACCTCTAAAATACGATTATGAATACCATTTTTTTAACAAGCTTCCTACAAAGGCCTTATAAAGCTCCACTAATCCATTATAAATAAGCCAGTTAAACTCTATGTAAGAAGTTGGTAACATACCTTTATCTGTAAAGATCCACTGCACTCTTTAACATTCACACATCTCCAATGGGTCCATCCATTTTTATTTTCCCTTTTTTTTGTGTACTGGTAACCAGCTCTCATTAAAACCAAGCCACCATTTCTTGTTATGAAAGTCAAGCTTCCTGTTTTTCCCGAAGATGTTGAGGGCTGATTATCAGCTTCCTCAGACATATCTAAAAAAAATTATATATTGTATGTAACTTTTACATTTGATTGGATTATGATAAAAAAATCAAATAATAGGTATTTTAAATAACACTAATTTTAATAAAGAGAAGTAAATTATACAAAAGAACAAATTAATATACTCACTTAATAAATAAAAATCACTGTCACTCTGATACCAATACGCCACCGCCACCGCACGGAAATGTACTGAGGAATTTATGTAGATAAAATTTCTCTCCGAGTCAAAGCACAACATTCCAGTCACACTTGACTCTGATTGGTTGTTTCGAATTTTGGAACAATAGAGCAAACTCACCCTTTCTCGCAGGTAAAAAAAATAGCAAGATGATTCACTAAAACTACTCTTACCTATGCTAACCTTTGTAAAAATATTGGAGTGAAGTGAATTTGGAAAGTTTTAAGCATTATATTACGATTACATAAAAATATTGAAAAACAAATTTACTTTGATTAGGTTTGACTGCGCTGACTGTACCAAATTCAAGTTGTTGGTATTCGTTCGTACATTAAATTAAATTATTTAAAAAGTGGTATCCGTTCGGAATAGAAAAAAAATATGAGTTGAAACAAATACCAGTGGTATTAGTTTTTGGTATTAGAATGGAATAAATCACCGCAACGCGCATATTGCGAGCTTATACTGGGGCCCACTATGTACGGTGACTTGTTTAAGTAGTACATAGGTACACTTGAGCTATCTGCATAGTGTTTGCGCTTCGTGACGTCACTCGTATCATTGGTGTCTACCGCCGGCGCCGGTAACAGACAACATCGAGGGAGCGTCGATAATTGATTCCTTTGCCTTCGCACTAGACCTTACAACTGCCAAACTAGTTCATCTCTCACACTGAACGCACTGAATGGAACAACCTGACCTGCTGATATAAGCTGTAACTGTGAGTAAACAATGTGCTCTAAATAATTGCAGAGCTTTATCTGTGTCAACACGCACAGATACTCGTATGCTAACGGCGCGACCAGTCTCGCAACCACAGTCGTCGTAGATGGAATGATGCTTTACTGAACACCAACATTTCATGCGATCACACCACACAAGTTTTTATTCAAGTTAACAAAACAAGAACCTTAACTATTTATAAGATCCCTAATGTTATACCTATGTTTAGCAAATAAATGATTCTGATTCAAAAATTCTGTGACTAGCTTATCATATGTCTATTAGTCATTACCCACTTTAGTTAAATACATTAACGACTGCAGCGGTTCATAACTAATATCGTATCGGGATAAAACATAACGCATTCAATGTTAATATTTGAGCGCGAATCAAGTGTCATGTGTATATGCTATCTGTTATGAATTTATTACAAGTACACTATCATTGATATTCAGTCACTATCAGCACGAACCTAACATCACTATGTAGGTGCTCGTAATTGAAACAGTCTCAATACAATTGAACACGAATAGAACTTCATTCAGCTTGACTTATTCATTTGTACTATCGCTGTTTGTCTATCATCATATTTATCATAGCGCTGCTGACTCTCACGACACCTATAGCTTTCATTTGTAGGAACAATTACTTGGTTCTCTTTGCTTTATTGCTAATTAAAATTGCCAAGACTCAAGCACGAACATTGTAGAACCATCAATCTTATTGTAATAGACCACAGTTTCACAGTACTGTGTAACTTCATCAATGTTCCACTATATGTACACCCGGCGATGTTGTTGCTAGTAGTTTTACTTTAACCACCATTTCGATCGGTCCTCGCGCTGCTGAACGTAAGGATTCCGTTAAATGCCCCGAAACCCTTTGACGAAATTCTCTGCAACCACGATGTAGCAGGAACCACTCAGATAGTGACCATTGGTTTGGCATTATTTACCGTGCAGCTTACTATACGACCATGCTTATCTACTCTCAGCACGAAACTAGGAAGTATATAAGAAAATTTACTTATAATAAAACCACCTGAAGGTGAAACGTACTGAAATTAGCGGATCGGTCCGCGCCGCCCGAGCGAGCCCGCGCGGGACGTCCGGAACGGTATAATAACATGTAATAAAATTAATTGTAAAACTTGATAAAGCTTGATATACGACTTTGCCAGGACGTATCGGAAATAAGCTCATCGTGCACTCTCCCCGGGGGGGGATGGAGGTGAGGGGGGGTTAGCGGACATCAGATAGAGTTGCCTTTTATGCTAATAAGAGCACTCGCTCTCGCAGATTGCACTGAGTTATCTGCTCGTAACAATCAGTGTCATTCGCAACTACCTGCTTGCAACAAACATCAAAACATCCTTAGGCATCCTTGTTCACTTATGAATCAAAACATTCGCAAGCATTCCGAATACTAGCACTTTCTTGAACATAGACCATGACTGAAGGGAATCGAACCCACTCTTATCAGACCGGTTGTAATCCACGTACTATCAATATCTCCGACGTCCCGGTTCGTTGGTACATAATCTCATCAAAGACTTATCACTGTCAATTCCTACATCGGCGTAAGCCTTTTCACAATACAGTATAACATGATAAGCTAGAGCGTCAGCGCGTGTCCCTCGGGCGCGGGGCGCTTCTGGAGCGCGTCTCAGCCGACGACGCGCGGTGCCTTTGTGCAGCAACGCGATTACCTCGTAACGTGATGAGCTCACGATGTTATGATGTGCCGCAATATAAGTTACGTATCGTACGTCGCACAACACGACATTACGTACGCTGAGCGCCACTTGCAACTAATAAGGAACGATAAACCTTGTGTTATTAACCCAAAAGACGTGGCGGCACAGTGATTAGGACATCCTGGTCGTTGTATCAACTTGTAACAGTAGAGTAAGGGGAGGTATATCGGTGATATAAGTAATTTGGTGATATTTCTTTAAACGGAATACCACACAGTTCCTTAACAAGCACATTCAAGAGACATCTATACACTGTCTTCCTCACACTCGTAACAACTCGCTAGCGCTGTCTTTTGAATGTGCTTGTATAGGGAACTGTGTGGTATTCCGTTTAAAAAAATATCACCAAAATACTTATATCACCGATATACCTCCCCTTACCCTATATGTGGGAACTGAAGACGTGAGTGTAAACGTGTTGTGTCATTCATAATGACCGTAACATGTTCAAATAATATATCATGTAGTCGAGTACAAGTTACTCAATGCGATAAAATTATAATCACAGAACACGGGCCGGGTTTATTGCGGAGTGTGGCCGCGGGACAGACCGGACCGACCAGGGCCAACCCGAGCTGGCCAGGCATAGCGCGGAAGGGACGCGGACGTAGGCCCGAAGTAACATGCCGAGAAGTTAAACTCTGACTGAACGACGGACGGTGGATGATACTTATGATACACCGTAGACCGATACACATCAGTTTCGAAAAAAAGAAAAAGTTCGGCTATGTAACTGTCGTCTCGGTTACTCAGTTACACACTTTTCTAAAGCTGTATGTGTCACTGAGACGCGTGACGCTCGGTTACTGCGGCATTATTGTCCTGGATAGTGTCAGAATCAAATGGTGCCCATTGCATGAACTGATGACGTGATGAGCTCACAAGAGGAACTAACTGCCAAGATACTTCCTTCCTAAGTTCCTATCAATACAGCTGATGACGAGGTGGCGCCAGGACAAGTGGTCCTTCTGTTCCCGCTTGCTAGTTCTGCGGTCGGCGGCGGGACGGCAGCGGGTAGTTTTATGGTGGCTCGTGTGCACAAAGTAAAATGGTTAGGTTCGAACAAAAGTGTTGTTTTATGGCATGTCCGCCGAGGTCGTGGCGTGTCGGGCCGAGCCGGCTGCCCGTTGTGATACCGTGCGAACAAACATGCGACACATACACAGACGAGCTTCTTATTGCAACATACTTAGCTCTGTTACAACGGTGCGTTGAATTTAAAGCATTCCTTTGCGATCTCTGTCACCGCAACAAGTTATGCGGACGTTAAGGCCTGAAAACATGAATTCCAAACAATATGCAACAATATCTACGATCATCGCGATTATTAAAGTTTACCTTAACTAGATCAAAACTACCAATATAAAAGAAACATTAACTGTCAAAAAACACTTGGATGAACCATTAACAATCCTAAATCGTCCGATGACCTCCATATACTCATAGCCTGTAATTTGTAGCTCTCCTTTATTTTCAGACAAGCATGCAAATGAAACAATAAAAAGGATGCACCTGGACAGCTGAAAGTAACGAACTGAAAGTCGCAAATATAACGGACACACGACGTGAGTCCGGGGCCGGCGCGCAATCTTCAGCAGTCCGGCGTCGCACCCCCTGCCCTCCCCCCGCACCGCACTCTCCCGGGGCCCGCGGAGGGACGCACTCCAGACTTCATTTCGCAAATTATACTCTCAACAAACTCATATCCGCCCAATTACTTACCTGTGATACTACACCCTCTGCTCCACATATAAACCCTCCGTTACGTTATAACGAGATTTTTTTATTTTCCGCTAACATTTCTTCAGGGATATGAAGTTTCAGTATTATCTAGTGCCGTTTTCCTCCATAGTGTTCAATTACTTTCTGTTCAGTCGGTTTAATGCGATGCGAAGGTTTTCAAAATATTATCCCAATGCATTTTTATACAACACAAAAAGTTTATTTTCCGGAAGTATGACAATAATAGTGGTTCGGAAAGTAAGCGTTGACAAAAGAGTCACAAGTCTGTGTCGTGGGGGGGGGAGTGGTGGAGAGACTGAGACTTCTGAGGACACAAACAACAACAAGCGGAACTTACTTGCACCAGCCACTGTGCTCATAACAGTGGTGAAGTATACCTAAGAATTCCGATTGGTATAGAACAATCGGAATAAGTCATTTCCAGTCGAACGATAACACAAGGTTGAGGATTGGGAAGACAAACATACTTAATAGAAACATTTTGGTAACAGCATGAACTAAACGAAATCGCACGTTTTAATTTCCCAGTAGCGGAAAGCTTCATTAGTTGTTTGTTGACTCGGATAAGGCGACAGGCAATACTCGCGCAGCGCGCCGAGACGCGAGGTGCCAGTACAAACGTGTGGCTCGCGCGGGCGCTGGGGCGCGGGCGGACACTCCCGTGTGCCGCGCTAGTGTAGTAGAGCTAGTAATAAACAGAGCTACACGGCGAGCGGCGCTAACGTGTGTACCACAACATAACGTACACGCAAGCTCAGCGAACACAATCCTCAGCAAGGACTACGAAAATTGAAAATTTCTAAAACATTTTGCTGTATCCATTATTGTGGTTGCCGGGAGTTCCAGGAAGCAAAAATAGTTATATCACTGGTCGTCTTTATTTCTAAATTAAGTCTTTATGTGAGAGACATTTTTTTAAATGTTACTTGGACAAAAGAAGTAGTTGAAAGAAACTACAATTGAATTTTAAGCACAAACATTGTGCTATGAACCAATTGGAGCTATTGTAGAATATATTTAAGCTGGTAACAAAAATCTCATGTGGGTTGTGCACAAAAGCATTGTTCATGTCAGAAACTATCAAATCAGTCGCAACATATTCCACCACGCAGAGTCTGTTGTGAGTCGATCAACTGCACTTGTGAGAATTCCGATTCACTTCGTTTGAAATTCCAAATATTTTTTGCCCGTATATCGGTTTTAGCATTGTTTATATGTAAACGTACTTTTTATCGTTCTTATTAGACTCAGGTACATATTCGTACCTAACACCTAACATCAGTTAACTATAGTTTTATAGCAAACAATGTGCATAAAATATCCGACAGGAACTAAAAAGAATCCGATGAGCGACACTTCAATGGGGTAAGAATACAGTAAAATCAACGTGTTGATTCCTGGCTAGGAATATTGATTTATCAAAACACCGATGGTGCATTTTTTTACTCCATTGAGTATTTTTCGCTATTCCTCATATTGTCCGACTTGGCCATCCACGTCGACTTATAAAAAACACCGTGTATTACATAGGTACTATCCTAGTAATATCGTAACAAACCGCGGCCGTTGCGGTGAACGTGTAGTAGTGGCAGTCGTGCACCTTTGTGAAGTCGCGGATAGAGTCGCGCGCGGCGACCAATGTAACACAAGTATGATAGCCTTCAATCAACACCCGCGACTGTCCTCTACCCCCCCCCCCCCCGCCACACCGCCGCGCCCAGCCGGCCACTGCGAGTGAACTGAAATAAACTGGACGGTGCACCCGACGGCCGCGATTTGCTGACTAAATAAAGTAGAAAACAAAATACAATTTCGACTTTTTCATATCAATTTGGAAATTGGATATTTTGTATGAAGTTTATAACATGATCTGCGTTTTATGAGCTGCATGTTTTGTTTCCGAATACAACAGGAGGTCAATAGGAGGAAATAGTTACAACACTGATGACAATATTTGTGTCACATGTTTAATTTAGTCTTTTATAATATTTTCTTACATTTGTATAGATTCTTTTAACGATTGTTTGTGAATGTGTGAACAGTGCAGGTATTGTAGATTCCTAGACGCGTGTTAACTTTTGTTAACCTCTTATCTTGTTTTACATTTTTTGTGTAGTAAGCAACGACTAATTGTCGGGCCTATGCTGTCCCCCCATACTTAAGTACTAATGCTGTAACATGATAATATTGTAAAATCAAATCATTTTAAAAGAGTACCATGTAGTTTCTTGCCGGTTCTTCTCCATAGGAAACGACCAACCCGAACCGTGCACCTTGTTGTCGACGTTTTATAAGTGCCCATGTAGGCCTATGTGAAATAAAAATGTTTTCATTTTTATTTTGGTCGTCTTTGGTGACTTTTTAAAGTTCTTTTCTGTAATAGCTCATATTGATAAACCAGAAGATCTTCTATGGTAATATTTACAATAAGTATGATTCCCCCAACAATAAAACTTGAATAGTAAACGGATTTCGTCATTGTCCACATGCTCTACATGTGGACATTGTGAACATTATTTTGGTATGTTGCACTTATTATTAACTAGACACTTATTTGTCGTTTTAAAAGACCCTTAATTCGATCATTCACAGAATAATATAAGCACTTAGTTATGTTCGTCTTTTTGACACTGTTCTTATAAATCGCGAGTTCACAAGAGTTCGCATTCACTAATATCGGCAATAAAAAAACTTCTAAAGAATCCTTATCGCCTTCTATTGTTCTTGCGACGCGCTCGTCCACAGCCGGTTAGCGGCAAGCATCCGCTTGAATTAGGACCAAATGTACACGAAGATAAGGTTGATTTTTCCTTGGAATTACTAGTAATAAAACTTAGTGTGGACTGTTTGACGGTTTATTTCTCACTAAATAATTTAAAGTAATGTGGACTGTCAATACATGCATACGTATATGTAGGTATATTAATAGCTATGTATAGGCTGCTGACACTAACATAATTTGCTGTTGCGCTTGGATAAAGCGAGTGCACGTTATCGCACACGCCACGTCCGTCGGGTCGTTTCGTACACTCGGTACAATTACCGCGGCTCGTGCGGAGGTAATCAGCCGGCACCATTCTGGACACTATCACGTTTTCGCAGGATTTACTTTACACTAAGACGCACTACTACTAAAGACGCTGATGAATCTCGGCGATCACAGGATTTTGGGAAATTTTCATTTACTGACAGTGGGTTCGTCGACTGGTGTAGTGTAGGTGTTGAGGCGCCGACACATAATAATCGGATAACGAGCGCCCCCTGCACGCCGCGGTGTGGCCGCCGGCCGTGGCGCGGTTGTTGCTCCACAAAGGCATACCGGGCGCGCGGCCGCCCTTCGCCCGCCACTATCAAATAGCGCATATTTTTCCTTCGCTATATTGTGCACACTTCTCTTTTGTGGCGGCTAGCCGAGCCCTTCTACTGGAAACATTGTAAACTTTAATTAAGTAATAGATGCTTCAAACATCTTTTCTCCGAAGATCTGTTAACGGTCTAATTAAATTGGCGGCAGTCAGATAGAACGTAGTCCTTTGAGCTACGCGTAGAAATAAAAAAGAGGGCCCGAAATACATTGTTAGTATAGGTAGGTACATTCATTATAATTATTTATTTTATTCTCTTGAACGTCACTACAGCTCGATGTCATTATAGTTAGGTACGTTTTCTGAATTTCTGATCAAAGCTGTCCAACATTATTATTTGGCTGTTATCGGAATCATTTACATTTGAGCATAGGTAAGTAGAACACGACCTATTGGCATAATTCGTAAAAAAAAATATAATAGTAACAAAATAAAAAATAAAAAGCGGCCAAGTGGGAGTCGGACTCGCCCATGAAGGGTTCCGTAGCAGCAAGTAACATAATATTGGCTTTATAATGAAAGGTAAATTGCGGTTTACGATTTATGACGTATTAAAAAAAAAACTACTTACTAGATCTCGTTCAAACCAATTTTCGGTGGAAGTTTGCAACGTACATAATTTTTTTTTTGCGGAAGGGAGTGTCAGACTTTTACTGACTAAAACCCATCCATGTTCCTTCTTTTGCTCTTTGTGTTCCAGGGCCGCGGTATCTCTTTCGAACAGTCCCGCAGCCCTGGCAGGCATCGGTCTTTGCGGGCCCCTCACGTTTGCTGACATCTCTTTGAGCGCGCGTGGAACACGAACGCGCCGTCGACACGGCGTGTTGTCATAAGACGGACGGACGGCGAGCTAGCCCATTACTCACCGTCCACAGGTCCGCGCCTACGGTGGCCGAGAGCCACCACGTGGCCCCCGACGCCCGGTGCTTCTCCCGCGGCGGCTGGGACGTGAGGTTCTCTCCCTCTCACATTTCGCCACCTCCAATGCTAGCATGACTGCTTCGCAGAAGGAGGTGACGGCCTCCCATTCTCTCTCGCTCCGGACCATGGCTTGAACCAGGGCCCGACACGAGAGGTCGCCGCCGCCAATCGCCACTACGAGGACACGGCGATGCTCCGCACAAGCGGGGCAGACCGCATGGTGTGCTCCACCGTGTCCTCCGGGCGATCCTCACAATGATAGCACCCGCGCGTTTCCTCCCGCCCGATTCGGTGCAGGTACCTCCCGAAACAACCGTGTCCGGTGAGGACCTGCGTCAGGCGGAAGGTGAGGGCGCCGTGGCGCCTCTCTAACCACTCCTCAAAGAGGGGACTTACCGCCACTATAATATTGTGGCGTGCCCTTGGCTACGGAACCCAAAAAAAAACAACAGCAATCTCTGCAGGCGTAATGTTGTGTTTATGTAACAAAATTATATCAAATGTCATCACCTGCATAGCGTTTTCCCAACTATGTTGGGGTCGGCTTTCAGTCCAACCAGATGAGCAGACTGCCTATCTGACCTCCACAACCCAGTAAATCGACCAACCCAATACAATACCTCTAGGTAAGACTGGTGGTCAGACTTTCTGGCCCCTGACTACCTGAAACGACTGTCAAAGATATATAAGTTATGGCCGGGACCAACGGCTTAACGTGCTTTCCGAGGCACATAGGCAACTCGGTATGTAATGGGTAGCTGCTATCACCCATCCACAGCTCAACCTTGGCAAGCGCGGATTAACCTGAAGATTGATCCGAGCGGCTGTCATTATTTGGCACAGCACTGTGTCATTTGTAAGTTGGGAATTACTGTAATACTGTGATACTCCGGTATGAAGCAACTCGACGATGCCGCTCAAATAACTCGCCGCTATTTTATCCGCGGCTGTAGCCTGAACTAGCCTTTCCAAACAAGCTGAAAAATTAAAACGCTTTACGGTTTCATATTATACAAAACTCCAACTTAAGAAACTAACGAGAACTACTACATTTAAATTATGTGAGTCACATAATCCCGTTATCTATCTATCTATCTAATTATATAAAATTCAAAGTTCTGACTGACTGACTGAGATATCAACGCACAGCCCAAACCGCTGGTCCTAGAGCAATGAAATTTGGAGTGTGTATTCTTTGTGAAGAGTAGGTATCCACTAAGAAAGGGTTTTTCGAAATTCTACCCCTAAGAGGGTAAAATGGGGTGTTGAGTTTTCTATGAAACTTTTTATTCTCGCGGTCGATGGACTTGAAAATTTGTGTACCTACTCTGCAGTTACAATTATGAGAAACGTGTATCAAAGTTTTTCCAAAATCAGCCCCCAATATGAAATTCAAAGTCCTGACTGACTGACTGATATATCAACTTACAGCCTAAGCTGCTGGTGTTAAAGACATGAAATTTAAAAGGTGTATTCTTTGTGAAGAGTAGGTATTTACAGAAAGGGTTTTTCGAAATTCCACCCCTAAAGGGGCGAAATGGGGTGTTGAATTTTCGGTAAAACTTTTTATTCTCGGGTCGATTGACTTGAAAGTCTACATACTCTTCAGTTAAAACTATGAGAAATGTGTATCACAGTTTTTCCAAAATCATCCCCCAATATAAAATTCAAAGTCCTGACTGACTGATATATCAACGCACAGCCGCACAGCCCAAACCACTGGCCCTAGAGAAATGAAATTTGGAGGGTGTATTCTTTGTGAAGAGTAGATATCTAATAAGAAAAGGTTCTTCGAAATTCCACCCCTAAGAGGGTAAATTGGGGTGTTGAATTTTCTGTGAAACCTTTTATTCTCGGGGTCGATTGACTTGAAAGTTTGTGTACATACTCTGCAGTTAAAATTGTGAGAGATGTGTATCACAGTTTTTCCAAAATCATCCCCCAATATAAAATTCAAAGTCCTGGCTGACTGATATATCAACGCAGAGCCCAAACCGCTGGTCCTAGAGAAATGAAATTTGGAGGGCGTATTCTTTGTGAAGAGTAGATATCCACTATGAAAAGGTTTTTCGAAATTCTACCCCTAAGAGGGTAAAAATGGGTGTTGAGTTTTCTATGAAACTTTTTATTCTCGAGGTCGATTGAATTGAAAATTTGTGTACATACTCTTCAGTTAAGAAGAGATTAATTATGAGAAACGTGTATCACAATTTTCCAAAATCATACCCCAGTATGAAATTCAGTCCTGTTTTTTTTCGGTTTTTTCGTCATGGGTGTCATTTTCATGGTTTTTGGGGTCGCTGATAACGAAAATGTGGCCAAAATGTAAATCGATGATGGCGCCAGCAAAAAAATTCAGTTATTTCGTCATGAGAGTCATTTTCGTGGTTTTTGGGGTCGCTGATAACGAAAATTAGGTCAAAATGAAAATTCAGGATGGCGCCGATGAAAATTTTCGGTTTTTCTTCATGGATGTCATTTTCGTGGTTTTTGGGGTCGCTGATAACGAAAATGTGGTCAAAATGAAAATCTAAGATGGTGCGGACGAAAATATTTGGTTTTTTCGTCCTGGATGTCATTTTCATGGTTTTCAGGGTCGCTGATATCGAAAATTAGGTCAAAATGAAAATTCTAAATGGCACCATCCATTTTTTTTAGATTTTTCATCAGGGTTATCATTTTCATAGTTTTTGAGGTCACTGATAACGAAAATGAGGTCCAAATAAACATAGGAAAAAAAAAACAATTCTCATTTTTTTCTTCGGTTTCCCCTGACTCAATTTTCACCCTTCGCCACTGGTACCAGTGGCAAAAGGTCCACTTAGAAAGGGTTTTTCGAAATTCCACCCCTAAGAGGACAAAATGGGGTGCTGAGTTTTCTGTGAAACTTTCTATTCTAGGTGTCGATGGACTTGAAAGTCTACATACTCTACTTACAGTTTTTCCAAAATCATCCCGCAATATAAAATCAAAGTCCTGACTGACTGACTGATATATCAACCACTGGTCTTAGAAGGATGTATTCTTTGTTTTGAAATGGGGGTTGAATTTTCTGTGAAACTTAATATTCTGTGGGTCGGTTGACTCAAAACTTAATGTACACATCACTCTTCAATTAAAATTATGAGACACGTGTATCACAGTTTTTGATATAACACGATATAGTTTAGATAAAATTTTAATTTCACTTCTAATTTACGACCTAAAAGTGGCTCCCATGTTTACAATTAATTTATACGTCCGTCTTTGAATCAATGACTTACATATGTGTACCAAATTTCAACTCCATCGGTCCGGTAGTTTCAGAGTAAATTGGCTGTGACAGACGGACAGGCAGACAGACCGACACGCGAGTGATTCTATAAGGGTTCCGTTTTTCCCTTTGAGGTGCGGAACCCTAAATACTAATATTACATATATATCTTACATAAACTATTTATTAATGCGAAAGTTTGGATGAATGGATGTTTCTTACTCAATCACGCCAGAACGGCTGATCAGACCTGGATGAAACTTGGCACAGAGATAGATTATAGTCTGATACAAATAGATATAGATTACTTACGAGTATTATCCCAGAAGTAATCAAGATCCCGTGGGCAATTCCCAAACTGCACGCGGGCGAAGCCGCGGGAAAAAGCTAGTTAGTCTATAAAATAGTATTAGTAGTAGTAGTCCACGTATTCAATATCCTTTATGTACCTAATTATCATAAAAACTGATATTTCCCCTGTGACAAACAACGAATGAATTTGAATTTGACTATAATTTATTTCAATCTATGGTCACCATCGTGACCACTGTCCAGGTGAAGCCAGGATACTACGCTCATAAAGTGCGAATGACGCAATATATTGTTCTTGGAACTCTTGAACACCTCCATTAGTTAGTCGGACATACATAAAGCCACGTGTCGTACAACAAAGAACTAATCACTAAATAATAACTGCCACTCAATCTTTAGGTTAAGCTACGCTTGCCTAGGTTGGTCTGTGGATGGGTGACCACCCATTACATACCGAGTTACCTCCGTGCCTCGGAAAACACGTTAAGCCGTTGGTCCCGGCTGTCATTTGTAGATCTTTGACAGTCGTTACAGGTAGTCAGTGGCCGTACTGTGTCTGACAACCAGTCTTACCAAAGGGTACCGTATTACCCAGAACGAACCGGTTTGTGGAGGTCAGATATGCAGTCGCTCCATGTAAAATGCTGGTATTCAGCTGCATCCCAAAAGGCTAGGCAGGTTTTGACAATATACAAAAAAATGCGGACGCCGAGTTCGATTCGAATGGGAAGAGTAGCTTGTGCCCAAGCTTGGTCGTCCAAAGCCACATTTAAAATTGATGTTAAAGTATATTTGATAATTTGGTCCATTTTGTCCAAAAGATAAGTGTGCTTCCATAAAGGGGAAGCGCGAAGGAAATATGTTAATTTATTGCCGAAACAAACAGTAACAAATTATGGTGATGGCCCAATGCATGTTAATTTGGAGCAATCTTTCCGAAACAAATTATTATTATTAAATGAAATAATATAATATTTAATTGTATTTGCTTCAAATAACGGTCGCCCTCCATAGTATTTGTATATGTACAGCCGCACACACTCGCGTCTGAACTAGGAGCCAACGCTCAACGCAGCGCCTGAGGCGAGCTGTGCTAACACACGGAGCTAGCAGCACGCAATCCGTCAGGATCGGACGCATTAAACCGACGTGCGAGGTGCATGACGTGCCGTCGCCACGTCGTCTGCTCTATTTGTGCTGCAATACTTCATTCCTTGTGACTTAAATCCCTACAGACCAAAGTAAAACTAAAAATGGTTGTACGTCCATGAATACCGCTATTCAAACTAATATTTCAGTGTGAGACAGACCGCCACAGTCAGCGTGTGAACAGTGTGAGCGTGTGTTGTGTGCCACTGTAGTGCTAATAGGGAAAGTTGCACAATAACGCGCCGCAACACAAACGACGCGCGCCGCTCAACAAAAATGCAGCGCACAGTGAGCGGGGCCACCGCGCGCGCGGACTACCGGCGCACTCACCCTACCTCCACGAACATTGACGAAGTGCTGCAATGCACAGTGTTACAGTGTATGCTTGAGTGGCCGTGTTTCACCGAGCTCATGATCGCAGCTTCTCTTCAATATCACCGAAGACTTAAACTGATGCCGGGAACATTTGTAATATATTCTTAAATATTAACTTTTCCGGCTTTACATATGCGGCATACGGTTTCATGGAATACTGGTCAAAAACCATTACCAAAATATGAGGGTACATAGATTACAAAGGGTGTAAGTCCCCTTTTTTTTTTTTTTTTGGAGGGTGGGAAATCATCAAATGACTCCTCCCGCTCTGGGCGGAGCGGAAGGGAGTGTCAGACTCTTACTGACTAAAAACCACCCATGTTCCTTCATTGGCCCTTTATGTTCCAGGGCCGCGGTATCTCTTTCGAACAGTCCCGCAGCCCTGGCAGGCACCGGCCCCCGTTTGCTGACAACTCTTTGAGGCGCGTGTGGAACACGAACGCGCCGTCGACACGGCCTGCCCGTCGTCATACGACGGCCGGACGGCGAGCTAGCAGGGTGTAAGTCCCCTAAGAGGCACTTGTTCTTCCTGTCATTGTGATTTTTTTTTGTCCTGGATCATACCTCCCTCAACCATCTAGTTACGAAGGTATTGAAGGTCAAATATCCATCATTTACAAAAATTAAAAAAAAAAGTACAAAATGTTATAACTTTGCTTTAATACCTCCATGATCCTCTGTACTATTCAACGCATTCATCGGCACAGTGCTGTGTGTTGCATTGAGCAGTACGGTAAATCGTAATTTTTCCCAACAAAAAGTCGAATCCCAGCCATCATCTGTGCGCAGCGTTACTTAGTTTGATGTACAGAATGCCTGGATAACGGCTTCGTGAAGGGTCCGTTTCTGCCCGATATGAAATTCGTAGTTCGCTTCGGAATGAAAACTGCATTTAATTATTTTTTTATATACATGCCCCTCACTCTACTTACTGTATCAGTTTATACTGTATCGTGGGTGTGCTTACAAACATTTAAGCTCACATACACAAACAGGCAGAACCGGAACAAGTACCTGTAGCCATATATATTATAAGTATTTGTTCCGTGCAGGAAACGAACCCGCGACACGCAGCGCAGCAGCCAATCGCTTAGCCACTGCGCTAACCGTGCCAGATTTAACTGAAATATTAACAATTTACTCTGGTTGGTAGTCACGTTGCTTCCCAAAATAATTATTCTAGTCATTTTGACTCATGTAACTTTTCTCTTTGGAACTTACCTACATCAAAAGACGCATCGATAAAACGTTGTACTGAGAGCTCGATAGTGGAAGGCATGCTTGGTTCAACCCCGTTTAGTGGCCGCACGCGAATGAGCCAACTTGACGCGTTTGTGTTCTCAACTACAATATCCGGCGATGTGCCGCCCGCCGCCTCCGCCACGCTACCGCCACGCCACGGCCACGGCACAGGCACAAAATGCAACTAATATTGAGTAATAACAGCACGTCTCCGCCACGCGGTACGTCACTCTAATAGTCTTTTGATATCAGTTAAAACTTGAATAGCTTAGAGTCACATTTGTAAATAACTTCGCAAGACACGCAAGACAACAAGTGATGTCTTCTCACCGTTGGTAGGTTTCGACGAGTTTGTTGTGTGTAATAACGATTATTCTTGTCGAGCTAGTGACAAGCAGACCGACAACTGTTTTGCCGCACATTATTAGACATTCCAAATAAAAGGTGGCCATTGAAACGTCTACGAACATCATTTCAGCAAATTTTGTTCATATAAGTGTGCGTGTTCACTAGCAACAGTAGCAACTGTGAACACAATCTAGTACTAAACTAGCCTACTCCACTACGAGAAACTAATATTAGCCGTATTGATGTTATTGTAGTAATTAAAAGAAATTTGACAGCGCACCACACACACCACACAGCACAGCACTTGGCTCCGACTGCGCGCTATATTAACACTTTCCGTATAACACGCCATGATGCCACTTGTACTCATAACGGCGCGCAGCGTTTGGACCAGCTTTATGCTTTTTATTTAATACTAGCTTTTGGCCGCGGCTTCGCTCACGTAATAGTCTCTTTATTCTTAGTGTAGAAGTATAGACTGTGAAGTTCTGACTCCTAAGACAGAGACAGGCACATACACCTAGTTTAGGAGTCAGAGTATTAACATTATTGTGACCATTATTGTGGCCTTATATGCTCTTAGTCTGTGTATCTTGTACTGTAATGGTTTTTGGTGAAATAAAGAATTTATTTATTTATTTATTATATTATAAACTCAGAAAAGACTATTTTTACTCCAAGACTGCGTAAAATGAAAGCTTTCAGTTTTTTTTTTGAATAATTGGCTCACCCTTGGAATTTCTCCTGTATCGTGTTTTGAATTAGGTATCTATTTTACTAACGACACAGGATTGTGTGGGACATTTTAAAATATATTAAAAACTAGTTTTCTGCCCGCGGCTTTGCCTGCGTCGAGTTCGGTTATATCGCGTTTCCAAGAAAACTCTTCAAAAGTCCGGGATAAAAACTATCCTATGTTCTTTCTCAAGGTCAACTCTATATCTGTACCAAATATCATTAAAATCAGTTCAGTGGTTTAGACGTGAAAGCGTAACAGATAGACAGACAGACAGACAGAGTTACTTTCGCATTTATAATATTAAATAAATGTTAGTAGGGATAGGAACATTCTGTAATAGTCAGATGATGTTATTTGGGTTCTCCAGGTTAGTGAGGCATTTTTCAGAGCTTACAAGAATCTGTTTGTCTCCCTCTATCTTGCGCAGAAATATATTACCATTGGAGATCCAGCAGAACTTGTTTTTGCTGGCTAACTCTCTGGCTTGGTAGAAAATTTAATGCTTGCTGGTAGGTGCTCAAAGACGTACACGGGATGACGATCACCGAGCAAACCCATGACTGCAGTGTTTAATCTATCGTCTTTTCCTTTTCTTTTGTTGTACGCACGCACGGCCGACAGGACTGTCTGTTTAGTTTGGACAGTCGAGAATTCCGCTATTATTGGGCGCGGGGAGGTTGGCCTGGAAGATTTCCCTGGAAGACGATAAATATCGCGCAGCTCTGTTTCACCAATGCGTACACCAGTAGCTGTGCCTACGCCACTCACCGTTTTTAATAGACTGGTGCTTGACTCGGAACTTACTTGTGGGATGTGACGCAATTCTATGGCAGAAGATCTCGCCTTGTGTTGAAGATCTATTATTTTCCGTTCGAGAGACTCAATGTGGGATTGCTGCTCGCGTCGCTCCCTCCTCAATGTTTCTACTTCAAATCGTCGAACTGTTTCTTAGAAAATTCAATAGACTGGACGATTTCATCGTTTGACTTACATATTTCTGAGCTAGATACCTGTATTATATATTATATTCGAAGAGAGCTCAGCTATTAAAGTGTATTGGTCCGCCGGTAGTTCCGCAATTCTATTATCCTGCTCGTTCTTCCACTTTGCAAGAATATCTTGTAACTCCTGTGGTTCTAAGAAGCTCATCTCAGCTAAGCCGCCTTGTGGCGAGGTATTATTACGCTTTATTTCTATTAGTATTTACATAGTCGCAAGCTGTTGCGGCCGTGGTGATATCCGGCTCCGAGCGTATTTGGGTCTGGCCTGTTACCAGTCGGCATCCTAGGGGTTTTAGGTGGGGTGCGCTGTATCCCTGCCATGTTGCCATCCAAAATTATTAATAGGTTGCCGGCAAAATGTAAATAATATTACACAGGCAAACCGGTACTAAGCAACACCGATAGTAAGAAGCAGTAACGTTTGAGCGTAGCCGACACAGTTCCCGCTGTCGATTCGTAGCACAGTCTCGTGACGTAACAGCGCGCGCAGTGGGAGCGTAGCAGCGATGACACACGCTCGTAGCTCGTAGCGCACCGTTGTTTTACCAACTGTCGCAACTGTCTCCGTGGCGCGATGCGTAAGAGGTCCGGTCACTAGTCACTTGAGTGATGGTTCGAGTCCGACGAATCACACAGTCACTTTTTCAAATTCACTTTGAAGCGTCAGCAACACTATTATTTATATCCCTCTCTAGGACCACCCAGTGGGAGGGGCCCTCAAGTAAGATCACGCTAGGTGTCACAAGGAATTGAATTTATCGACAGTGAGCCAATAACAGACTACAATGCACGAGCAAACGACACACGTCCTATATGATAACGACGGAATGGATGGTCAAATAATAATCATCTTCTCTCATTACCAACATTTAATGTTGGTAATGAGAGAAGATGATTATCACAATGGATCATCTCTACCGTACAGCACTATAACCCTGGGACCTTTTTCTTTACCAACCAAGAGAACAGCTACCTTGTTTACTGTCGGAGCATTACATCTGCCGCGATGTTGTGTGTCTGGTGTGCGGTCCGAGTGAATAATTAGCTTTAAATTATCTGTAGAATTATTATGTCCTAAATTTTGTTTAAAACTTCGTCGTTGGGGCTATGAAATGAAATATATTTGCAAAAATTGAGGGGTGTCCTGTCGGTGGTAAAAGTCTAAGAGATGATAAACCTGACCTTCTATTTTAAAAGTGGGCATAAAATTTCCTTCTCTGATTTCCTTCGCGCCAAAAGAAGTCATTTGAAAGAGGCTATTGTACCTACGTATGTTTAATAAAAAAATAAATTTCAAATTTAAAAACGATTATTTAATTTTAGTTAATAGACTAAACGTAGGACAGTTTATTCAAACCGTGACATTTTTCTTACTTAGAGAATTTTTACACCCGTCATAACATCTAAACGAAAACTCTGATTTGAATAATTTAAAGTGGAATTTACACGTACATAATCAACCTAAATTATCAAACCATTTAAATGGATTAGGATTAATATCATGATACCAATATCACCACTATTCGATTCCACCCGACTTAATAATTTGAACAAAAACTGTTAATGTGTTTTAACTATAATAGTTAGGCATATACCATCGCGGACTTTTTTGTGAGCAATCATGAGTACTATTAATATATAGGATAAAATTGACTTTTGAACATTTTGATACCTTTTTTTTTTTTTTTTTTTCGAGGGTGAGAAATCATCAAATGACTCCTCCCGCCCTGGGCAGAGCGGAAGGGAGTGTCAGACTCTTACTGACTAAAAAACACCCATGTTCCTTCATTGGCCCTTTATGTTCCAGGGCCGCGGTATCTCTTTCGAACAGTCCCGCAGCCCTGGCAGGCACCGGCCCTTGCGGGCCCCTCCCGTTTGCTGATATCTCTTTGAGGCGCGCGTGGAACACGAACGCGCCGTCGACACGGCCTGCCCGTCGTCATACGACGGACGGACGGCGAGCTAGCCCATTACTCGCCGTCCACAGGCCCGCGCCTACGGTGGCCGAGAGCCATCACGGCGTGGCCCCCGACGCCCGGTGCTTCTCCCGCGGCGGCTGGGACGTGAGGAGGTTCTCTCCCTCTCACGTTCCGCCGCCTCCTTCGCTAGCATGACTGCTTCGCAGAAGGAGGCGACGGCTTCCCATTCCCTCTCGCCCCGGACCATGGCTTGAACCAGGGCCGGGCGCGAGAGGTCGCCGCCGCCAATCGCCGCTACGAGGACACGGCGGTGCTCCTCCCAAGCGGAGCAGACCTCGACGGTGTGCTCCACCGTGTCCTCCGGTCGATCCTCGCAATTGTAGCACGCGGACGTTTCCTCCCGCCCGATTCGGTGCAGGTACCTCCCGAAGCACCCGTGTCCGGTGAGGACCTGCGTCAGGCGGAAGGTGACATTTTGATACCTTGGGTTACATTTTTGGGTTGAGTTGTTAAACAGTCAGATATTCTGCCATGCCATCTCGTGTGTGTGTGTGTGGCCCGCTAGCCGATAGCGTGCCACAGGATGCGACCCTACGGAAGCGCCGGAACCAAAAATAAACGCCGGCTATTTTCGTTCGGTTTTAGCGCGCTACCATCGGTTTACAATTTTATACCAAAGTTGAGTTTCAGTCAAAATCACATTGATCCACAAACATGATGAGCTACTTCGATACGAATGGAATATTATACATACAGATGTATAAGTCCGTCACGTGGCCACAACGGAGAACAGTGTCCTCTGCGTTGTTAAACTTTAATTAACAGAACCAACATAAGAATAACTTAGCGTCTCTCTGCTAGCTTTCCTAATTATTTTAATCCGACTACTCAGTCCGGAATGTTTGTTTATTGTAATGTTAATTAATTTTTCGTTTATTAATAACTTGCCACCCGCCCCGGCTTCGCACGGGTGCAATGCTGATACTAAATATACTACCCCCGGCCGGTAGCGCCGCAACCGCTATGTCCCTGCATTTTAAATCTGTAATATCTTCGAAAATATTCATTTAAATGACATGCTATATTGATCTATAAATGCACAGTGTATTTAAGGTACTTAATTGGATAAAGATTAATACTATATTGCTTAAAATTGCTTCGTAAATAAGCAAAAACAAGTAAAGGATAAACAATGGTTATAGTATGTTATCCCTTAAGATAGACATCTTTTTTGTATACCTTTGTAATGTGTACAATACTGTAGTACATTATTTTGATCTATCTGGTAGGGTTCAGCCAGCGTTTGCAATTTAAGCGCAAAAAAAATATGTTTATATACGACATCACATTAGAAACCTCTAAAATGATCAGTGTTTCTCTACTATATTACGCATATATTATACATATAAACCTTCCTCTTGAATCACTCTATCTATTTAAAAAAAACGCATCAAAATCTGTTGCGTAGTTTTAAAGATCTAAGCATACATAGGGACAGACAGACGGGAAGCGACTTTGTTTTATACTATGTAGTGAAGACATGACATTGTTTTTGACAACAGTACAGAGATGATCATCGAGCACAAAAGCTCAAACGGACACGTTTACAATGTTCTAATTTTAAATTTAAATAATGATAAATATAAATGGTCTTTTCAATTGACTTCAGTAACCGCACCGGTCGACTGCCGGCGTCACGAGAACGAGTTACCTCGTTCGCATGACGCCGCGTGTACGCGTGGTGGAAGTAGATACACCGCAGAGACCATCGGCCCAGCACAGTAGGTACCATAAATCACGATGAACTACGGACAGTAACCAACCACAAAACACCCGCGAACGATAAACGTTCATAATACAACAGAGCTTTTAAAAAGTAAGTAAATGATATAACAATGATAGGCCGCTCTCTAGTCAACTGGTCTCACTTAGATAGGACCTGCGGGATGAGTTTACTAATTCATTATTTTTCTATAGTCGATTGGACCTGCTGTTAAAGTGGAAACAAAAGTGTCGTTAAATTTCATATTTGAGTACAGGGGTGTAGAAAAATATTCGTATTCCAAAATATGCGTATTCCACAGAGCCTAAAGACTAAGGTCTTCAATCAGTGCGTACTGCCTGTTATGACTGCCTGTTATGAGCCAAGTCAAGATACTTGATTTGCTTATCTTTCTCGGCTCTCACAAGGTTCTCGTCATGCGGGACCATAATGTCAACAACCATTGCGCGCCGCTCTGATCGATCCACCACCACTATATCAGGCTTATGGGCTACAATAGTCCTGTCGGTGATAGTAATAACATCTTGGGATAACCAACACACCGCCATCTGATCCCAAACTAGGCAGAGCCTGTACTATGGCAACCAGACAACTGCTAAATATACTTATACATTTCTAAATACATACATATTATAGATAAATTATACACCCAGATACAGAACAAATAATCGTACTCATCGCACAAAGATTTGTCATGTGTGGGAATCGAACCCACGACCTCCGTCCTAGCAGTCAGGGTCACTAACCACTAGACCAAGTGATGATGGATTGATCACAGTACAATGTGATTTTCGAGAACTGGGTCGGGCACATACCTATAGTACGGAACTTTCGATTCCACAAGGTTGTATTTTAGAGCAAGTTGCTGATGGATAATCCTGGCTACAAGGTTGTGTCTTCGCAAGTACTCTCCGTTAGCCAGAGAACACCCGGAGATAATGTGACGGATTGATTCACCTGGACGGTGGCATGCCCGACATATTTCAACCATGCCGTCCTTCACAATAAATCTCCGGTAGTTATTCGTCATCATAAGTTCATCCATTATTGCACAGGCAAAACCTTCAGTTTCCCCTGAAGAGGTCCCCGGTACGTAGCCAGGCTACTACGTAGATAGGTCTACATCAGGAACATGTAGGGCCTCCTTACTCTGCCATACCTCCCTGCGGTCGTTAGTATGAAGCACTACAGGTTTGCGTTCTCTTTAGCAAAGGAGAGCGGGGTGAGGCCCTTGTCCACCGCGACCACAGCTCGATGCATCCCCACGTCGGTTTCTAAGAAATATTCCCTGATACTGCATATCTTGCGATTGTGGAGAGTCTTAGCGTTTAAAAAGCCTCGACCCCCACACCTCCGCGGGATATACAGTCTTATAACCGAAGAACGCAGGTGATGCATTTGATATGCCGTCAACAATATACGGACCCTCCTATCCAGGGCGTCTAGTTCTGTTTGAGTCCATTTGAGTATGCCGAAAGAGTACATCAAAACCGGCATGACCCAACCTTTGAAGGCACGCACCTTATTTCCGCCTCATAAAAAAATAATAAATACTTTTTTCAGGTTGTCAAAGAAGCGCTCCTTCAACGATTGCTTCATATCAGCAACACTGATGCCAAGCGCTTCCGACATACCCAAATACTTATAGGTTTCGGTTGCTGAGAGGGATCTAAGATTTATGGAATTCGAGAGCTGGGTTCCCACAGACTCCACAATCTCCCCTCGCTTTACATGCATAACCGCACATTTGTCCACACCGAATCCCATCCTGATCGTGCACGAAAAGTTTCAGTTACCTTCAGTAGCTCCATCAGTTGCAAATCGTTGGGGGCAAAGAGTTTCAGGTCATCCATGTAAAGGAGGTGAGATATAACTTGACCACCCCTCCTCAACCGATAGCCTAGACCTGAATCCTCCAGCAGCGTGCCAAGAGGATTCAAGGCTAAGCAGAACCAAAGTGGACTCAAACTATCGCTCTGAAATATACCTCGCTCTATCCTTATCGGCTCACTATTCCTCTGGATTTGACGACATCCTGAATAGCGAAGGACTGTCCTCCATTGCCCCATACATAACATCAGGAAGGTACGCAGAGTTGCATCGACTTTATACAACTCTATCACCCTCATGAGCCATGTATGTGGCACAGAGTCTTAGGCCTTCTTATAGTCTATCCAACATGTCGACAGATCCCTTCAGGAACGATGAGCCTGTTGACTAATAGCCATATCAATGAGGAGTAGCTCCTTAGTACCGCGGGACCTGTTCCTACATCCATTTTGAGAAGCGGACATGATAGAATTGTCATCAATGTGTTTGTTAATTTTAGCTCTCAAAATGGATGTAAGAACTTTATATACTGTCGGAAGACAGATAACCCGATTTATGGAGCAGGTGGGTATACCAGATTTAATTAATTGGTTAGATAGGAATAACTTAAGAATAAATACAAATAAAAATATTTTTATAACATTTTTGCCATTCAATAACCACAAAAAATAGGAAATGACATGAAATTAAGTTTTAAATACAATACTAATGACATAGAAGAAGTTAATACCACATTTTTAGGAATAGTTATGGACAAACATTGCAATTGGAAAGCTCAAGTAGATAATGTTGGTAAGAAAATAAACAAATTCGTATTTGCACTTAGGAGAATCCAAAATTTAACAGACATTCAAACAGCCTTATTGGTTTACCATAGCCATGTTTGTTTCGTTTTAAGATGTGGAATAACTGTATGGGGGAATTCAATGCACAGAGGGCTTTCATAGCCCAAAAAAAGTGTATAAAGTCAATTTTCAATATTAAGTAAACCTGTATTAAAATAGTAGTAAATGTTATCTTAATCTAAATTATGAAATTATTTTTAATATTTATAATTATTAGTATTTTTATGTTATTTGATATTTCTAATTAATGTGTACTGCACGCTAATAGCTCAAGATGTAAAATCTAAATATTTGTACGGCTGAAATGCCGAATATAGTGAAACACATATATATTAAGACCTTAGCTACCTATATTCTTGCAAATAAATGTCTCATTCATTCATTCATTCAAAGTATTGTAGCGTGGTCTGGCGGCCGCACTATGCTACTCACTCATTGCGTCTTGAACGTATACAAAAACCAAGGTTTGTCCAAGAAAATCCGTTCATAAATTGATAGGCTCAAATATTTCAAAATGACTTCTCTGAACGTCGACGTCTGAATGACGCGATGTTTGTGTGCAAAGCCCCATAATTGGCTGTCCTCAAATATTAAATAATTTTACCTTCCGTGCCCCCTCAAGAATTCCTCGCAGTCCTATAACGCCACTTTTCCCTCCACAGAGAAGAACGATTCTGGGTGCAAATTCTTCCTACGCGATTTTTAGCAGGGTTGTGAACGGTTGCAGTGTTCAGATCGACCTCCATTTTGACGGCTTAGGCAAATCGAAAGCCAGTTTTTATAAGTATCTCCCCGAACATGGAGTTTTTTAGCCCTGCGTTATCTCACTGGGTGGGTGAATTAAAGTTAAATATTACCTATTTTTGTATTACCTAGTTTTATTTAGCTTAATCTGTTTTCAGTTAGTTTAATTTGTTTTAATTTAGTTTAATCTGTTTTAATTTTGTTTAATTTAGTATAACAAATTTATTAACTTAATTTAGTGCAACTTTGATAATATAGTATTTTTATTTCTATTCTTATTTTGTAAGTTACGACAACGTTTTGTGAGCATGCAGAGTTTACCTGTAAGTGATTGTTACACTTTATTCTGATTTGTTGCTTCCGTTCCATTTGTTTATACCAGGTGTATACAATTGTTGGTGAACCAAATAAATTAATTAATTCTTATTATAGCTAGAAATAGCATACAGGCGAGTTATACTATTTATTATTGTTATTCCATTATTCTTTTGACATTAATTGTAATGGTGGATTTTTAATTGTTTATGGATTTTTTAATTAATTTATTTGGTTACTGTTTTATGTTATTCTTTAATTTTATAATCTACTGTAAGATTTCGACACAATGTAAGAATTGTTACTGAAATAATGAAATGAATATAATTGGGTCCAAATAATATATAAAGATTAAAATCAAGAAAACTTTTTTACTTGACTATACAAAATTGGTCAACAGGTCCAGTTGACCGATATTCAAACATGCATTAGGTTGAGTGAATTCGCGGGTCCCGCCTGCATGGGATCAGTTGACTAAAAGCCAATACTACATATTATAGTCAGTAAGTAGGTTTATGTTCAGTTATACCCCATAATCACGAGGTGTTCCATTTCTAAATATTGAAACCAATAACTAAAAGCTTGTTCCAATCAAAACTGTTCGCGTCATACATACGGAGTAGCGACTCAGAGAGCGGCGAGTGGCGCGGGCCGGGAGGGGGGTCGACCAGTGCACAAAAACCTGCGATTGGAGCTAACCTCAAAGGGCCGCAAAAAGCGCTGCCAACGGATCGCTCCAAATTGTATTCAATCAACGCTTCGTGCCACTACGATGAGCTACGCGACTGCTACGTCAGCGCTACGTTATTGCTGCGTGCGTAGCACTCCCGTCGCTAGCGTCACACTCCGGAAACCAAAATTAAAAATTTACTAAGAGAAGACTAAAGGCGAAGTTTATATATTATTTGTCTGTTTAGCTGACAGTGACACACACAACTTCATTTCATTTCATCGTGCACTCTCTGCTCTAGAACTGTCAATTGAACTTTGACCTGGCTATTTAACTCGGAAAATTAATTCCACTTTTTAAAACGATTGCTACATCTAGGTAGATTAAAAGCGTTCAAATTGAATTGAATATCAGTAGTTATGCTGGTCCACTGGTCGGTCGAGGTTTCAATATAAAATCTCCGAGGATTTTTCATGCGTCGGGAGCGAGCGGCCGGCGGCGCGATTCCGAATACTTCTCATGAATTATAACCAGCGGAGATAACAGATCCGATTCAATATCAGTGAGCTGCTCTCACATCAATCTGGTGTTGCCGCGCGGAAGCACCGCGTGGCTCACCACTCACCACGAGCCCTGGCGTCACTTGTACATTTATCCACATTCTGATGTTCTCTATCAGTTATTATTCTTATCATGACTTCTAAATTAAATGTTTTAAGTCGATTTTTAACTACATTAACGCCTTGGATCCAATGTAACCGCGATTTACACGTCAAGTCATAGTCATCACACACAAGACAAGTATTTCTTGATTGTAGTATTTATATCGGTTGACTTCATCAGATAGTAATCAATAACTGCATCTGGCGAGACAGGCGACCACGGTGCACCTATGGACACATTCCCCGCGCCCGCTGCTGTCTCGCCGCTGTCGAGATCGCTTGTGCTCTTAGATCACATTTATAACATCTTACATGCAGCGCTCTCGGCGCCGAACGCTCCGACAAATTGAACGACAGTTACAAAGTGAGTGGCAAATAAACTGCTTTCTGCCTTCACTTGCGGAACATAGCGGTGCGCAGTGGTACGGCGCGGCGCGGCAGCTCGGTGCTGGGCAGTGTAACTTATAGCCATCTTATTGTTAGACTTGTTTGTGTTCACATTATCTCGTTCCTGAACATATAGTTTTTAATTCCACCGCGTCTCAAGATATGTCGGTAAGGTAATACCCATATTTACGATTAAATAGGTGTGACAACACCGCAAGAGATCGCGCATTATTCAGTTAGTGTTAGAGGAGGCTCGAGTTGCTGCTAATGACGGTGTAACGGTAATGTGACGCCTGTAATGTCGTATGACGCCGTTACGATAACCACGCGGACGCTCAGTATGAGACGGCGCGCGTAGTATAACTACAGTAGCCTCACTGTGACACCACGACACACAGACACCAGTGGAGATCTTTCCTAAACGACAACTCAGTGAAGTGAAACTGAAAGGAAACAGCCTGCAGTCTCATTCATCCACGAGCGACGCGCTCTTTTACTTCGCTGTGTTATAAATGAAGTTGTGCTCGCATTGTTTGAACTGAGGCTTCTGCTCCTCTTCCGGGTGATGTGTTAATAACGCGCTACAAAGTGTGAGCCATCAAATTAAACGTAATGTTTGTTCGCGCAGGTAAAACCCGTGTCTGGAGACCAGACCCACGCTCTCACACTCTCGTGCTACCACTGGAGTACATTATACCAAGTACTCGCGGATGTACGAGTGACATACAGAAATAAACTTCTGCGTTGCAGTAAAAAACAAAACCCGACCACTGAAATGGTTCCGTAGAACCTTCACGAAGCCGTCAACCAAGCATTATGTATATCAAACTTAGTAACTTTACTAAACCGTTGGTCTTAATGACATGAAATTTGAAGGGTGGATACTTTGTGAAGAGTTGGTATCCACAAGAAAAGGTTTTTCGAAGTTCCACCCCTTTTTTTGGGATGGGAAATCATTAAATGACCCCTCCCGCTGGGCGGAGCGGAAGGGAGTGCCAGACTTTTACTGACTAAAACCCATCCATTTTCCTTCTTTTGCCCTTTGTGTTCCAGGGCCGCGGTATCTCCTTCGAACAGTCCCGCAGCCCTGGCAGGCATCGGCCCTTGCGGGCCCCTCCTGTTTGTTGACATCTCTTTGAGGCGCGCGTGCAACACGAACGCGCCGTCGACACGGCCTATCGTCATAAGATGGACCGACGGCGAGCTAGCCCATTACTCACCGTCCACAGGCCCGCGCCTACGGTGGCCGAGAGCCACCACGTGGCCACCGACGCCTGGGGCATCTCCCGCAGGCGGCGGCTGGGACGTGAGGTTATCTCCCTCTCACGTTCCGCCACCTCCTTCGATAGAATGACTGATTTGCAGAAGGAGGTGACGGCTTCCCATTCCCTCTCGCCCCGGACCATGGTTTGAACCAGGGCCGAACGCGAGAGGTCGCTGCCGCCAATCACCACTACGAGGACACGTCGGTGCAGCAGACCTCCACGGTGTGCTCCACCGTGTCCTCCGGGTGATCCTCACAATGATAGCACCCGGGCGTTTCCTCCCACCCGATTCGACGTGTGCGAGTGAGGACCTGCGTCAGACGGAAGGCGTGGGCGCCGTGGCGCATCTCTAGCCACTCCTCAAAGAGGGGACTTACAGCCACTATTGTGGCGTGCCATGCACGGGAATGCGACAGTCGCTCTCTCCATGTCGCCATGAGATCGCGCCGGAGGTCTGTCCGCTGAGCGACAATTTTCCGCGGCAGTGGAGTTTCCCCCCGGCGTTGAGCCTCCGCACGCCACTCGTGACGGCGCACGAGGACTATCGCCTCCAGATCCCATGGCGGAAGTTTCACCCCTAAGAGGGTGAAATGGTGGGTTGAATTTTCTGTGAAACTTAATATTCTCTGGGTCGGTTGACTCAAAAAATAGTGTACTCACTCACTCTTCAATAAAAATTATGATATAGTTTACGAAACTATTTTTTTAATTTTTTAATTTACCACCCAAAAGTGGCTCCCATGTTTAAAATTCATTAATTTACGTTACACGTCCATCTTTGGGTCACTGACTTACATGTGTACCAAATTTCAACTCTATCGGTCTGGTAGTTTCGGAGTAAATTGGCTGTGACAGATGGACAGACAGACAGACACGCGAGTGATCCTATAAGGGGTTCCGTTTTTCCTTTTGAGGTACGGAACCCTAAATACTAATATTACAAATTATATATCTCTCATTCTTAGAAGTAACCGGACCCATAGCAAAAAATATAAAGAGTAAACTCAAAACATTAACAATTTTCCTAGACCTATCAAAAGCCTTTTACATAGTTTCTGTTCCCCTCTTGCTTGAAAAGCTGGAACGGATTGGTGTTACAAGACCGAATCTGGTAACGTACTCAAATTTGTGAACAGCGAGCCATGTCCAACAAAAGAAAGCATACACTTACATTAAAAAAGTTAGTAGATTCAAGAATGTGATTGTAAAAGGTACCCATTAAATGATTAGGTAATTTCTTGCAATAATCAGAACAGTCTTATTAAAAATCTTCATCAAAATCGTTCCGCAGAGAGTTTGTCAAGCATCATTTCCACGTGATGAGAGCCCTCCGAATATACCCAATAAGTGAGCTAAAGAGGCGAGCCGGCCCACCACCGCTCCGACCCGACCCGGGGCACGGCGCTTGCCCGGACGCTGACAGTATATAACATCGTTTGTGTGGCAGTCGCATATCGCGTCAAAATCACAAAATTATTTACACATTAGCATTGGTAGTCTTTTGATTCACAAAACAGGCATTTAAACGAAAATATTCGAATTACTACCTAAAGTAAAAAACTCATAGTCCACTGTCGCACAGCTCTACGACTGATGTGGTGCTACGTCGTAGCGGGTGCTACGACAAACATATTATGCTACTACATAGCACTTGCTACGACGTAGTGTGTGCTACGTCGTAGTACGAGAAGTGGTGAGGTACGTTATTGTCTATTATTAGTAGTTGTTTATTATGTAAATATTCGTATATTAAACTTATGCCTGTCACATAATGCTCGGTTACACACTAAGTGCACAGTATCAGTGCTGATACCGCCTGGTTTCATAAATACATTTTAATACTAAAAGAAATAAATGTTACTTTTGATTAAGATAGTTTGTTAGATAAGCAATGATTGAATGACTCTCTCCCATTTATTCAGAGATCCTTACACGATAGTATGATGTCGGTTGTTATCATAAAAGTTTAACATTATGCTAATTTTTTTAAAGCAACGAGTCTTGTACGTTTAATGTTCCTTTTGTAGTACACGGCGAGTGAGAATGTAAGTCTCGCTTATTAGTGTTGTTCTGAAGACGTAGCCGGCGCGCACATGCGGCCCGGTGTGCGGCCCGGCGTGCGACCGGCGTGCGACCCGGTGCCGGTCAGACGTGGAATTTATATTGGCTTCCGGCTGACCATCGGCATCTCAGTAGCTTCTACGTGCCCGCCTTGTTCAAGATGAATGCGTCCTGTGCGAGAACATTGTTGTGATAAGATAAGGCTCCTGTTATATTCTTGCGGGAATAGTTAGACGATCAATTTGACTTGCAGCAATATCTTGCCGCTGATAAATGATTTTCTAAACTCTTACTTACCAGCGGTAGTTCATCGTTATCTACCTAGCCCTTTCCCAACTATGTTAGGGTCGACTTTCAGAGTAACCGGATGCAGGTGAATACCAGTATTTTACATGGACCCACTGCCTATCTGACCTCCACAACCCAGTCGGTACTGGGTAATAAGTGAGACTGGATGTCAGTCTTTCGGGCCACTGACTACCTGCAACGACTGTCAAAGATCAGACAGCCGGGACCAACGGCTTAACGTGCTTTCCGAGGCACGGAGGAAACTCGATATGTAATGGGTGGTGGAGAATTAATAACCATTTTAAACAATTTGAACTTATTGACACATATTAAAATGCCCACCAGGAAAAAAGCTGCATAGATCAAATAGCCGTAATATCTCGACCCTGGACACAAAAAGCAGTATTCATAACCTAGCCCTCTCAGATCATGATACTGAGCAGTCATTAACGTTCTTTCTTCTGATATCTAATAAGCTGAAGATTCCAAACTTCTTTTATGAAGTCAAAAGAGATTTTAGTAAAAACAATGCTATAAAATTTCTTGATTGTATATCAGCTTTAAGTTTTAATGAAATGTATGAAGAAACAGATTGCAACAATGCATCATCATCATCTGCCTAGCCTTTTCCCAACTGTATTGGGGTCGGCTTCCAGTCATGCCGGATTTAGCTGAATACCAGTATTTTACGCAGAGCGGCTGCCTACCAGACCTCCACAACCCATTAACTGGGTAACACGGTATTTCATGGCAAGATTGCAACAATGCATTTAACATATTTCATGACCTATATATTCTCTTTTCCAAACTATGTTTCCCTGAAATAACAATAAAAAAATATAATAAACCAATAAAACATAAATGGATTAGTAAAGGTTTAAAAATATCGTGCATAATAAAGAGAACTTTATATTAAGATTACCAACACGATGTCCTAAGCAAAAAATATCATAAAAGAAGATACCTGACCCTATTCTAGAATTTTAAAATATGTATATCACACTCACAATTAATAAACAACCAAAAACATTTATATAATTCTAAAAATAAATGCAAAGTGACATAGTCTATTATAAAAAATAATGATGATAATTATTTAACTATTTAAGAATTAATAATAAATGATAGTATAACTAATTATCATAATGACATATGGAATCGATTTAATAACTATTTTATAGAAATGACCAATAAATTTAACCTCCTCGCATAAAAAGTGTGGAGGAGAAGCGCTGAGTAAGACTCGTCGGGATATCAACCAAGTGTGGATGGTACGCCGCAGTACGTCTGCAAGTCTGGTGGTAAAAAATTGATCAGATCGTGGAGCTCTTGCGCACACTCTCCGAAGTGCAGTCTGTAGAAGACCGACAGGCAGGCAATATTACGCCGATGAGCTAGGCTGTGAAGCGTAGCTACCAACGTCTCGTCGCCTATGAGCCTTTTAGCTCTGCGTTCCACCGCGTCAAGTGCAGCAAGCTGGTATTTTGCTAAGCCATCCCATAAGTGACTGCATATAAGAACGGACCAGTGCTTTATATTATATAAACTTTATAAATTGTCCAGATGTGAAGTATCGCCTCACCTTGTTTAGGATGCCCAGCTTCTTAGTTGCGATCTGAGCTTTTGACTCGATGGTTGAGCCAAATTTGAGATCAAATGCTCAAAAGCTGCTGGAGGGATCCTGCCGCTATGCCAAAATATTGCTTCGAAACTACGATATCCCAACTAGATTTGGTCAACATCGTAAGGTAGCTCCTCTCAAGTGATTGGACGAACACTGTCAACCCCCGGTTTTGCTTATTCACTTTTTCTATTGAGCGTGCGCTGGAGCATCGAAAGTCGTGTCGTACCAATTTTCTAATTGTTTTGTTGAGTGGCTGTAGTGCTGCCGTAGTGATGTGTGGGTTTTCGCGTCGTTCCGTCATAAGCTCTAGAGTCTCCTCCGATTGTTTGGACTTCCTGCCCGTACGCCGCATTTTGAATAAACGCGTCCCCTCCTCCCTGATAATTTCCAATATTTGGTCGACCGTCTGGTCAATATTTGATAATATTGACCAGACGGTCTTTATAATTGTTAATTAATAAATAGAGCTAAATTATATTGTAAATTAATAAAAAAAAACCCTAAATAGCCCGAAAAACCCGTAACCGGAAAAAATAAAACAGTATATTTACCGAGAATCAATTTGGGTTTCAGGAAGAATAGTTCAACTTCAATTGCTTGTTTTACTTTGGTCAAATTGATATCTGAAACGCTCAATAAAAAACTGTCTGTTTATAGTATTTTTAGATATATAAAAATACCTTTATTTCAGACCTACATCAGTCCATAAGTTGTTAGTGGTTAGTAACAGATTGAGCTTATATGCTATGTTAGTGTTATTAGTGCTTAGTCCAATAACACTAACATAGCATATAAGTAAAGCATTTGATTTTGTCCCACATAATCGGTTACTTAGCAAAACGGAGAAATACAGAGAAATAAAATATAAGAGGCAAGGCGCATGACTGGCTTAAAAGTTATTTATTGAGTCGCCAGTAAAGGACAGTAGTATCAAAAGTTGACAATTACACAAAAAAACATACAGTTCCGAGCTAAAAATAAATATTGTGGTTTTCCTCAGAGAAACGTATTAGGGCTTCCATTATTTATCATATATTTATATGACCTTTGCAAGAGCCTAAAATATGATTGAACACTAATTGCTGATGTCACTACTCTGACGATAAAATGTTAAAATAGGAATAACCTAGAGACTGACACTAACAATGAAATACTAAAAGTAATGATATGGCTGGGATCTAATAATTTCCTGTGAACATTGAAAAAACAAAGTAAGTACAATTTCAAACATATAATTCTTTGGTAAAACCACCTCAAATACGCTACATTCATTCAATTTTGGAACCCGCACCTTCAACTTTCTTTGGAATAGGTATTGACGGAAAATTAAATTAGAAAGAACATGCACAACGTATAAACAAAAACTTAATTTCAATTGAGCTATTTATTTACTTATGTTGAATATTTGTGCGTGTGCATGCACGAGAGTGCACAGGTGAGTGTTTCTGCATGTGTGAGTGAGTGTAAGTGTGAGTGGATGTATTCAATGAGTCTGTTTTTCAAATAGGCACATCTATTGGATTGGTTTGAGAAGATCTTCAGTATCCTGGAGAGGATTTGTAGTTCTTTTGTGCACTTATTTTTTGTTAACTTATGTATGATGTATGCTATTTTGTTAATACGGTTGTAGAGACGACAACTATTTATAAAGAAGAATAAAGCCAAAATGTATTAATGTAAGCGAACGCAAAAAAAAACAAGGTCTCTCAAAGAAGATGAACGAATAAAACATTGTGGGCGAATTCATGAAAGACACACCCGAAAAAAATAACCTTTGGACGTGCCTAAATCGATTAAGACTTATTGTCATTAATAGAAAGACGATAAAAATAATAAAATAACTCGAAATCCTTTTTAAAATTCATCCATCCATCATATTAATATAATTTACATCAAAATACAAATTGAAATTTTCATACATGGTTTATTTTCATGATAATTAAAAGTCAAAGTCAAAGCATTTATTTCAATTAGACCATTACAGGCACTTTTGAAAGTCAAAAACAAAAAAGCTAATCTACAGTCACAGACACAAGGCATAATAACTTGCGAAAGTACTATAGTTGCACATTCCAAATCGTAGATCTCTATGGAGAAGAATAGGCAAGAAACTCCATGGACACTCTTTTAAATCAAAATATTGTTACAAAATCTTGGTTACATCATTCATGTTGAAATTATACATATATGTGAGAACGATGTACAAAGACGTGCACATTAAGAGCGTCCAGAGTAAAAGATTAAACCAACAATTTAAAAATAAAGTAATTAAAATAAACCGTGGCAGGTAAGAGATGACCAGTCCCAACTGACAGCGCCCGTTCACGAACAAGACGCATGGATCAGCGCCATTCAACTCAACCATTTTGAAGGGAACTAAATGACCCGACACACCCGCCACCATCAGCGAGAGATTTGAGTGAGCATGACATTCTCTCAGCCACCAGGACACATTCAAGTCAATGAAAGTTAACAAAATATAAATGGTAGCTTTACAGTACATAGTACTCACACATGTGCTATGCAATTATATAATACTAAGAGATGGAATCTATACAATGCAAAGATATTTTACAATCTTCTGCAGCTTCCACAATAACTTCACATGGTAATCAATTAGTTTGCACTCACAATGTTGATATAAAATATACAATTCACACCCTAAGTTTCCAGAAGAGAAACGAGAAAGAAAAAAAAAGAAAAGTATAATTAAAGAATTAAAGGGGGAGCATCTCTTCCAAACAATAAAATCTTAGTTCGTGAGCCCAAGTGGCTGTGGAGTAGGACCAGCATTGAGCCATGCATTTTTATCTACGAGATAGTCTTCCAACTTATAATATGCTCGTTTACATAGTGTGCGTTTTATGCATGTTTTAAATTTCTTCTCATTAAGTTGTAGAATGTCAAGTGGTATTTTATTGTCAAAATTTTACACAGTACCCCATAAAAGAAGTGCGTACTTTTGACAATCTGAAACGTGGCTGATCTAATTTGTCCTTATTTCTAGTATTGAAATTATGCCTGTCGCTAGAGACTCGCGTCTGCGTAGGTTATAGATGGCTCTTACAGCCCTTTTCTGCAGAATAAATATTGAGTCAATATCTGCAGCCCGTCCCCACAGCAGAATACCGTAAGACATGATGCTATGGAAGTAACTAAAATAGACCAGTCTCGCGGTATCCACGTCTGTTAATTGCCGTATTTTAAGGACAGCGTAAGCGGCTGAATTTAGCCGCCCTGCAAGTGCTGTTAAGTGAGGACTCCATTGCAGTTTCGAGCCAAGCGTAATCCCCAAGAAAACCGCCTTATCGACGAATTCTAGTATTTCCTTGTTCAATACAACGTCATTCGTTACTTTTTACATTCGGTAACGCGAATCTTATACATTTAGTTTTCTTCTCATTTAACACCAAATTATTTCTGTACAGCTGTTAGTACAAATCACTGTCCTCACTTGTTTCTTTGTGAATATAAATAGAATCCACTTGACTGAACCCTATCTTTTAAGATACAGGCTAGTCCTAGTTTAAAAGATAGAGTCTACTATTGCATCATATTGTAAATATTATTCTGCAACAATGTAAACAGTGCAAAGTGCTATGTTTTTGTGAAATAAATACTTTATTATTATTATTATTATTATTTACAGTAAACCAGTTATGAATCTTAAGCATAGCGTTATTTACGTCGTCAATCTCTTGTGCACGTCTACGTCCTTAAAAATCAGTGATGTGTCGTCAGCAAATAACACCATTTGAGGTCGACTTTTCAGCAACTGAGGTAAATCATTTATGTATACTAGAAAAAGGAAAGGACCCAATATTGAGCCTTGCGGTACCCCCATTTTTACTTTTAATCCTAATGAATTTACGCCATTTATTTGTACATGCTGCATTCGATCATTTAAATACGATTTTACTAAGCTAAGTGCTTGTTTTCCCAGTCCGTAATGCTCAAGTTTTAGCAACAGTGTTTCGTGATTCACGCAATCAAATGCCTTGGATAGATCGCAAAAGATGCCTATTGCATCTTTTGCCTCTTCCCATGCATTAAAGATGTGCTTTAGTAAGGTGACACCGGCGTCAGTAGTGCAACGACCTTTGGTGAAACCATATTGTTGATCATGTAGGATGTCATTCCGATTAAAATGATAGAGCATTTGATTTAGCATTACTTTTTCAAATATCTTGCTGAAAACCGGCAAAATAGATACGGGTCTATAATTATTTGTGTCTTTGCCGTCTCCAGATTTAAAAAGTGGTATAACTTTACTATACTTCATTAAATCCGGAAATACCCCTTGGTCTACACATAAATTAAATATTAAGGCTAAATAGGGAGCTACTGTCTCAACAATTGATTGACAGACTTTAGTAGACATACCCCAAAGGTCTTCAGTACTTTTTATTTTAAGTTGCTTAAAAGCCTTCATAACGACGAAATATTCACAAACAACAAAACTACAATAGTAATAAAAATATGCTTAGGTTAAATAGGCTTGGTATACCCTACCAATAACGCCAAATGCATTTATTATAACTATGCAATAAAATAATACAAAATATTAAAAAAAAAACTTAAAACTCCTGTTAAAACACTTATAGCTTATCCTCAACACTTATCGCGCCCATGTGACGTAACTCACACTATACTGTCAGTAATACGACGCTCCAGGCAAACTATTAAGCAACAAAACTAACTGCCTAGTATCCATTGACAATTTGTACTAGGCAGTTTTAGTTTTAGAAAATAAGTATCGGCAACCCATGTGCTGTTACGCTCTATTATCCGCAAAATTTTCAGCATCAAGTTGCATCCAACACCAAAGGCCTACCCAACTTCCATGGCATCATGATCATATCATCTGATCTCTTCCCATCGACGCATGCCAAGCCTTTGGGTTGTTAGACAGCTGGCACCTGGCGGTGGCAAGAGCACGACAGACGAAGAAACTGGCAAATTATGGAAACCGTCGAGTTGACTCAACTGTCGAATTCTCACAACTGTCCAAGTCCAGCGAAACTGACTAATCAACGAAACTGTCGAAAATAAACTACCCAGTGTTACGTGGACTCGAGCTAACACTCATTCAAACAGTGCTTAGTGGTAGAGCAAGGAGTAGTGCTGTGAGTAGCGGTAATGTGAAGTAGCCGTCGACAGTCGTACAACGATGTTAAACCGAGCGGCGTGGTAATCTCATCACGTGTGGGACGTACTTGGCGCGGCAGCGGTGCGGCAGCAGCCCCGCGCGGGTCCGGCGACACACATGAATATTCATAGCGGGCACAAAATGAGAAGACACAGCAAGTCCACTTGAACCTAAAGAAACCACAAAATGCGCACCTATTTGAGGACGGCCCTGGAGAGTTTCTGCTGTCTTCTTATAAACATTAGCAGACTTACTCACCTTCTTAAAAAATAAACCATTAAATAGTTAAGTTATTGCCCCGTAAGTTGCAGTTGCGGATAGTTTAATTTTACAATGTTGCAATAATATGTAGTAGGTACCTAATTTAATTACACTTATTGCGTTTGGTATATGCATAAGCTAGCTTGTACAAAAGAACGTTGTACGAAGTGTCTTCTGAGGTGACTATGGGTACTACGGCGCGCGGCGGCGGGCCGGGCAGCGCTTGCCATGTCCATGTCACGCACGCCGTGTCATCAAGTGCCACTTGCAGCTCAGTTTTACAACAAATAAGTCACTATTCCATTCTAAAACAAATTGAAAACCCTTCTATTGCAGGATGAAGCGTCATTTGTATCCCGAATAGAATGTCTTGTGCAAGAGTACTGGTTTGTACTAGCTATGTGATACTGAAAACAATAACAATGTATTCTATTATGTTTGGAGCAGAAAACGTCTTAGATCATAAAGAACGCAAGAACGCGGACTGCGCCGTGTAACCATTACTACCGACTCATAATTTACAACTAGTGACACTCACTCTTGTACTTATTTACACGAGGTTAAAGGCAGTCGAAACGCGTAGCGGAGTTGTGCGGGGCGGGTCGGTACAGTGTGCAAAGCTAGTGCACAAAAGCGAATGTCTTGGTTAGTTAAACTTAAAACCACATCTTAAAACTGACACAACCCTCAGTACTCTCTTGCGTAAAATATGAGAACGGCGCTGTGATTGGAACTACTGCCACACGCCACAGACAGGCTTTAGCCAATGAAAGCCTATCACCGTACACAATTTCAATCACGAACTACTCGTACACACAGCGTCAGTAAGTGCTAACCCCTCAAGCTTTGAAATGTTAAAGCTTTAGGGGTTAGCACTTACTGACGCTGTGTGTACGAGTATACCTAACTGAAAACTTTCAAACGGGAAAATTCAATTACAGTTTGCGACAGACATTTTCTGGACTACTCTGGACTTTAATGTATGTAATGCAAATCGAGGCCAGAAGACATACTGTCATGCTTAACGATGGTCCAACGAGTTACCTAAAGGATCTACACACACAGTCGCGGACCCGCCAATATGTGTCGGCGACTTAGTTGTCGGCAGGCTAGTGGCGGCTTCAAATTATTGCAAGTCGAAAACTTTATCGGCGGCATGTCGGCACCACGAGATCTGCAATTCATTTAAACGACAGCTTGAGTGACGTGTGCAGGTCGGCGACGTCTCTACGACTTTGGTGGGTAGAGCAAATATCACACTAAATAAACATCGTATCAGTGAAATCACGTTCAGGAAGTGCCGTTACGTAAGCTCGTGTCGACGAGCGACAGTTTCTCCGCTAACACACCAATATTTACCACTGAGCTGTATACCGACACGGAATTGTTTCGTTATCATTTTAGCACAAAACCCAATAAGCGGTATTTTATTTCAAGTAGAAGCCTTCGAGAGACTACACAGGTGGTTAAGATTAAGCAGACAAGGAACGAACGAATCGTCGACAGCGTAATCGGTCGGAGGTAATTTATAGACTAAACGGATTTCTGCAGGGCAGACGCTGTTTACGGACGAGCCGCGTCGCACGCGACACAAATGGGCGATGCAGACCTGAGACACGCGCGAGGTTTATTGCACGGTGCGAGCGACATACGGTGCGATTCAAGTCAATTAGTTTCCAAAAAATCAGCCGATTGTAGCGACGACGACTATCGTCCCAAGTAATTCTGTGTCAAGGGCGTGCTGGACAGACTACCTTCCTCTGCGGCAGCAATATCAACGAACGTTGTGGAATCGGAATTTACTGACACCACTTATACACAGTGTGTTTGGTTAACGGTTACCGATATATTTTACGGGAATGTTATGTACTAATTTCTATCGACAAATACACATTTATAAATAATCCTAACCCAACAACCCGCGAATGGCAGCCATCTTGTTTTTATTCGGCTGGTCTAGGGTATGTTCAATGAAATGCTAATATCTTTGAATCTAAGAGACCTAGAGACATGCAAGTGATTATTTATTAATTTTATTGCAAGGGTAAACGCCGAAGTTATTTGAGTAGGTTGACTCAAATACTTCTGATTAAACATACAAACATATGCAACGAGAATGTTGCATATGTTTGTGTTGGGTTAATTTTGCACTAGAGTAGAAAATGTAAAAAAGTGTTGTGTAACATTTCGTATTTTCTTAGGCGCTTTTTGCACATTGTCCAGGAAAATGTATTTAGTAATTCAGTAGCCTCGGCATTTACCCTTACAATAGGGGTCATTTGAATGTCTCAAAGTCTCTTAGATTCTAAGATATTTGCATTTCATTGAACATACCCTAGATCAGCCGAAAAAAAAACAAGATAGCTGGGTTAGAAGTATTTATAAATGTGTATTTGTCGATGGATGCCCTTAAAGTATCGGTAACCGTTAACCAAACACACTGTATAAACGGTATTTCACACATTTTGCTCTTTGGGAGAAAAATTGGCCTCTTTGCATTCAATTGAACAGCAGTCAAATCAAATCAAATCATTTATGTGCTTGAATATGGGTTGGTACATGAGGTGATACATACAACAGAAGTTCTTGAAGCCATATCCTACCTTAACAGGTGTGCAAATATCTGTTACAATAAAAATAATAATTGTTACATTAATCGTTACATATTTTACTATAGCAAATATCATTATTAGGGTATTAATGTCATTCCTTAATTATATAATTTTATTACTATTACATTACTTAAAAAAATAATTACATTTATCATTTAAATATTCATTAATGGTATAATAGACTTTGTTGATCAAGTAAGTCTTTAATCTATTCTTAAATGATATTAAATTGTTTTCTTCCTTTATATTATTAGGTAATTTAATATATATTTTAGGACCCATACAAAATGCACACTTGTCAAACATAACCGTTCTATGGCATATTGCACGAAGTGTACTGGCAAGCCTGGTACTTTTATATTTTATTTTATTTTTATAGACACATGCTATATTTTTTATATTATTATATTATATTATATTTTACATATTATATTTTTTTTAATTATGTCTAATGCTAGTTCATAAATATATAGTGAAGGGAATGTCAATGTTTTTAAATTTATAAAATGTGGTTTACAAGTATCTGTAGGTTTTAATGCACATATTGCCTGGCCTGGATACATTTCTTTTGGGCTTTGAAGACAGTCTCTCTCTCAGTGGCATTCCCCCAAAACATTATACCATATCTTAGTGTCGAACCAACGTAAGCATAGTAAACAGATAGAAGTGCACTTTGATTTACCACTTTACGAAGCATATAGATGGCCATCCAATAACTGTTTTACGTTGAACAACAACGCAGCGTCGCCAATCATTGCTTCGTTTTATCGGAGGTGGGTGCCGGGGTAGAGGTCTACGCCTCTCGAGAAAGTATAGGGTAGGTTCCATTAATTGATAAGTGTTAGATAAGAGCCACTAAGTGCGACGCGGACTCCTAATTAACTTGAGCTATCGGCCGCCGTCACTAAGCCCAGCACATCTACTCTTATAGGCAGTCACTTCATCCAACATCATGTACTCGTACAACTTTTCCTGCCTTCATTGCATTGCTTGCGCGCTTCGGTGATCGTAACTGTATCAGTAGGACTCCTATTAATGCTTCAAAATACTTTTATCCTCTCGGTTTTCGACCTATTACAGACTTAAGTATACATTTAAATAGGCTAGTGACCCTTCCCTTACAGCCTTACGTAATTAAAAAAATATTATGTGAGCACAAACACAGAAAACACACCGCTTAAATCAAAGTAAGAGGAATATAAATTCTTGGTTTGCAATTATATGACTAAAATAAAAAAATAGTGAAAATGGTAGAATAATAAAAACATAAGACAACCTACCGCTACTTGAAAAAGTTGAGGCATAAGCACCTTCTGGCCTAATTCACACTAATTGTGAATGGATCAAAATCAAATTCCTTGCATATGTCATTGAAATTTCTGCTAGCGCGCACAATATAACTGTTCTGCCTTTAATTCGAAGATGAATGAGGTACTCATAAGGGTGGATGTTAACGAAATTCCCTATTTACCTAAGTCAGTTACAAAACTGACCGATGGAGTGTTCTAAAACTACATTAAACGTGTCCTTATTAAAAAACCATACCTATAACAAAATCAAGAGTTCCGAATTCATTTATTTGTCAGAAACATGAGTATGCACACACAAAGCATGCAAGATGTTAAGTACATTACAAAAAGAATCACAGTCATGTTTTACCCTTATGGCGTACAAATATTTATTATAATAACATTGATCAATTACGTTGAAGATAAAGAGGTTTGGCTTTAGTTCCTTCTGCGCATGCGGCTTCCCTAGTAGTAGTGGTAGCTCATAAACGGCACAAATATGTAGATGTCTCTAACTATTCTCAATCATTTTTTTTTTCTTTTCCTTTTAATGCGATTTTTTTTACAATAGTTCTCAAATCATTTAAACACCTTTTTTTCAGAATAGTTGAAGCACTGATGACAATATTTTTGTCACATGTTTAAAATTTAGTCTTTTATAATTATTTTCTTGCTTTTGTATAGATTCTTTTTAACGATTGTTTGTGAATGTGTGAACAGTGTAGGCCTTGTAGGTTCCTAGATGTGTGTTAACTTTTGTTAACCTCTTATCTTGTTTTCCGTTTTTTGTGTAATAAGCAACGACTTATTGTCGGGCCTATGCTGTCCCCCCATACTTGAGTACTAATGCTGTAACATGATAATATTGTAAAATCAAATCATTCTAAAAGAGTAACCATGGAGTTTCTTGCCGTTTCTTCTCCATAGGAAACGACCAACTCGTACCGTGCACCTTTTTGTCGACGTTTTATAAGTGCCATGTAGGCCTATGTGAAATAAAATATTTTGATTTTGATTTTTGAAATGTTTTACTTGGCACATTAAAATAAAACTTTGGCAATAATTCAGGGTTATCAATATTGTTATTGAGGATTTTGAGCAAGAATAAACAGTCGTAAAGTCGTCATTAAGTCGCGTATTGTGGAGGCTGACCTACAGCCAAACAGCGACTGCTAGCACGACGACATGTTTGACTCTATTCGGCATCGAGCCTGTTCCCACGACCTGCCGAGGAACAAGAGTACGGTGGGGTGATGTCGTCATGGGTCCAAATGAAGTGTAGCAACCAGCGACACGAAACGAAATTACCACCAAGTGCACCCTCATGGGGGGGGGGCTGTAAATACTGAATAGGTATACTGAAAGTCACAGTAGCGACAAGTACATCCCCCTCTCGCGGGAACGGGGGGGGGGGAAGCAATTAATAACCCCGCGGTCAAGTTGTCTCCTTGACAATAAAGATAAACCACTTTAACGTTTTGTATCGAGCGAGTGAATACTACCGGCTCATTGTACGATTGTACGTTGTCCGCTACGTCACAGGCGGCGCACGGCGGTGGTTCTCGGATAACGTACACTCCTGAACACGGTGGTTCTTACTCAGGAGGCAATGGGATTCACAACATGACAATAACATATTTGAATAAATTAAGGCAAACACTCACGTCTGCATCTATAGAAGTGCCCATCGTTGTTTGCCATTATATACCTATTGTTGGCGATGCCGTCATTCGTAGTTAGTATTAAGAGTGTATCGAATGTACTTACCTAGTTATAAGTTGGTTTTAAGAAACGCGGACCCACTGACGTGCTCGTCAGTGTGGGTCCCACCACCACCATACGTGAGTCGATACGCACGCTCATATTTATAATTGCGCGCCCTTTGTAAATTCACCTGTTACAATTAAATCGAGTTCACTCATTGTCTCGCGAGTTTATTTCATCACCACCAGCACAATCCTGCAGCATCTAAGTTAATCTACAAAGTGGTCCTTCGAGCCGGATCTGATGTTCCAGACTCTAGGTGTAAGAACGCGGCGAGTAAAAATGCTGCAGGAACAATGTGATTTGCTGGAACAGAAGGAGATTACAGATAATGCTCAGCTACAACTGATGGTTCTAAGGAGCATACCAGAGTGCCGCAACAGTTATTTTCCGATGTACCGGGTAGTAGCGTAAAATCGGAACTGCTACCGCACATTGCAAAACCTGAATAGTTAGTTACATCGTGCACCAGTAAATGATCTGAAAAATCAACGAGTATGTCTCAAAAATTCAAGGGAGCTAAGAAAAAGCAGTTGCCGCTAGAAGCTGCTCAGCAAAAGGCAAATATTCAAATCGAGCTTATCGACAAGATCCTCAACGCCCAATTGGCAGCACTCAGCGACGAAGGAGAACAACAAGGACAAATCGATGGAAACGAGTTTCCTCGAAGCGAGCTAGAAGAATGGGTAGCCCACCAAAACCAGGAACCCCCAATCGAGCAGCAACCCCCGAGAAAGGAATTTGTACAGGCGAGTTGAATCGGCAAGTATCGTCAATCCACATCGCACACGTGGCCGGCCCGCTGCTCCGCGCAGTGCCGCCGCTACTCGACGACACCGTGACTGTGAAACCATTTTGGCTGTTTCGCTAGAGCTTGCCACTGTCCTGCAAACTTCTGGTGGCGCTATTCCTGCCAGTGGGTACGGCATCTGTACCGGAGTCGGTTTAAGGCAACCAGTGATGATCCGGCACGTTTCATTCAGAGCTGTATCCACTAGCTTTGCATGGTCTGATCCACACGGGGAACGCAAATTTGCCAGCGCAAAAAGATAGCGCCAGCGCAGTAGTCCGCAAGACAAGAGGCGAAACACGCAGCGCGGGAGGGGGGTCATATGATGATTTCCCTACCACGTTGAATTTCTCAACTCCCTGGAGTGAACGGGCGTGCCGTCCCATCAGCTGGAGCTTAAATTTGGCGTTCCAGTTCTGGCGATGCGAAACCTTGATGCAACCAGACTGTGCAACAGCACCAGGCTTCGTATCACAGAGCTAAGCTCCTAAAGGAGAGAACATTTTAAGTCCCCGGATACCCATTATTCCAAATAACTTACCATTTCAATTTAAGAGGTTACAATTTCCCTTAAAATTGGCTTTTACAATGACAATCAACAGATTCCAGGGCCAAACCATAAAAGTGACAGGCATTGAATTGTGCACTCCATGCTTCTCACACGGTCAATTATATGTTGTTTGTTCAATGCCCAAAACTTTCACGTGCTTGCGGAAAATAATAAGTCATTTAATGTTGTATACAGGACGGTATTGGAATAAATAGTGCCCAACAAGGCGTTTGATAGTTTACTTTGAAAAGAAGGTTGTATAGCGCCAAAATAAACGGATTTAAGCCATATCGTCGCCTCATTTAATTTTGTTTCGGATCTCTGCGCCCAGAATATGTAAATAATACATACATACATATTACTGTATTTCCAAAAGGACGCCTTTTGTAGTCATCACCCACAGTACCACATTTTGATCAGCCAGTCAGTTCTCTCACATAACATAACATCACGCCTGTAATCCCCGACGGGTTAGGCAGAGGTGGACCTTATCGTACACCCACATTACACCGTTCGTTATGTTGAAGTCCCATGTGACAGGGGGCGAGCCTATTAAATCAAAAAATCAAAATCAAAATATTTTTATTTCACATAGGCCTACATGGGCACTTATGAAACGTCGACAAAAAGGTGCACGGTTCGGGTTGGTCGTTTCCTATGGAGAAGAACCGGCAAGAAACTCCATGGTTACTCTTTTAAAATGATTAGTTTTACAATATTATCATGTTACAGCATTTGTACTCAAGTATGGGGGACAGCATAGGCCCGACAATAAGTCGTTGTTTACTACACAAGAAAAACGGAAAACAAGATAAGAGGTTAACAAAAGTTAACACACATCTAGGAATCTACAAGGCCTACACTGTTCACACATTCACAAACAATCGTTAAAAAGAATCTATACAAAGGCAAGAAAATATTATAAAAGACTAAATTGAACAAGTGACAAAAATATTGTCATCAGTGCTGCAACTATTCTGAACAAATTCGATTCTCTTCGATTCGATCCTATTCGATTCTATTCCACCAACCGAGCACAAATCCAGATTCCGTGGCTACTGAGAAATTCCTGATGGAATAAGCCGAAAACACTATTATTTATAGTATTTTTTCAATTGCATACATTGTTTAATGTTAAGTGGAAGAGCGGAGTCACCTAACACAAGCATCTTCTTGATTAAAAAGGTGATCTCCAAATCATGTGCGTTATAACTTTATGTAACTTAAATAAACCTTTTTTTTAATACTGTCCGACCTAGCAATCGATGCCAGGACCTCATGCTTAGTAGTCGCACTTGCGACCACTCGACCAACGAGGCAGTCTCACACATACACACCTAAATTGTCACGCGAACGAAGTAGCGGGCAACAGCTAGTAAATTATAAACATTAATATCGTTTGCGCCTGTTGGTCAATTTTGATTAAATAAACGCTAAATGTTACTCGGAACAATGCTTTTTATGTTTCAATATTTCGATTTTGAATACAATGAGGTTTTTTTATGTGATGCGCGCACAAACGAACAGACAACCCGACAAACAGACAATAATTCTAAAAATGGTAGAAATGGGTTCTGTGTGTGATCCTTTAACGCCCCTACTATTTTTTTTCTAAATATTTTCCATGTACAGAAACGCCACGTCTACAGATTTATTATATGTATATAGATTCGCATTATATGGATGACTACATAGATAGTGTGCCGGTTGAAAGTACGAAACCACTGCGATTAAATTAGTTAAAAATATTAGCGATATTCACAAGAGTGGTGGTTTCGAAATTCAAAACTGGACGAGTAACAGTGATGCAATTTTAGACAGCAGCGTACCAAAGAGACTTTAGGCCCAAGTGCAGTAAAGTTCAAAGTTGGTCAGCAGTATGGAGGTGAGCGAACGCTTGTACTAATTTGGTTTCAGCAGAAGATAAGCTTGGTTTTGACGTCTCACTAAAACGCATCCCGAAAAACATAATTCAGGGTAATGAACGACCGACGTAGCGGCTTATGTTAAGGGTAATAATGTCAATTTTTGACGTCTTGGGTTTTTTTGTTCCCTTCGCATCTCAGGGTGAGAGCATGCTTCAAGACACTTGGCGTTTAAATATTGGATGGGACGATTATGTGCCTTATAGTGTTTACGACAAGTGGAGGAAATTGATGAACCTACTTGCAGTTATGGATAATATCCGCATTCCTAGGTGCCACGCGATAATTGCATGTTATCAGAACGAACGAAGAATGCTAACAGCATGCGCAAGCGAGATGGAAGTCCCCTTTCTCGTGCCAACAGTAACGCCGCTCACCTCGGCCACCCCGCTCGCATCTACCAGTGCTACGCAGCCTTCTACTACGGGCTACGAAGTTGTAGCGGTAGCAAGCAGTGCTAGGAGAACAGGTGGTAGCGTGTCCTCATGCAAGTCGCTCAATGTAAAAGAGGTCAACGCCGTCTGGTCGACTTCCTACAAGTGGCTACGAGACCGTAGCGGCAACTAGCAGTGCTACGAATACGGACACGGGTGAGCCAGAGTATGTACACCTACATTAATTGCACGTATTTAGCGACGCATCTACAAAAGCATTATGTTCGGTAGCATATTGGCGCTGGGAAACGATGGGTTTTTACCCATCGTTTCCCAGCGTCCATGTTTCTTTCATTGTGAGTAAATGCAGAGTGGTGTGAAATTAATGACAGTACCTAGATATGAACTTGAAGCAGCATTGTTGGCTGCGAGGATATCAAATACAATTGGGAAGGAACATAGAATATCTCCGGTGCGTCGGTACTTATGGTGTGACTCCACCACGGTTTTACACTGGTAAATAGGTACTGGTACTTACACTGATACTTCGTAATAATACCCGAACCTATAAAACGTGCGAAGCAAACCGTCTTGGGGAGATCGACGAATTGACGCCCATTGATGAATGGAGATATGTTCCTACAAAACTTAACGTAGCTGATTTGGCTACAAGGGAAAGTTTTGAGCCTACTTTGTACTCTGAGTGGCTCACTGGTCCAGGTTTCCTGTATCTTGATGCGGCGGCATGGTCAAAAGATGTAATCTAGACGGACCCGGACGAAGTATGCGCGGAGCTTACAGCCGTTGTCCAGGTAATCCCTGCTAACTGAGAGCAACAAGCTGCGTCTACTGAGAGCAACAGCGGCCGTTTTAAAATTCGTTGTAAAATTAAAAAGTATGCCTGTCAATGATTACACTGTAGAGATGATGGAACGTGCAGAGCGGCTGCTATTGAAACACGCACAGGTAGAGTCGTTCGCGGAGGATTTAGTATCTATACGAAAAGGTAAGGCCTTAGCTCAAACTAGTCGGTTACTTACTCTCTCACCGTTCTTGGATGAGCATGGCTTGCTTCGTGTGGGCGGTCGTATCGATGCTGTTGCAAGTGGCACTGTGGAGCTATAGAGGCATGTAATATGGGACGGGCGACATCCTGTAACTAGACTTATTGCTTGACATTTGACAGTTCCGACTTGTATCTCCGTAGGCATTGGCGTACAAGTCAACAATTGGTAGACATGTTTTGGCACAGGTGGGGAAAAGGAAATTTTACCTGAACTTTTACCTAGGCGAAAGAGACAAGGGGAGCAGAAGCCGCTACAAGTTGGCGACCTCGTATTAGTTGTGGACTCGAATTCTCCCCGCAACTCGTGGCCAAAGGGACTCATTACAGAGGTGCTTCACGGGAAGGATGGTTAGTGGTTAGTCGCTCCTATATCACTGAGTGATGAGTGCTGTGACAGCACCGGGGTGGGGAATGTTGGCGATGCGCTCATTCGTAGTAAGTATTAAGTGTGTGTCGAATGTACTTACCTAGTTATAAGTTGGTTTTAAAAAACGCGGACCCACTGACGTGCTCGTCAGTGTGGGTCCCGCCAGTCTGCCACCATACGTGAGTCGATGCGCACGCCCATATTTTGTAATTGTGCACAGCCTTTTGTAAATTCGCCTGTTACAATTAAATCGACTTCACCCATCGTCTCACGGTTTATTTCATCACCATCAGCACAATCCTGCAGCATCTAAGATCTACACCTATAGATTGGCTCATGTGACATTCCGGAATTGGAGACAAATTCCGGTGGCTGACATTTTCACTTTCAAAAACGGTCCTTGACAAGGTCATTTCCGTAGTGAAGGCGAGTCGCAAAGAAGCCCACTCTCCCGCGCGAACACTCGCCGCATGAATATTCAGCGCGTCGAGCGGCGCGCGGCACTTGTGTGTCACAGCCTTGTTATTACGTGAACCTTGTTCTTTTGGAACATGTAATAAGACACAAGTATTTGCATAAAGAAGGGCATCGTCTCGGTGCCCGCACAGAACACACTCATTTTAAGCAAAATGATCCATGTTCATGAACTGCTGTAGCAAGATGAGCGCTTATCTTTACCTTTTTCTTGTGCTGCACTTGACGGACGGCGAGCTAGCCCATTACTCACCGTCCACAGGCCCGCGCCTACGGTGGCCGAGAGCCACCACGTGGCCCCCGACGCCCGGTGCTTCTCCCGCGGTGGCTGGGACGTGAGGTTCTCCCCCTCTCACATTCCGCCTCCTCCTTCGCTAGCATGACTGCTTCGCAGAAGGAGGTGACGGCTTCCCATTCCCTCTCACCCCGAACCATGGCTTGAACCAGGCCCGGACGCGAGAGGTCGCCACCGTATAGACTTACCCCTGGAAACAACAACTTCACAATAAAGCATTCTGCCCACTACGCTATACCATGGCCGTGCTATGAACGTGTCAGGCAAGAAAATATTATTTATATTGAAAACTATGAGACTATGCCCACAAAACCGTTTCGTCACCGACACGTTCGCGTGCCATGCACGTAACGTATCGGCATCGGCAAAATGGCATGCGTCGGTGACGGAGCGGTCTCGTTTAACCACGTATAATAATGGCCGTTATTAACGGGTATGATACGCTGTTGATACTTTCTAGTGGGCATAGTGCGCTTAAATCTTCGCGCTCTGCTGGAAGATGCTGACCTCGCCGCGCTTCAGGCGTGCAGCAGGTGCGCGTATCAGCACCACGCCATGCCGCGGCGCCCGCGCCCGTACCCGCCGCGCGCCGCGCACAATCATCAATCAATTACTAACTGCAATGTCACGTACACGACTCCACGGCCTCCACATTTCCTCCTATTCTGTACGTAGAGGAGAAATGTGACAGTTTGTGGTAACTTGATGCGCTGGCGACTGTACTATAACTAAGTTCGTGACGGAACGCGTCTTCCAATGAGCTGACTTGACGCCAGCGACACAACGCCCGCTTGCCGGCAGACGCTAGTGCCCGCAGAAGTTGAGAGGATTGCGTGCAATCGTTCAATTATAATATTCCTCATCATTTAGCATGCAATCGCTCGACAAAATGTATCAGTAATGAGACGGCGGGAGCCGGGGGGCGTGCAGGGGGGCGGTGGCGCTGGAGCGGCAAATGAGCGGCATTACCGGCGTTGTTTTGCCAAATTTTAATAACCCGCCGGGCTAAATAGCGTACGCTGTAATACCTAGTGCTACGTACTCGCACCGCTAGCGTACTATGTACCAGCACAAATATTCATGTTCACAAATTCACGAACGAATCCTGGTGTATTTATTCTTTCATTCAATTAGTACCTATGACGCAAAGCGACATGAACGACTTCAAGTGAAACTTTACAATAGAGCAGATCATATGACCATGGTCATACGACCCCACGAGATGCAGTCGCTACGTCACGAACATTATAAAACTTTTGTTTTTACTACCTCTATGTGAAATTAATATAAAATGTTACTTCCTTATTTGAATCGGATCGTGCTAACATTTTTTTTTCATTTTTTGCACGGAATCTAATTCTTTATCATAGGTTACTCCTTATAACATCAGCTATCTGCCCGTAAAAGTCCGTCAAAATAGGTCCAGCCGTTTCGGAGATGTCCAAGTTTACACGATGTTGATACCCCAGCTGAAAGTTGTTTATTATTGTTTATTAGGGAAAATTGTTACCAGAAAAAAATATTTAAAAAAATCCGTCACGTCTGGTTTTAGAAATATTTGTTTACATAAAAACGACAAAGTCTTAGTAAAAAAAAGAGAAAGAGAAAAGCAAATCGCCTACGTTTGTTTAATGTGGATTACTTTCTCTTATAATACACACGATTCCACAATTTCTCTTTCACACGTGCAGGCTGTGGGCTAGAAGTACGCAAAGATCGTACAGTGCTCTCCGCGTTCAGTATAATAACACATTTAGAATGCTGGTGGGGCTGCCCCGCTTCTGTAGCGCGTCGGAGATGTTCGCAGATGTGCATGTAGTTTTTTTTACGCAACAATGCGTAAAAGGTGCGCTTTCCAGGTGCGCAGGGTGTAGGGCAGCACCAACAGTATCCTAAGCATGGTTGCCAGTTACCTGGACTACATTTATGTGGGTCGCTGTTGTGCAATTACTCATGGGTTGTCGCAGCAGTGATCCACCGTTATGTGTTGTGTTTATTTTTTATCTGTGCTTACTAACATAGTCGTAAGATTTACTAAAAGTTTTTGAGTCTTGGATACTCGAATAATGTAACAATGGGCCAACAGTCAGCCTATGACAAAATCCTTGATAGGTGATCTTCAAAAGTCTTTAGATCTTGGTAAAAACGGTCCCCCTGGTAGCCACTCATACTTCCTAAGTTTTCAGGGAAAAAACGTTAACTTTTGATGACCAATGCAGTAAAACGTTTCTAAAAGTTTCACAAAACACTATGAACCCAGTTTTTATCTTGGTTTGCAACAGGAAATCCGGAAATCCTGAATTATACTCGTATAAGCACTTTTTAACGAATCTATAATGGGTCTTATTCTTATTCTTTACTGCACACAAAAGTAAAAGATATACACACAAAATTACATCATAAAGGTTCTTATTTGGGTCTTCTTATTTTTGAAATTATATACTGTCCACCAATGTAGAGAACGAGATCAAAGAACACTTTCTCCTATATACATATAGGAGACATCCCACTCTGTCAACAAAGTGCCGGGAAACGTTCAGTAATACACAAAATGTTAGTTATTCATTCAAAGTTATTTCGTACATGGAGTTTCTTGCCCATTCTTGTGACTGGGACTGTAGCTTCGCTTCTTTTTGTTTTTTTTGACATTCAAAAGTGCCCTAATGGTCTAATTGCTATAAATGCTTTGAGTTTAGAGTTTTTTCTTAAGAATTTGTTGAATTATTACCTTTGGCCTGTCAGTTGGCTTTTATCCCTAGTGGGTTCCCCATTAAGTAAAGAATTAATGCATTTCCAAGTGATGCATGGTGATATTGTTTTACAATTTAGTGGAAGAAAGAACGTTTCGTTAGTAACTACGGTCACTTGTCAAGCCATCAGGCCATAAGATAGAGACTTTATGTTTTGCACGTGGCCGATATCGGGTGATGATTTTTAGGGTTCCATAACCAAAGGGTAAAACGGGACCCTATTACTAAGACTCCGCTATCTGTCTGTCTGTCTGTCGGTCTGTCTGTCTGTCTCCAGGCTGTATCTCATAAACCGTGATAGCTAGAAAGCTGAAATTTTCACAAATGAAATGATGTAGGTATTACTATTGCCGCTATAACAACAAATACTAAAAATTAAACAAAATTAAATATTAAGGGGGGCTCCCATACAACAGATATGATTTTTTTGCCATTTTTATAGATAATGGTACGGAACCCTTCGTGCGCGAGTTCGACTCGCACTTGGCCGGTTTTTTAAATTAGAATCAAGGGTAAGATATTATAAGTACGTGTTTTTGATAAAGTCGATTCACCGTAAGCTGCAGCTGTAACCTTTTCAGGGACTCCGAACACGAAATTCCATTGGCGATGCAAAATTTAAAACTAACTCTTTCTTCGATGTTTTTGTCCATTATGAAATTCGCAATACACACTAGATTTGATCTAACTAAAAACAGCACTGTATTTAATCTAAATAACAGATGCAACTCAAACTCAGCGCCAAAATGGAATAAACAGTTGTGCTAATCTAACAAAAAAAAATGGAATTTGGAATCATACACAAATCATCCATTCCCGATGCTTTTTTCGACTGAATGTATACACACATTAACATTGACATTGTAATTTTTTTACCTTCGTACTATAATAGAAAATGTGACTCACGTGATAGAATATTTCTGCTAACAGTTTTAGGCTTAAGGAAGGTAATTTAACATGTTTATGAAAAAATCTTGCGTGGTATATAAAAAAGTTAAAATTTGTGAATATATAGGCAAAAATCAGCCAGCCACGTGTAAGGAGGCCTGCCGGTGGCGACAGCCCCGACACAGTTTCCTACTTGTTGATACTGGAGATTTGCTGTTTGTTATCTCCGATCCAAGGTGGCCTCAAACTTACTGCGTAGTGTGTCCATGTCGTCCACTCTTAAAATAATTATGATTAGGTTTAACTTTTGGATGGCGGTGCACATTATTCGCTCATTAGTTATCTAAACACGAACAACTATCGTAGAGAATCGACATTTCTTCAAATTCAAATTATTTATTTGTGAAACATAGGTACAATATAATAAGGTCTAATTCGGATGTCAGGATCGCTATGTTTAACCTAATAGGCATACAAATTTTGGATACACTAATTGAAAAAAAAAACATGCATTGTATTATTAAAATTAATTATACACTATTAATCATTAAAAATTAAATTTACCATTAAATAGAATTCTTCTCTTAGCATGTAGCTTGTGCTACGCACTCGTAGCGCTACGCACTCATAGCGGTACGCGCGCGTAGCGCCCTCACATGGCAAGTTACACTAGATACACCACACTAATATTAACTTTGTTGTATTACTTACAATTTATTACATCTTGATTGAGTTATAGTTTAATAGGTATCATACTGTTACGACACGGTTGCAGGAGCTTAGTACAGCTAATGTTAATTTTGTTTTTGTAATAATTTAATCGTGGAGTGCGCGTGCTATAAATTCAAATAAATAAAATAAAATGCAAACTCATTTATCAGGCGAACCATTGAGCGCGTGCAGCGCTCCCCTATGTCGGCAGCTCCACACGGGACAACGTGCTCATGTGCTACACAACGCAGACACTAACAGGTGGGAACATTCTACGTTAGGTCAACTACGTCAGAATAGTTGGCTTGCGAGGGTCTCCATGTTTATTGAACAGTTTGTTTTTGGCAGGACAGAAATAGAGTTCCGTCTGTAATTGTAGCTCGGCGGTGTATCGCTCCCGTATCAAGTTCTACGGCGTAGCAAGTGCTACGGAGTAGCCAGTTGCAGGGCGATATTATCATTAGAATATGACGGATTGATTTTCAGTAAGAAATGGTTTACCACAATTATTAGTAAGTACCATAGTCTTGTTTTCGTTCTTTTGTTTGAAAACGGGTTTCGCCGACCCCAAATAGAATGGGCAGGTGCAGTAAGATGATGATGATGACTTGTTTTCGTTCTTTATGTAAGGTGTAAAATGTATAAGAGTTAATACTTTGCAAATGATAAACACCGAGATCAATATAATAATCAAATTAATGTGATCTGCGATCCTCTCGACCGTATGTCTTGGCAATCGTACACGACAACAGAATCTACATACGACAAAAACTACCCAATATGAACGCCCTGAGCATTGAGGTATTTATGTATGCATAAATCTAACCCGCTAGCGCTGTGCTCAATAAGGTCTATCTACTTTGGAATCGCATATAACTTATATCAGGTTACAATGCTACTTCTTTCTTCTCTTTCTCGTGTGGTTAGTGCCCAACCTGGTTTAAGAGTTTTTATGCCGCCCTTGAGCCTCTGGCTTGGCTTTACATGCCATCGAAAAATATCTCTCAGGCATGCTGGTTACCTCACGATGTTTTCCTTCACCGAAGCAAGTGATAATTATACAATACGCACATGAATCCGAAAAATCAGAGGTGCGTATGTTGAGTCCAAACTTGAGACCTATGGTCTGATTGTTTGTTTGTTGTTTCGCTCTTGGCCACCGAATTCAGGCTTGTAGCTTTATCCACGGTGAAGTTACAGGGGGTCGAAAATGTCCTGAATCGCTTCGATTAAAGGATGTTACAGCTGTGCTTTTGTTATTTGATTTTGCTTGACTTGGCGGGGCACCACCGGGCCCCTATATTACGGATGTGTCTTTGTTTGTTTGACTTTAATTGACTTGGCGCGGGAAAGCTCCCAGAAAAGGTTTGACATCATTTTTTTTTTATTATTTTAACAACTTTAAAATTTAAATAAAACTGTAGACGTGATACGCAAGTCACAACTTTACTTTTGTAACTGAAATAGGAACGCTACGCCGAAGTTAAAATATTCGTTACGGTGTCGTCACGTGAACCTACCACATCTGATCATTCATCATTGTTGTATGCACACGTTTGTTTAATATACTCGCCAAATAAGCATTTCTTCAGCTCTACTTTTTTTGCTCACATAATTATAAGAAAGTTCTTAAACTATTATTGATACTGTTATGTTAGTGACTCACCCTGGCGTGCCTAATGACGGGCGCGGGCGGGGACGACGCACGCGCCGGCGGCGGCGGTGGAAGCGCGCCCGCGCCGCCCGGTGTGCGACTGCGTCGCGGCTCATCTGCGCACAACACACCACGTTACGCTACTGTACGTACACTAACTTGTTCTGTGCCGTGTGCAACACACAGCCGGTTGACAATAACTACAGCAAAACATCACGCCCATATCCCCACAGGGTTACCTAGATATGTTTGTACCTAATCGGCAAGGACAAGTACCAGGAGGCCAGAACCATGAAGAAGTATTATCCTCATTGCACGCTTCATGATAATCGAAATGTACATAATTATGTACTATATAGATTTGATTGTGAGTTTGTGTGACTTTACTATAGTTGTTTCTCATCTCCTACTTATCCTTGCCAATTTCCTCTTAGGTAATCTTCGAGTGTAAACTCGCAGATTACCTAAGAGGAAACCACCTGAGGCTATTCGCCAATATACTACTAGCAAAGCGGGTTAAAATTCGCATTAGTAAGTTTTGCACAGTTTTTGTGAACGTACGAACTTCGCCAAACGTAGTACTAGTGAGAACTAAAACCCTAGTTTTAAAATAAAATTGTGGTATAGAACAGGTAGAAAAAAAGGATTTTTTGGCACACTAGTTCTACGATTTTGTACCACCTTAAATCTTAGCACTAGTGGGAAAAAATACTTCCATTACTTCTACCGGAGAACTGTTTAGTAGAACTAGTGGGAACGAACCCATCCTACATCCAAACTTACCAACTTTACCTCTATAAAATATTAGTATCGATTGAGTGGGTGGAGTTGAACAACAGGCATACAACCAGTCTGTTCTCGCAGACTCCTGCTCGAGTTCTGGAGGTGGAAACCAACTGCTGAAGCTGTCAGTATGTACATGAACGCTTGTGGAACCTTGCACGGTCCCCTTTGTGGCTAATGTAACAGTACTAGAGCAATAAGTACCGTGGCATCTTCTCGAGGGCGTGGGGTCGGGAGTGCGCGCGCGCCGCTGCGTGTGCGCGGGGGGCGCGTGGGGTGCGGGGGGCACGGGTGGCAGTGCCAGCAGCTGGCGGTACAGCTCCAACTCGTGGTAGAACTCCAGCGAATCGGGCGAACCACCGCCGCCACCCGCGCCCCCCGCGACCCCGCCGGCGCCCGCGCCCACCTCCGCCGTCAGCCCGTTGAGCACGAGGCGACGCGCCGCCATGCCGCGCCAGCACCAGCATGGACCGGCGCCGCGTCACCCCGCGCCACGCCACATCCCACACGGAGCGCCCGCGACCGAGCGAGCTCAGTGTTCGATGCGACCACGGCTGATATCTATCCACATCTGATTACACTATTACTGGACAACACCATACTTCTCAAAAAGCAAGTTTTCACGCTTAATATCATTCAGCACATACCACCAAACACGTCATAGCAAGTCACTTCAGAACGTGTCTTGCAAGCCTAAACTTCAATGAAGATGACTAAGTGATTTTTAAAAGTTGCGGAAGTATTCCGCGCACATCGTAAGGTTGGTCCGCGTCGCTCGAGGCGTTAGTTGCGTCAGTCGCGCCGCTCGCGCGCCGCCACACTGCCGGAGCGTGCCGCGTGCCACGCGCCCGCCACGGCGAGTTCGAGGGGGGGGGGGGGGTCCGATTGAAATAATAACAGACCACTCACTTATTGTTTTGGTTGACAACGAACGATGCTGCTCATTCATACTAGCACTGTTTCTGCGATGCCGTTTAGTTTAGATAATGGTGTCTAAACTAAGCGAAGCAAACAGGGTTACAGTTCACACATGGCACCCCCATTAAACACAACACACACAACACACAACACATTAACACATTAACATACAACAATTATAAGTAAAAACTATTAAATGAACTATCAACAAACCATAATACCTTGTAGAAACTATATTTTCGAGCCGTTTAGGGTTGAAACTCGTGGGGTCCGAGTGCTCACAGCCTTTTCATGGAAATGTCAAAACGCTTCCCGTGACTTCGCTTAGCTTCAATTTGGCTTTTAATTTGGCCAGATGCTAAGTGTTGCCATACAACGTGGTAACGCCGCCAATCTCTTAGGCACAGTTATAAAGTTCTTTTTCAATACACTTTCTTGCCAGTTTCCTTGAAAACTGGCTCATATCGCACTACGATTTGGTTCAACATGCAATGTATTTCACACACGTGGATTTTCTTCATTTATCACAACTTATATTATCATCATAATTATATTGTCAACTAAGTAATTGGTTCAATTCGTATAGTCGGCTATGATTGTTTGGGCCCAATCACTAGATCGAATTTCACAAGCCACATATTTTGTCAAGGGACAAACATTACTTACCAAGGTTGACAAGAGAAGCAATTGAAATCCACATACCTATAACCCGTCTGCCTTCAAAGCAAGAGTGAACAGGCATCTTCTGGGCACGCTCGTTTCATCATAGACCTCATCCATCGCTTTCCACCAGGCGTGATCGAGGTCAAGAGCAGGCCCATTTTGTAATAAAAAATAAAAAAAATAATAATAAAATCAGAAAACATAACAATCGAGAAGATGGCTTCAAATTGTCAAGTACGTGTAATCCAGTTTTGAATATGCTCAAATGTACCTAGCAGCCGGCATCGTAATAAGGAATCCACAACACCTGGTGATACTGTGAGTGTATTTTGCCGTGACGAGTTCCAGTAGTGCGCGTAGCAAAAGACAAAGAAAGAGGGTAGACAGATTTATCTGCTCCTAACAATTTATTTTCAATCCACCCGCATTCTCCAGTCAAACCGAGATCATGGCGCTTGCAACAGTGTATATCAGAACGTTCGGCCAGTCGAGATAGGGAGCTGGCTGCTACTCCAGTTTTTTGTGACGATTATGTGACGCATAAAGATGCCAGCCAAAGAATTTGTGACAGAACAGTTCGAAAGTTAGAAGCATTTATTTATGGCCGAACGACCTGATATCAGAACGTTCGGCCAACCTGAATCTCCATAACTGAGGACCTTAGAGAAACTGTTACTGAATAAATATTTTGTGACGATTTAGTGACAAACAACCACTGCTTTACTTTTACTCGTAATGCCACCGGTTAAAAGTAAAATTAATTTTAGTTCCTGGAACATCAGGCCGTTCGGCCAACGTAAAATCTGCGTAACTGAGGACCTGAGAGAAACCGTTAATGAATAAAGATTTAGTGACGAGACTGAAACGTATTTTTATTGCTTTATTTTTTTTGTGACGGTCTCTCTATGTAGTAAAATGAAAATTTAACATATAACCTCAAAACATTGGGATTATCGATTCCTCCACCAGGAAGAAGCCCAGAGAAACCGTTAATCAATAAAGATTTAGTGACGACACTGAAACGAACTTTTATTGTTTTATTTTTCTTATGACGGCCCCTTTTTATAGTAAATTGAAAATGTAACATTTATCCTCTAAACATTGGGATTATTGGGAAGACTCGTAAAACCCCTGATGTGTTATAGGTTTTCAGTGCAATGGTGTCAGTATTTTTGTTAATTCAAGATTAATCTATAAAAATGCACTATGGCGGATGGCGACTGAAATAGGGTGACCATGTATTCTAACGAAACAAGTATTTATCGAGTAGGTACTTAATTACCTAAACAATGAAGCAAAACACGTCGAAATAGTTGAAATAAGGTGACGATGTAGGTATTGCTATATATATACTTAATCTAGTAGAAACTCATGACAAGAGACTGATTTGTATATAGGTAAGTACTTACCTACTATTGTTAAGTTTTATACAGTTGTTAAGTTTTTTACTTCTTAGTAGATGGATACTTTTAAAGGGATGATAGTACCTAAGTACCTACTTGTTAACACGACCAATTTTAAACTACTACCTAACTTATTATAAGTTAATTTAATTTTTAAGCAGTTTTTGATGATAAGAATCAAGTGCTTTTAAGTTGTTAAAGAATATATATTCTCTGATTGATTTTTTTAGGTATTTTTCAGCTCTATTTAAAAGGTTAATGGTAATGCAAAAACGTGATATGTACATTTTATTTTATTTTTATGGCATCTCTGGGTTTTCCTCTCGTGCTAGTCAAATTATCTAATGTGAAAATGGGTAGCCGTAATGTTGTCGACTAGTATTTTTAAGAGTTCATGTGTTGTATAATCTTACTGTGATTTATCTATAGAACGGTTTTTTTTGTAAAATGTGTAATCTAGTTTATCAAACTAATAATAATATTGATGGGCCACCACCGAAAAAATCCGATTTGACAACTTTCAAGTCAATCACCTAGCAATAAACCCAAGAAGCTGTCAAATCGATCTATCTTCTCTCGTGGTGAACCAATATAACTGTGATTCTAAAAAGTACAAATTATTATGTAGGTACCAAACTACCTACCGCTTTTTTGGATGATTGATTGATTACAAATAAAGCATTTTTTAATTTGTGTACCTATTTATTTAAGTGTTCTTGTACTTAGTCAAATTTCCCAATCTCCAAAGTCAGTCACCTTTCCTCTTTCGTTTGCTTTTAGCCAAAATAGACTCGACTAATATAACAAAAACTTCGCAAGTGGACAATGGTATACAGCTAGGCATCAGCTCAACGTTGCTTGTACCTATACAATATAATATTAGGACGTGTTTTGCTTCATTGTTTAAATAATTAAGTACCTACGATAAATACTTGTTTCGTTGGAATACATGGTCACCCTATTTCAGTCGCCATCCGCTATAGTGCATTTTTATAGATTACTCTTGAATTAACAAAAATACTGACACCATTGCACTGAAAACCTATAGGTAACACATCAGGGATTTTACGAGTCTTCTAGGCTTCTTCCTTGTGGAGGAATTTATAATCCCAATGTTTAGAGGTTATATGTTAAATTTTCCATTTACTATAAAAAGGGGCCGTCACAAGAAAAATAAAACATTAAAAGTTCGTTTCAGTGTCGTCACTAAATCTTTATTGATTAACGGTTTCTCTGGGCTTCTTCCTTGTGGAGGAATCGATAATCCCAACGTTTTGAGGTTATATGTAAATTTTTCATTTTACTATATAAAGGGACCGTCACAAAAAAACATAAAGCAATAAAAATACGTTTCAGTCTCGTCACTAAATCTTTATTCATTAACGGTTTCTCTCAGGTCCTCAGTTACGCATATTTTACGTTAGCCGAACGGCCTGATGTTCCAGGAACTAAAATTAATTTTACTTTTAACCGGTGGCATTACGAGTAAAAGTAAAGCAGTGGTTGTTTGTCACTAAATCGTCACAAAATATTTATTCAGTAACAGTTTCTCTAAGGTCCTCAGTTATGGAGATTCAGGTTGGCCGAACGTTCTGATATCAGGTCGTTCGGCCATAAATAAATGCTTCTAACTTTTGAACTGTTCTGTCACAAATTCTTTGGCTGGCATCTTTATGCGTCACATAATCGTCACAAAAAACTGGAGTAGCAGCCAACTCCCTATCTCGACTGGCCGAACGTTCTGATATACATGAAATATCGGGAGCTCAAAATCATGAACAATCACGGAAGATATGGTCAGTGGGTAGCCATAGGGGCGGATTTCAAGCGGTATCTCAAGAAAAGCCAGTTTCAAGAAAATTTAAGTTTTGTAAATATAGTTTGGTACGAGTATACTCATTACGGATTGATATTTTTGCATATTAGGATTTTTTATGTTTTAAAATAGATACTGCTATTTGGCTTAGTTCATCAGATGCGTATTTATTTAAGCCATCCGATGCCATTAAAATCAACATTACATGGTTTTTTAAGATACCGCTAAATGTCAGAAAAGAAACTTTCGAAAGCCGCGGCGACATCCGAATCTGATTTAATTACTCTGTCATTAATTGTTAAGCTGTAGTCACTATTACGTTTACTAGACTTTCCCGTTTCATTATTAATAATTTTCCAAGTAGTTTTAACAATATTATTGCTGTTTCTAATTTTGAAGCTCAAATAAGTAATGTGCCTTAGCAATATGACACACTTTTTTAAACAGTTTTGAATAATTTTTAACATATAAATTAAATTCGGCAGTATTTACAAAAACTCTTTCATTATATCTACAGCTCATAAAGCCTTGTTTTACTCTTGTGAATACCCATGGTAGCCCAGTCACTAAAAGATGCGTTACTATTTACTGAGATAGTCTTCTGAATGAAAGTAGAATTAAATCATATATTTATACTGTGACATATCTTTGGAGTGCATTCTTCTTATTTGTTACTTTTATTGCTTTGCACGACTTTTTTCGCTTGCGTTGTTTATTGCCCATTATAACTTGCAACAATTATAATAAATTTGTCAAAAACAGATGGTATGATGCGCGAAATTGTCGCAGAAAAAAGTGACACAGGTCCATCGTCCCTAAGCGCCAGCGCGCGACTCAGCGCGACTCATGCCCTGGTAACTTAGAACATTTTTTTTTTATTGTGAAAAGTGCCATCTATCCGCCAGTCCCCGAACTTTTTATAGCAGTGTTACCATTTTTTTTTGCTTGAAATATTTTGCAATTAACTAACTGTTAATTTTGCTATTTTTCTTTAATCAGTGTCCAGTTGCACCAAATGTATGATTTAACAACTAAGTGGAATTTATTTATAAAATATTTAGTTAAAAGTGTATTTTAAGTGATATTTTTACAATGATGAAAGGAGTAGTTTTCTAATACCAAAGTTAGCAACACTAACTCTGAACGTCACAAGAATTTTTTCACTGGTGTGATTACATGCTCGTGCGCATTTTTCTTGTAAGTTTTGGTTATATTGTGTTATAAACGTTGAGTTATAGACTAATTATATGTGTGAGATGTGCTTTAGTTCCTCCTTATATTCCAGAAATACCGAAATTCCAGTATAGACTACTTTGTAAAAGTGTTGTGTTCTTCATTATGAATTGGTGCAGAGAAGTCAGCAGTGTTCTCACTGGCAAGAGCTTTTATAATTTTACTGAAGCAGATTGTAATGAGATGGACTGCATTATCCTACAGGCTCAAGAGCATTTTAATAAAAGAAAGGGTAGGAAACGAAAAAGGCAAACTGGAGTATTATTGAATGTTTAAGAAAATAAATTAATTAAATATCATAATTTTGTATTATTTCCTGACTGTTTATCTCTACTTATTCCCAATCAAATATTAATTTGACGAATAGTTCTGGAAATATCAAATGTACTGATTCGACCGATTTGCAATAAAAGATTAAATACTTTATCATAGAAAATAAAGTATTTAATATTTTATTGTAATTCGGTCGAATCAGTAAATTTGACATTTCGAGAACTAGCTGAGAACCTATCTATACGTAGGTATTGATATATTTTATTTAGCTCTCGGGGCTGGCGTCCAGATGTCGCTCAATGTCAAGAAATAATCAAACTGACAGTTGCCAGTCTATCTCATTATTATAATATATTAGTCTATGGCGCGACTGACCGGGCCTGTCCGAGCCGCCGCGGGCACTTTTAATTCATATTTAAATATAGTAATTAAGGAAATCATTTTATCAAGTCAAACTCTGCGAATTTGTCTAAAACTAATTAGTTTCTTTAATTTAGTATAAAAATTATATGTAAAATACTTATCAGTAATATAGTCATAATATTGAAAAAACATTCTAAAAAGGGGTAACTTTGCGATTTATTTCTATCGAGTGAAGTTCATCAGGTCTTGCAACTGAATGCGATTTTGACTAGACAAGATCCTTAACTAAAACATATATATTTTTTTAAAATTTAAAACACTATATTCTAAATAATAATAATAAAGCCTTTTATTCCGAAACCAGACAATTACACTTACAATAATGGTTAAGACAAAAATCACAAAATGTCTCGAATTTCGGTGTGCCTCGTGGCATAGGCCTCCTCTAACAATTTCCATTGTCGTCTGTCGCGAGGTACCCTCCTCCAGTTTGGACCTGCTGTCAGCTTTATTTCTTCTTCCCAGCGGGTATGCTGCCTTCCCCGATTTCTTTTGCCGTCCCTTGGATACCATTCGGTCACTACCTTGCTCCACTTTCCTTTAGTGTCTCGCATCATGTGGCCTGTCCACCTCCACTTTTGTTGGTCTATCCTTATTAAAACATCGCTCAGTTTTGTTTTCGATCGGAGATCTGTGTTCCTTATTCTGTCCTGTCTCTTTGAACCTACCATGCTTCTCTCCATTGCTCTTTGGCACTTTGCAAGCTTTTCTCTGAGCGATTTGGTGAGTGCCCATGTCTCACACCCATAGGTTAGACATGGGAGTATACATGAGTTGAAGGTCTTTCTTTTCGAAGTCATGCCTAGGTCTTTTGACTTCATGATCTCCTTGAGGGACCAGTATTTTTTCCAACCAATTGCAATCCTCATACTAATTACTAGCTTGGTCTTTGGTAGAGATGACTTGACCAAGGTATATGTAGTCCTCTACATAGGCCAAAGCTTCCTCTTTTATTGTTATATCTACCTTTTTAGAGTTAGTCATCAGTTTTGTCTTGCTGTAATTTATTTTCAGACCAATTTTTTCGCTTTCTTCGCTCAGACTTCGTATCATGATTTGCAAGTTTTTTGGGGTTTCTTCGAATAATACTAAGTCGTCGGCAAATCTGAGGTGGTTCATTTTCAATCCATTTATATTCAGACCAAACTTTTCCCAGTTCAAGTTGCGAAAGATGTTTTCTAGCACGGCAGAGAACAATTTTGGAGAAAGTGGGTCACCTTGCCTCACCCCTCTTTCTACGTGGAATTCGTTTCCCAGAGATTCCAATTGAATTCTAGCCGTACTGTTGGAATAAATGGTTTGGATAATGTTGATGTATGCTGCTGGTATTCCTTGTTGCTTTAGAGTTTCCCATATGAATTCATGGCTTAAGCTGTCGAAGGCTTTTGCGTAGTCAATGAAGGCAATGTATATAGTTTTATTATATTCTTTATATTTTTCCATTACCTGTTTGACTGTGTAGATATGGTCAATTGTCGAAAAGCCTTTTCTGAAGCCTGCCTGTTCAACCGGCTGTTGTTCGTCCAATATTGGGCTTATTCTATCCAGTATGACCTTTGAAAATATCTTATACACATTCGACATCAGGCTTATTGGTCTGTAATTTTTAATATCCTCTTTGTCGCCTTTCTTGTGTATTAAGATGATGTGAGACTTTGCCCATTTCTCAGGGATATCACCGCTCCTCAGAATCTCGTTAAATATTTGAGTTAGAATGGGTACCAGTTCTTCCATTGAACCCTGCAGCAGCTCATTTGTGATTTTGTCTGGTCCTGGAGATTTTCCCGCTTTTTGACTCCTGATTGCTTGCCTGATTCCAGAATGGCATTAAGTATTGATTCGGTATGTTTTTTATTTTCTGTGTTTGATGTTTGTTTTGCGTATAGACGACGGTAGAAGTCTGTGGCCAGTTCTTTGATGTTCTTCCTCTGTGTAGTGATCTTTGACCTTCTTTTAAGTTTTGGTATCCATTCTTTTCCTGATTCTCGTAGTTCCTTTAAAGATTTTTTGACACCGCCGGTTCTCTGTATATGATATTCCAGGGTTTGCAGTCTTTTGATTTTACGATCCCTTCTGATGCTTGCTTTTAGTTTCTTACTTGTTTCTGTTATCAATTTTATGTTTTCTTTTTTTACATGGTTCTTTATCAGTTCTTTCCTTTCTTTAATCAGTTGCAAAGTTTGGTCGCTAAGTTGGTATTTGTTACTTTTTTCTTTCTTGTTTGTGATCAAATGGTTTTGAATTTGTTTCTCTAGTATCTCATATTTCTGTGCCACAATTGAATCCTTTGTTGTAATATTTTCTGTTTCGTGTAGATCTCTTGGTTGGACTAATCGGTTATTGTGTATGTGATTTCGAGAAGTTTTCGTGGGGCACTTTCTTAAGGAGCTGCGTATCATGCGGTGGTTTGTGTTAAAGTTCAGCTTGCATATAATGGCAGTATCTGTGAATGCTCTAGGGTGGTTGCTTATTATATAGTCAATTTCGTTTTTGTATGACCCATCAGGGGAAATCCATGTCCATTTGGTTTTGTTATTTTTCTTGAAAATTGAGTTCAGTAGAGTTAAATTGTGTTCCATAAGAAATTCAACAAGTTTCTGGCCGTTGCAGCTTCTCTTACCGTAACCAAATTTTCCAAGAACATATTCTTCAGTATTTTTTCTCGTTCCTACTTGTGCATTAAAATCCCCCATTAGGATAATAAATTTATCTGAATTGTTTTTTACTGCTAGTGACATCTCTTCATAGAACGACTCTAACACTGACGATTCGGTTTGCTCAGTGGGAGCATAAACTTGTATAATTGACCATTGTTTCTTATAGCCCGGCAGTTTTATGTTAAGTACAGCTAATCTGTCTGAGATTCCAATAAATTCTTGTATAATATGTTGTTTAAGGTACGTTTTAATCAAAAATCCTACTCCTCTCTGCCCGGCTGTTTCACCTTTTTGGTATAGGATATAATCTGGATATTCTTCAATTTTTTCGCCTAGTCTCCTCATTTCGCTTATGCCTAGTATGTCGTACTTTATATCTTCTAGGGCCTTGTTTAATTCCATCAGGCTTTCAGGTGTCCTAAGAGTTCTTGTGTTTAGTGTTGCAATGTTGAATACTTCACATCTTTTAGTTAGAGGGTGGTGGTCTAGTTCTCCCGCGGGGACCAGCCGTGTTGGGAGACATTTCATTGTTAGCTGTTTCTCATGTTGTTGTGGTTGTCCGTTTCGTGGTGCTCGGTCTCTAATTTCTGTTTGTAGGCTTGTCCGAGAATGAGATTGATCTCCCTCGTAAGTACTGAAAGGCATCTAGCTTCTGCATTTTTGGGTCGTTTTTTGTACTACCATCTCCGTTCTTGGGACTCGGAGTTTCAGATCTTTTCCTTTTTTCGTTCTCAATCCTCTCAATGTTTCTTTTTTCTTTGTTTTTTAGATATGTGTCTTTGGGCAAATCATGCGTAATATAAGTATTTGGTTTCATTTTCTTTTTATTTTTCAGAATCTGGATTTTTTTACCTAGGGTCGTGGTAGCAAGAAGAATTGGTCTTGTCTTACGGTTTTCGTTTCCTTTTTTGCCCAGTCTCTGGACTCTGTCGATTTTGCCCTTGTCCTTTTTTGCCCAGTCTCTAAATAATATACATAATAATATATTATAGAATCAGAATCAGAATCATTTGTTTTTTTTTTGTTTTTTTTTTTATTATCAGAATCAGAATCATTTATGTTTTACAAATAAATAATACTGATTCTATTATTTTATTTATTTATATTTTTAATCTAATTTATACCCCGCTTTTCGAATTAAATAAATAAATAAATAAATAAAATAAAATTCAGATAACATGATCCATACAGTGCAATTAAAATCAGTATTAAAATAAAAAAATTAACATAAAACCAAAAAATAAATAAACAAAAAAAAAAAATTGCCATCAAAATTAAAATTAACATTAAAATCAGAAACAGATGAGAATCGATCGATGAATGAATTTATCAATGGGTATCGTTCGCATGTGTTGCCGATCGTGGATACATTTTACACACACATAATTATGCATTTGAGTTCTCATTATTTCACAAAAAAAAAACATTAAATTTATTCTTTCGTGTTTTTTTTAACTGTTCTTTTTTGAAAAAAATAGTCCCAATCGTTCCGAGTTCGATGATCGAGTTCATGGTATTCGGTTCCAGAACGACCTAAAAATAATGGTGTATAACTTTAAATCTATAGTGGTCGTGGCAGAAAGGTTCTACCTAGCACGGCCACGGTCGATATGTTATAACAGCGAAAATATGTGAGTACATTTTTTAAAGTCGTATTAAAATTACTTATGTACTTATGTACTTAATTATGTACCGCATTAAAATTAAGGTAATCATCCATGGTCGTGCTGGAGAGGACCACACGATTTTCTCCTAATGCACGACAACGCGAGACCGCATGTCGCTAGAACAGTTTGCGACTACATGGAAGACGTTGGAATCACCGCGATGGAGTGGCCAGCTCGTAGTCCTGATCTCAATCCGATTGAGCATGTCTGGGATGAGCTAAAAAGAAGAGTTCGAGCAAGAAGCCCTGCTCCTACGCGCCTCCGAGAGCTTCAACTTGCCATTGAAGAGGAGTGCAACGCTATACCACAAGATTTCATGGTAAAATTAATACGGTCCATGAAAAATCGATTAAGAGCTGTAATTAAGGCTAGGGGAGGGAATACACCTTATTAATAAACAAATTGATCAAGAATTTTGAGTTTGATTTTCATTATTTCTTAAGCGAAATTGGGTAATTTTACCCGTTTGTTGGGTTTTGTGCCGTAAAACCTCTTATGGGTATTTTTACACTGTATTTGATATCATTAGAAAGGTAATGAGGTAGACTTTCAATTAGTGTGTGTGTTTTTTTTAATATTTATTCAGATTCATGAAAAAAAACTGCCTTAACAAAAAAAAGTCAAGGTGTGCGATTTTATTGCTCTCAAGTGTACTTAGTTGTTTCGGCCTGGCGCCGCCGTCGCTGTATAGTGGCTCCGGCGGTGTCGAATGACTTAAGTATTTCTTGCATCTCGATTTCGACTTTATGGTAGTATTAGAAAATTAAGTATAAAAAATTAAGAATAATATCAGTAAGGAAGCTCTCAAGCTTTAACATTTTAAAGCTTCACCTTCAGGGGTTAGCATTTACTGACGCTGTGTGTACCAGGAATACTTGAAAATACGTCAGGAAAACAAACCGTTGTCAAGGCGCCTTGCTTAAATAGACACACAGCAACTTACTATTACTGATAGCACGCACTGATTAAAAACATAATATCCACTGCACTCCAATTCTTTATCGATTCAAAAATGCAGTAACTTCGTCCGCCCAAAGTGAAAGTAATTATATGAGTTACACTTTATTTTCAGACTACAGTCCATAGTTTTTTTAGTGTTAGTAACAATGGTGCTTAAGTATAGTATTTTTAGTGTTTCCTACTGAATTATTTACTTAGACCGGACTGCCCCTTCCAGAGACAAGGGGCAGTCCGGTCTAGCAGCAATCATCTTCAAAATGCTGTTGTCACTACCATGCAGGCGCTGTAGTAAGGATGCCGGTTTCTTTCGCATGATGGCGTGGAAGCCATCTGTGCAAGCCTCCGCGAACATTCCCGACGTACTACAGCTACATAGCAGTCCCAACAGCATCCTGAAGGCGTTATTAAATTGGAGGCGCAGTAGATTGCAGGCTCGTCGCGTGTATGACACCCACAGGGCGCTCGTACAGAACACCTTGAAGAGGGTTACTTTGACGTATGTAGTACAACGAGCGAACCTGCGGGCAATACCTATTGCTCCTCACAGACAACGCCCTGCGCTCTCTCTCAATATGTCCATCGTCCCTTAGGTCGCTCGTGATAATGTGACCCAGATACCTTAAATATTATTGACAAGGTTTAGTGCTACGCCGCCGCGCCGCGCCGTTGAGACATATGGGCGGAACACAGCGTGACTGCTGCGTAGAGATTTTAAAAACAAGAAACTCACTTTCCTTAGAATGCTCCTCCGCATAGGCCTCACAGGTCGAAAGCAACTTCTTCAACCCATCTATCGATGGACTAAGCAGCACCATTTCGTCTGCATAGCATGTTATGGCACATTATATCACTGTGGTAACCGACATGTGTAATGCTCAGTCGTTCGATAAGCCAGTCGTTATACAAATTAAATAGCAGAGGCGAGCTTAACACCCCGTCTAACTCCGCATTCCAGCCTGTATTCGTCCGACAAACTCCCAACCGGGTGAGGTGGGTTCACCCGGTTTTTTTTTTTGAAGTGAAAACTTCTTTAGCGGCGTTGAGCACTTTAAAAAAATTGTTCTGTAATGGGTATAAAATCTTAAACTCGCGTCAGGACACTCGCGTCAGGACACGTGACAAAGCGTAAGACGGATGGAGAGTAGACGATTTTGAACTTAACCTTCAACATTTTATGGTTTAAAATTATTTAAAGAAATTTGGAAAAAGCGTAAGACGGATGGAGAGTAGACGATTTTGAACTTAACCTTCAACATTTTATGGTTTAAAATCATTTAAAGAAATTTGGAAAAAGCGTAAGACGGATGGAGAGTAGACGATTTTGAACTTAACCTTCAACATTTTATGGTTTAAAATCATTTAAAGAAATTTTTAAATGTTTCCAATCAACTTTGAACCTAATGCTTTAGGGATAAACACGGAATAGAAAAAACCGTAGACAGAGTATTCTATAGACTGCTGGATATCTTCCTTTGCATTCGCACAAGAAAAAGAAGAACATATAAACGTCACTAGCAAAGAAAAGAGACAGAGTATAAATATTTCTGTCCCTTATCGCGTGTCGGCTGAGCACATCATTGTCAGTGCACAACAAGTTTGACGTTTGTGGCGGTGCCAGATTGACATCCAATTTGTTTATTAACAATTGCATCGAAATTATACACATTATATGATCTTTTCGAGCTTAATTCGACAACAGTACATTTGTGCAACTGTGCAAAATGGTAAGGTGCAGTGTAATAAACTGTAAAAGTGATAGTTTGATGAAGATTGCTGGACTGTCCTTTCACTCGTAAGTATTAGATCTTTTTAAGTATTCAATCGCTTTGTGTCCTATTATTTCTCATAAAATAGTCGCAGTAATGTACCAACTAATTCGTTTAATGGATAAATCTCGTATAATCGTGATTTTTGCAATAATTTTATTATCTTCCCTCAAAATTCAGTGTTGCCACTTTTTGACGGGGAATTTACCCTTTAATATGGGTAATACCGAATAATGCAATGTCTATAAAAAAATACTCTTCCGACCTTGATTCATATGATATTAGTAATACGCACTACTTAAAATCTATGTTAGTAACACACGTATTATACGATTTTAATTCGTATAACTGCACTCACCTGACGCAAAAAATGAAAGATAATAAAAAATCTTATTAAATTTTCAGATTTCCGAATAAACCCGAAATAAGAAACTTGTGGATTGCTGCTACCGCATGAATCTTTAGGATGTGATCCTATGATCAACATAGATCATGATTATTTAACAGATCCTTCTAGGCTTACTCTTTATTCTAAAGAAATAATAACCTATATTGCTGGTTTTATTGCAAGAAAGTTGAGGAAAGTTATTAAATGTGAGGATTGTCTTTTGGCTTTGATCACAGATAAGTATCACGGAATCATTACGACTGAAGGACATATTGTATCCATGGTCATGAATAAATTAAAAAAAAAATCACGGAATCATTGCTAGAAGAGACAAAGGAGGCCTTATTTATCCTTCTACTGACTTAAATAAAGTCTGTGAATTGGCAGAAAAGATATTTCGAGCGCGTTCACATAAAGGAAATTCATTTTTTAATGAGAAAAATGTGATGTCAACACTTATATTATCGTGTTACAAGGAATGCACACGTACCAATATTAATATATTTATTAATGACCATTTCGACAGTCAGCAGTTTTATAGGGAATCACAGAACTCTCCTCATTAAATCAATCGCAATGCATTACTTCGAAACCCGTATTCACCATAGTACCAAACAATGTTTTGAACCACAATCGAAAATAAGAATTATACATAATAAGTTAGTGCTTTTTCAAGGACAGTAATTTGTTTATAAATAAAATATTACAGTTGCATCATTGCTATGTTTTATCGTTTTCTGTGTATTGGAATGTTCATTTTAATTTGCAAGTGTATGAGTTTGGCGACACTGGTTCCCGTACTAAGGCAGTCTAAGGGCACTTCCATAAATGATAGTACTTTTATACTGATAAAGCAATTGGTGCAAAATTATTCCCTAACCATTCCAAAATATCAAACATGCTCAACGTTAATAATCAAGTTTTCACTTCTGCCGGCACTCCCGGAGTGCTAGTTTTTTTTTTTTTTTTTGTTTAGCGTAAGTCGTAACTCTATACCGACACATCCGCGTCCCTCAACTTGTCCCACAGATCATACGAAACCAGATCAAAGCTTTTAACAAGTCAAGGAAACACGCGCGGCGTCCTCCTCACCGTGCAGTACATGACAGTTCGCTCCAGACTCCGAATAGCGCTCGCTGTTGAGACTCCTGCTATGAACCCGAACTGAGCATCATGCAACTCAACCTGTGCAGTGAAGCGACTATTCAACAGACTGTCAAGCACCTTGGCTGATGTCGTAGCGAGTGAGATGGGCCGATAATTATTTCAATTACTTATTTTTAAATTTGTCGTTCCGAGTTTTATTATTTTGCTGGAGTTTTCAATTAAATAATATTAATTGGTCTTTCGCTACTGGCTTCAAGGCCCTTGCTCTTTTGCCTGCTCTCGTAGAACTTCACAAACGCCTGAACGATTTGCCTGACGGCCACAACTTGTCATCCGGGAACGTGGCGATTGTATATTTTGTCACATAATAGTTTCTTTCTAGCTTCATTTTGATTATTACCAACGAGACTGTTTCTCGCGTTTTCTCAAATATATAATTAACAATATCTTGTTCATCTCTATGTATGTTAGATATAAATAGTGGCACTTTCGTGTCCGCCGCTTTGAACCTGGAGCTATTCTCATTGCAATCAGTAGGTAACCGTACTGCCTCTGACTAATCAAACGATTTTTAAATCTTCTTCTTTGTACCGAATGCCACCATGCCTCACCCTTCTCTGGCACATTCTGAAGTATCTCGGCAAAGGAGACGTGTTTCGGTGGCGGTAGTAAAAGATGACACTTTTGAATATCAAACTTTATCAGGGAATAAAATTGATTCTAATTGCCTCTCCGCAAGGGTGCTCTAGTACAACTGGCAACATTTGTCGGAAGTCTCCAGAACATAAAACCGCACAGCAAGCCACCCAAAGGGCTAGTCTCCTAGCGCAAATCTCGACATCTATTTTTGCCATGAACTATTACGAAACAATGATGTAATTTACTTTTTTTCACGCTTTGCTTACGCCAGGTTGAAGGAGAAGCAAAGGTATGAGCGGCTAAATAGCCTAATATTAAAAAAAAAAAAGAAAATTCAAATGTTTTTTTAATTTAGAACACAATAATCATATTTATTTACGACATTCTATTTATGAACACAGTTTAATGTACTTTGGGGGCATGAAGAACAGGGTGTAAAGTTCTTCATCCCCCATTGTAAATGGAGGATCCTCCGACCAGACGGGTGGTATGTCTGGTGGGCTACTGCCCGACAGTTGTTGTCGGGTTCTTCTATATAGTCTTAAGTCGCGAATATCTTTACTTGCGCGATGCAGGATTTAGATGTTTAGTTTTTCCTCTGCGTCATAGATGGCGCTGTAGTACTTTTTATTGTATGTTGCCGTAGTACTTTTTGTAGTACCGCTACAGTACCATCTCAACAGGAATGAAGATTTTGTTTTGTAACAATATTCTGATTTAAAAGAGTGTCCATGTAGTTTCTTGCCCATTCCTCCGTAGGTGCGTCGGAGTCGGCGCCTCTGTCCTCCTCCGGGCAGCCGGAGGTCTCACCTGGCGGGACAGACCGCCGAGGCGTCGTGAACAAATCAGCGCTGTGTTGACAGGCGCTGTGGCGCGCCTACAGGAATAAACATAGCAATCACACATAGGCGTGTGTTGCGAACACACGCCAATAGGCCGCGCCTAAATAGGCAACACAAGGACGGGCCCGTTCTCACGGGCCAAGGCATGGCTTCCGCGGCCAGGGAGCGATGCTCCGTGACCGCCAGCCGCGCCCCCTAGCGGGGGCGCAGCGAATGTATTCAGTTGTCTTGCCCATTCTTCTCCATAGAGATCTACGTTTTGGAATGGGCAACTACAGTACTTTCACAGTTATTATGCCTTGTGACTGGGACTGTAGCTTCATTTTATTGTTCTTTGTTTCGACAATTCAAAAATTCCTGTAACTGGCCTACTTGAAATAAGTGCTTTGATTTTAATTTTGATTTAAAATATTCAAAAAATATTTACGCCGTAAAGACGTTTATCTCTTTTGCAGTGATAAACGTAAGGTGGGAAGCCCTCAGGCTCGGTGGAGTGACGATCTTCGCGGGGTGGCTGGTAGCAACTGGATGAGAGTTGCTGAGAATCGAGTTGAATGGCGTGCGATTGAGGAGGCCTATGTCCAGCAGTGGACTGCTATAGGCTGATGATGATGATGATAAGTAAGTACAGTTATCTGTGTGTCACGGAATTCAGTAAAGCGTCTGATCTTATTGATCACAATATTCTCCTAAATAAGATAGCAGATATAGGTATTCACGGGTCATTAGTGACGGTGTGAGTCCTATTTGAAAAATCAGACACAAATGGTAGTTGTTCAAGGTTTTAAATCTCAGACAAACGTTATATCATCAGGAGTGCCACAGGGCTCGCACATAGGGCCTTTGTTGTTCTTAGTTTTTATAAATGATTTAGCAAGTAAATTAGAATGTAAGTTTAATATGTTTGTCGATAATCTAAAATTGTACCAAACAGTAAATTGTGCTGAACACTCAGTAAAAGGCTAGTCACTTATATCTGATGTTGTAATTTTTATTGTAGGTTCCTACTAATATAAGAAAACGATTTGCCAAATTTCAACCGTCGGAAATGAATAGTTTCGGAGATATGAATTGTAGAATATTATTGATGGCATTGTATTGAAAAAGACGACATTTCACACCACCGACTATTTTGGTTCACACCACATAATATACTATTTTGGCATAGAGTTTATCGTACGTGTGGAATGTTCAGTGAGCAAAGCACTCATCATAAGATTAAAAAACCCCGACACGCGTAGGCATGATGACGCCTGTGACTTACGCAAAGGCGAAGGGGCTGCTATTCCCGCAGCGCCGAAGATAAGGCAGAAGTACTGGTTCTTACTCCCCTACTCTTTGCTACCTGAAAAATAGGGACAAACAAAGTAAGGTAACAATTTAAGAAAAAAAAACCGGCCAAGTGCGAGTCGGACTCGCGCACGAAGGGTTCCGTACCATTATCTATAAAAACGGCAAAAAAAATCATATCTGTTGTATGGGAGCCCCCCTTAATATATATTTTTTTTTAATTTTTAGTATTTGTTGTTATAGCGGCAATAGTAATACATCATTTGTGAAAATTTCAGCTTTCTAGCTATCACGGTTTATGAGATACAGCCTGGAGACAGACAGACAGACAGACAGACAGACCGACAGACAGACAGACAGCGAAGTCTTAGTAATAGGGTCCCGTTTTACCCTTTGGGTACGGAACCCTAACAATGGTAACTCCGACTGAAACTACAGGGGGGTTACTCCTCTTACCTTCCGCCGCCATAAACAGGTGTGTCGATTTTAAAACGTTTATTAGTATATCCCAAAAATAAATATTTCCCTTTTAAAAAATCATAAAAACGATGCATTTCCGACGACCTCCCCCCCCCCCGCCCTCGGGGTGTGTTCAAGTATGTGGCGAAATCACGGCGAGTTCTAATATCGATCCATTAAATATCCAGAGTTGACCTATGCGCTCGATAGATGGCGTTGACGTCGAGTTAGATCGCGCTATGGTTACGTTACCACTGTTATTATAAGTAGTCTAAGACATATTTTTTTTGTGTGAACTTTCTCATAGAATATACGATAAGGAGTACTAGTTGTACTAAAGTCGTATTATTTTCTCGCCTAACGGAGCCCTAGATTTGTTCATGGTCCTTCGAGACGGATTTGGCTGGCCGTGTTTTTGGTAGTGATGGGTCGTTGAAGGTTTTTCCGTCAACGAAACGTTAACGTTGAATTGCGTTTGTCAACTAGTTGATCAACTAGTTAATTTCGTCAACTTGCATGAACGATAAACGCCTAAACGCTTTTATTAACGTATGCTGTTGTAATGTTATTTTACGAATAATTTGATGCAGTTTACCTAATGAAACTGGATAACATTTTATGATGACTTTACCTACTGCCGACCTAGGGTTTTAGATGATCTTCCCTTCATACTTTTTTCAGGCTTAGTACTGAGTCACAGGCCCGCCGGCGCGGAAAAATTTCATTCCGCGCTCGAATATGATAATTTTAAAAATTAATAATGTCATCCTTTACCTGCTTTTAAAAATAATGACATTTATCAAATTACTAAATAAATATCAAATCTTGTATTCGTTATTTAGAGTTCAAATTATTGTCATGACTATCACGTCGTAGCGAGAGTTTTATTGTTAAAGAAATACAATTTACGTACGTTGAAAATAACAAAACGTTGGGTTCAGTTTCTCGTTTCGTCAAACGAGTTAAATTCATAAACGTCGTTGTCTCGTAACTCGTTGACGAATTCAACGAGTTGATTTGTACACGGTCAACGTTAATCCCGTTGAAGAGACATCAACGTTGATTCAACTAGTTCGTTGATTCAACGCCCATCACTAGTTTTTGGTAATCATCGGTGGTGGTAGTGATTACCACCCGTTTCGTCGCTACTGGCAGTGGATTGCTGTCCAGATCATCCCTACAGCAGGGCGGCTGAAAAGGCGTCAAGGCAGTGGTGGAGCCGGGTGGCAACATCCGGAGGAGCGGTGAACTCGGGAGGAGGTGATAAGCAGGTTGCGGAGCGCCAGAGGGCGCCACTTGCAGCAGGCGCGTCGAAGAAATTCAGTGACAGTGAGTGCGGTGTTCAATTGTGAGTACATTTTCGCTCTTAATTACTAGAAGAAATAAAGTTGAAAATTTGAGAAGTACATGCAAATTTGAACTTTAAAATAAAGACTAGTGGAACTTAGAAAAATTCAAGAATCTTTCAAGATAGCAAGATTTAACTTAGAAAAATTTAGTTAGTTTGGACTTGTAATAGTTTTAAGTTATAGTTGGTTGAGACGGGGAATCCATGCCCGATTTTTACCAGAATTACTTGCAAAAAGACTTGTAAAATTTTGCGCAACTTGTGTTTTAACTTTGTGTATATTTGTTGGAAGTACGGGCAAAAAGACTTGTGCTCATTTTTCTGGTTAGCTTTGTTTACATTTTATTTTGTGATATTGTGAGACGAATTTGTTTGAGTGTTTTTAAGTCAATTGCAGAGTTATTGATAAACAAACAAAATGGAAGCGTTTAACGATTTACAGGAGGATATTAGAGCAAAAATGCTGAAAGTTAAAACTAATTTCAAAAAGTCTCCTAAAGAGCGTTTAACTGTTCCATATATTGAAACTAGACTAGATAACCTAGAGCAACAGTGGAGTTTATTTACAAGCACTCATACTAAGATTATTAGTCAAGTTAAGCGAAGTGATTTGTATAGTTCGGATTATCATAAAAATAGTATCTATGATGATGTTGAAGAATTGTATGTATAATTTAAGACTGATTTAAAAGAAATGTTATATAATTTAAAAACACCAGAGACAGAGTTAAATTCAAGTTCTAATAGTCAATGTGAAGGTTTAGCTAGACGTTTCAAGTTGCCAGAAATTAAAATACCAACGTTTTCCGGGAAATACACTGAGTGGCAGACGTTCAGAGATTTGTTTTTAGGGCTTGTACATGAAAACAGGTCTCTGGATGATGCTCAAAGGTTTTACTATCTCAGGGGACATTTAACTGGTGAAGCGGAACAGCTGTTGCGAAACATTAAAGTGACATCTGATAGCTATCAAGTTGCATGGGAAAAATTGGATAGTATGTACAACAATAAGCGGTTTTTGGCTAATGGCATTTTGAATCGGCTGCTAAATCAAAAAAGTTTGACGTCTGAATCTGCCTCTGAAATTAAGAAGTTAATTAGTACAACATCAGATTGTTTAGAGTCTATAAGAAATCTAGGTGTAAATGTTTCATCTTGGGATCTTTTAATTATCCATCTAATTAGCGCTAAATTGGACAGAGATACCCGAAAAGCATGGGAATTAAAAGTGTCCTCAGATCCTACTGACGACTTTCCAACGTTTGGGCAATTTTCCGATTTTTTGATAGGGCGTTTTAGAGGTTTAGAAAATTTAGATACAAAGTCTAACAAAGTAGAGAGCAAAAGTACAAAATCTTTTCACATTGTGAAAGAGGATAAAATTGCGTCGTGTGCGTATTGTGCTGCAGATCATAAAATAACTGCTTGCAAAAAATTCGCCAAAGAATCTAACGACAAACGACGTGATATTGCAATGGAGAAAAATTTATGTTTTGTGTGTTTGAACAGCAACCACTCTGCCAAATTTTGTAAAAACATGGTCCGATGCCGGGTGTGTAAACGCCGCCACCATTCATTATTGCACCCTAGTGGTGATTCTGGTTCTGTAAGCGCAGAAATTGAGACGGTTCACGAGGGAGCTTCATCGACGAGGAAAAAGTTGATTGAAGAAAATGCTGCATCAGACAGCAATAAGTTTTCCGCGCAAGCGGAGGGGTCTAGTAAGCCACTTGTGTCTTGTCTTTCGACAGGGAACTGTTGTAAAACGGTTTTATTAACTACAGCTGTGGTGCAAGCTGAGTCGAAAGACGGGACTTACCTTCCGGTTAGGGCATTATTAGACCAAGGGTCGCAAGGATCTTTTATTACTGAAGCTATGGCTCAGTACTTAGGATTAAAAAAGATTGCGGCCAAACACACTATAGTAGGTGTAGGTGGTGACAAAAGTGTGACTTCGAAGTCCACGGTCAAAATTAATATAAGGTCGAGAGTGCATCCCCAGTTTCAGGTTAAGGTTGATGCTTATATCTTGAAATCAGTTACGTCCCTTCTCCCAGTTACCAAAGTAACCAGGGTAGAATGGGTAAATCTGACAGTTGATGATTTGGCTGATCCTGAATATCACAGACCTAATAAGATCGATATCTTATTAGGTGCTGAGGTATACAGTCAAATCATTCAAGAAGGCATTCAAAAAAATTTGGGTGGTGCTCTCTTGGCGCAGGATACTGCGTTTGGGTGGATAATATCAGGGGTCTGTGAGATAGATAATTCATCCAATATACATTCTCACATCCATGTGATGCATTCAAGTTTTGATGCTGACAACATGCTGAAAAAGTTCTGGGAACTGGAGACTGAAACATCAGGAACAAAACAAATGCTCACGGAGGATGAAATCAAATGCGAAAAACTATTTACAGCATCCACGATGAGAAATAAGGAGGGCAGGTATATTGTGAAATTACCGCTACGTGACGCTGACCCGGTCAGCAGGCTTGGTGAGTCCAGGAACATTGCTGAAAAAAGATTAAAAGGTTTAGAGACAAGGTTAGGAAAAAATTCAAAATTAAAGGCAGATTACACAAAGGTCATGCAAGAATATTTAGAATTAAATCACATGGTCAAGGTTACCGATAAAGATAAGGATAATAAAGCAGCAATTTACTTACCTCACCATGCAGTTGTCCGAGAGGATAAGGACACGACGAAGGTCCGCGTCGTATTTGATGCTTCCTGTAAGGGAACAAATGGCAAGGCCCTTAACGATGAATTAATGGTTGGCCCTGTATTGCAATCGGAACTCCGCCACACCATTATGCGTTGGAGATCACATAAGATAGGCCTGGTAGCGGACATTATTAAAATGTATCGGCAAGTGCTAGTAAATAGAGAAGATACTCCATTTCAAAGAATACTTTGGAGAGATAGTCCGGAAATGGAGCTCCAGGAGTATGAGCTGATCACCGTTACTTTCGGTACTGCATCAGCACCATATTTGGCGGTAAGGTCGTTGCAACAACTGGCCTATGACGAGTGCTTGGATAGGCCAGGTGTTGCAAAAATCATATTGGACGATTTTTATATGGACGATGTGATGACAGGAGCTGAAGATATGGAAGGTGCTTTTACTATTTACTGCGAATTAAGTACGGTGTTAGCCAAAGGAGGGTTTCAGTTGCAGAAATGGAGAAGCAATTGCCGAGAATTATTAGATAAGATATGGAATGAAAAAGGTGGCAAGGATGAGGGTTTAAGTATCAAAGTTGATGACATAACAAAGATTTTAGGACTTACCTGGAATCCAAGTGGTGACTTCTTTCAGTACTCCGTCGAACTCACGCCGCTAGTTGAACCTGCAACAAAAAGAAAAATTATTTCTGACATTTCACGTTTATTCGACCCACTCGGATGGTTAGCGCCCAGTATTATTGTAGCTAAAATATTAATACAAAAGCTGTGGCTAGCTGGAATTGGGTGGGATCAAGAAGTTCCAAACAATTTATTAAGTGAATGGCTTACTTACCGTCGAAACTTGGCTGCTTTAGTTGAGATAAAAATCCCGCGTTGGTTAAACACGTGTAATAAGAATAAACGCGAATTATACGGGTTTTCGGATGCCTCAAAAGTGGCATATGCTGCTGTCGTATACCTCAGAGTAGTGGATGACCAGGGAAAAATCCACGTCTCTTTATTGACATCCAAAACGAAGGTCGCGCCTATAAAGCAAGTGTCGATTCCCAGGCTCGAACTTTGTGGGGCTGTACTGTTGGCTAAGCTCATTGTGGAAGTAGCTGAAGTTATGGGAATAGCCAAAGATCAGTTGCATGCTTTCACCGACAGTGAGGTAGTTCTAGCCTGGTTAAATAATCATCCCAGCCGCTGGAAAACCTTCGTGGCGAATCGAGTCTCAGAAATTTTATTAACTCTAGATACCCAGCACTGGTCTCACGTACCGACCAAGAAAAACCCAGCGGACTGTGCATCGCGAGGTATATCTCCTGCAGAGCTTTCAACAACTTCCATATGGTTTGAAGGTCCGGATTTTTTAAGACAGGACTCGATTAGTTTTAAAAGGCCTAAGCACCTCGTAACAAATCTCGAAGAAGTTAAAGTACAAACGGCTGTCTTTGACATTGCTTTCTGGCAAAGGTTTTCCTCGTTCTCCAGGCTTGTTAGAGTGATTGCCTACTGTCGACGATGGTTGAATGTTAGAGGAAAGGTAAATAGCAGGCACGGCACTAAATCCTTGTCCAGACAAGAAATTGAGGACGCCATAGAAGTTTGTGTTAAGAGATGTCAGGAAGAAGGATTTTCTGAAGAGTTGGAAGAACTGAAAAGAAAGGGAAGTTTAGATAAGAAAAGGAAGAAGCTAAGGTCCTTAAACGTATTTTTAGATTCAAACGGTATAATAAGAGTTGGTGGCAGATTGGAAATGTCTTCTTTAACATTTAATGAGAAACATCCGATTCTTATACCAAAGGAATCAGCTTTAACAGGTCTTTTGATTGCAGAAGCGCATCAAAAAACTATGCACGGTGGTCCGCAACTTATGATCACGTACTTGCGGTCAAAGTACTGGATTGTAGGGATCAAGGGTCTGGTTAAAAAGTGTTACAGAGGCTGTGTCACTTGTATTAGGTACTCAACTAAGGCCACGTCTCAGCTCATGGGACAAGTACCTTTATCACGTGTAACCCCAAATAAGCCCTTTTTCATTAGTGGCGTAGATTACGCAGGGCCTATCAATATAAGAGTGTCAAAGGGTAGAGGCAATAAGTCTTATAAGGGTTACGTGGCATTGTTCGTATGCATGTCGACAAGAGCTGTGCACCTCGAGGCTGTCAGCGAATTAAGCACCCAAGGGTTTTTGGCTGCCTTTAGAAGGTTTGTCGCAAGACGGGGCAGATGTGCTGAGTTGTACAGTGACAACGGCACAAATTTTGTAGGAGCTGCTCGCGAGTTATTGTGCCTGTTTAATGAAGAAAAATCAAACTTCAAACCGGAACTGGCAGAATATCTCGCGAACAACGGGACTCATTGGAACTTTATTCCTCCTCGCGCGCCCAATTTTGGGGGACTTTGGGAGGCAGGCATAAAATCCATGAAGTTCCATCTTAAGCGAGTCATAGGGAACTCTACGTTGACTTATGAGGAGATGGCCACAGTGTTAACTCAAATTGAGGCATGTCTAAATTCGAGGCCAATGTCACATGTAGAGGATCAAAACGAGCTTTTTGTATTGACTCCTGGTCATTTCCTGGTGGGAGAACCACTCGTCGTAGTACCAGATTCAAATTATGAAACTTCGAACATCCATACACTGCGGCGATGGCAACTCCACCAGCGAATGATGCAGGACTTTTGGCGCAGATGGTCGCAGGATTATCTTCATCAATTTCTGCAAAGGAATAAATGGGAATACCAGAACCCGGAACCATCACTAGGCGATGTAGTTTTAGTTAAGGAGGACGATTTACCTCCTGGAAAGTGGTTGTTGGGCAAAGTGGAGCACAAACACCCTGGTCCGGATAAAATTACCCGGGTAGTTACCATCCGTACCAAAAATTCTTTAATTAAAAGACCTACATCAAAATTATCGATATTGCCCATAGCAAAATAAGATTTTCTGTTTAATATTAAGTACTTACTGCAAATTGTGGCATGGTGGGCGGTTTGAAGGACATTCTGCATTATGTCCTTGGTGGGCGGTATGTTCAAGTATGTGGCGAAATCACGGCGAGTTCTAATATCGATCCATTAAATGTCCAGAGTTGACCTATGCGCTCGATAGATGGCGTTGACGTCGAGTTAGATCGCGCTATGGTTACGTTACCACTGTTATTATAAGTAGTCTAAGACATATTTTTTTTGTGAACTTGAACTTTCTCATAGAATATACGATAAGGAGTACTAGTTGTACTAAAGTCGTATTATTTTCTCGCCTAACGGAGCCCTAGATTTGTTCAGGGTGTTCCTGCTTTTATAAGCATAGAACAATTCCTCAAGGGTCCATTTTGCACACTTGCACCTCTTTTACCCTGGATAAATCTCCTGGCAGGAGTTGAGACCTTTGCCCAGAAGTGGGACCGCTTAGGTTACAGAAAGAAATACTTTTGTTTAGCGCCTGCACTAAAACGTCCACCACTTCCCAGTGCTTTGCATGGTTATTTGGTTCCTTTAAATACACAAAAAAAAATTGTCACTGTTTCTAAATATTGTTCACCATTTAGTTAAAATACTTTTACTCATTTTTGATGGTAGATAATTAATTAATTATGCTGGCCGTCATAAAATAATCGTTCGTTCGTATAAAAAAATCGTTTACGTCGCCAGTACGTGGTAATGCTTCTTTTGTGCTTGTAGCGAAGCGAAAGCGATACGTGAGCGTCGATCGTGAGAATTGATAGGATGGCTGAGTAACAGATAGACATAGGATAGTAACACTTTATTCTATAATTAAATGCAGATCAAAGACAATGCAACATCGCTATACACTTAACGACTAGCGCCGCGTCACACGTCACACGTCGCACGTCGCACGTCACACGTCGCACGTCGCACGTCACACGTCACACGTCACACGGCCGCCAGCAGCGTGTGCAGGCGCCGCGGGTCCAGCCCCTGCGCCGCCGCGCGCGCCACCGCGTGCGCGTGCGCCGGCCAGCGGTGCGCCAGCAGCGCCAGCAGCGCCGTGGCCGCGCACAGCGCCGCCGCCAGCGGCAGCAGCGCGGGCGCGCGCCGGCGCGGGAACACGGACAGCGCGTGGTGCTGCGGCAGCAGCTCGCGGTCCGCGCACGCCGCGCACGCGCCGCCCGCTCCGCCCGCGCCGCGCTCCGCCGCCGCCCACGCCGCGCCCAGCAGGCGCAGCGCGCCCGCGCACGCGCGCCAGTGCCGCAGGTGGAAGAAGGCGTAGGCCAGCGCCTCGCTGTCGCCGCGCCGCAGTACGTGCTCGGGCGGCAGCGTCAGCGGCCGCAGCTCCAGCAGGTACTCGGGCACGTGCGGGTTGAACTCGATGGCGCGGCGCATGGCCTCCAGCGCGCCCAGCTCGGCCGCGCCGCGCCCCGCGGCCCCTCCCGCGCTCCCCGCGCCCCCGCCCGCGGCCCGCGCCCGCAGCAGCGCCGCGGTGTAGCACACGCACGCGGAGCGCGGCAGCCCCACGTCATCGTAGCGCGCCAGCACGGCCTGCGGCCACAATGATCGACGATTCAGACTATGTATATATTTACAACAAAATAAATTTTCAAAAAAAGATTGTCTCCTCTTCCCTTAACCTATCCATTGGACTTGAAAAGTGCAGAACCAAAGAGTGAAGAAAAAAAAGTGTTTTGATTTAATAGTATGAATACCTGCACGTCCGCGTAGGCCTTCTGTTCCAGCAACACCTCGATGAGGTTCTCGTGCAGCGCCAGCGCGTGCAGCGCGGGCGGCGCGTCGCGCGCCAGCTCGCGGAACAGGCGCGCGGCGTCGCGCAGGCGGCCCAGGCGGCGCGCGCACATGGCGGCGCGGCGCTTCACGTGCGCCAGCACGGCCGCGTCGCGCCGCGCCTCGGCCGCGCTGGCCGCGCCGCCGGCGGCCGAGTGGCGCCAGGCCGACTCGGCGGCGCGCCAGGCGCGGCGCAGCACTCGCTCGGCCTCGTGCACGGTGGGCGCGTCCTCCTCGGCCAGCAGCAGCAGCGCGGCGGCGCAGTCGGCGCGCACGCCGAGCGCGGCGCGGGCGGCCGCCACGCGCGCGCCGGGCTCGCGCTCGCGCCACGCGCGCGCCATGGCCTCCTCCGCCGGGCCCTGCGCACACGTACGAGGACGAATAACGTATGCACACTTTGCAACTCTGCCTCCACTGTCAAACTCAAAGCATTTATTTCAATTAGACCATTACAGGCACTTTTGAAAGTCAAAAACAAAAAAGCTAAGCTACAGTCACAGTCACAAGGCATAATAACTTGCGAAAGTACTGTAGTTGCACATTCCAAATCGTAGATCTCTATGGAGAAGAATGGGCAAGAAACTCCATGGACACTCTTTTTAATCAAAATGTTGTTACAAAATGTTGGTTACATCATTTATGTTGAGATTATACATATATGTGAGAACGATGTACAAAGACGTGCACATTAAGAGCGTCCAGAGTAAAAGATTAAACTAACAATTTAAAAATAAAGTAATTAAAATAAACCGTGTCAGCTAAGAGATGACCAGTCCCAACTGACAGCGCCCGTTCACGAACATGACGCATGGATCAGCGCCATTCAACTCAACCTTGAAGGGAACTAAATGACCCGACACACCCGCCACCATCAGCGAGACATTTGTGTGAGCATGACATTCTCTCAGCCACCAGGGCACATTCAAGTCAATGAAAGATAACTAAATGTAAATGGTAGCTTTACAGTACATAGTACTCACACATGTGCTATGCGATTATATAATACTAAGAGATTGAATCTATACAATGCAAAGATATTTTTACAATCTTCTGCAGCTTCCACAATAACTTCACATGGTAATCAATTAGTTTGCCCCTATGGTTGTGGAGCAGGACCAGCATTGAGCCAAGCATTTTTATCATCAATGTAATCCCCCAACTTATAATATGCTTGCCTACATAGTGTGCGTTTTATACAAGATTTAAATTTCGTCTCATTCAGTTGTAGAATGTGGGGAGGTATTTTATTGTAACATTTTAAACAGTACCCCATGAAAGATGAGTCTACTTTAGCTAGCCTGAAACCTGGTTGAGTTAGTTGGTCCCTATTTCTAGTATGATAGTGGTGTCGGTCACCTCTTTTACTAAATAAATGCAAATTTTTCCTAACGTACATGATGTTTTCATAGATGTATTGACAAGGTACTGTCATGATGTTAATTTCCTTAAACAGTTCTCTTAGAGAATCGCGTCTACGTAGATCATATAAGGCTCTGATAGCTCTTTTCTGCAGAATAAATATAGACTCAATGTCTGCAGCCCGTCCCCATAGTAAAATACCGTATGACATAATACTATGAAAATAACTAAAATAGACTAGCCTCGCGGTATCTACATCAGTAAATTGACGGACTGTGTACGTCGAACGCTTTAAATGACATCAGATAGAGAAGCAGACGTGTGAACCTGTGAGTTCGAACTTCAGTTGTTGCACTAGTGATATGAAGTCTTTTAATTTTAACAATACCACTAACAATATCAAACATAGTAGAACTAGAAACCAATGACTGTCAAAACTATCCTTTATTGTATCATGGCTGGTTGAAAAAGCCTCATAACTCGTAGCATTTCTTCATTGGCAGAACACGCTGTGGTCGAAAATCAAGCTTCTTAGTCCAGTTGTATTATTATAGGTTCTAAGCATTCTTCTTCTATTATTATAGGTTCTAGCTAAGTTCTAAGCATTGCAGTGCACAAGCACTGTAATGCTTAGAACTTCTCACTCACTGATACTTGAACCTGAACTGTCACATGCTCCGGGTGAGGGAACAGCTTAGGGGTGAAAATTCCCCAATGTGAATGAATTTTATAATTTATTCATGGCGAAGGTGTTATTCCATAATATTATTGAATGATTTCATTATTCTCTTGCCCTTATCCCAATCCATTTGGGGCAGCATGTCTTTTTCCATACTTCTCTATTACTCGTCATCTCATCAGATACCTCCTTTCTTGCCATATCATTCTTTATACAGACCATCTATTGTTTCTTTGGTGTTCCTCTACTATACACCCATCCACATTCATACTCAGAACTTGCCTCACAAGATTATCCTCATTCCTTCACATCACATGCCCATACCATGACATCCAATTACCATACAACTTTTCAGTCACCGGTGCCACTTCCAAACATCCTGCTAAGTACCTACTCATTTCTTGATAATAATTATAAAAGAGCAAAATACATTCCAACTGAAAAAATTTAATTAATTGAGAATATGCATTATCTGAAGTTCTGATGTCTCTTATAAATCCAGTAATCATTTTGACTCCACCGTGAAATACAAGTTCGTGGGATTCATCTATTTTAAGGTCTGCCAATTTTGATTGATTTGTTTTGGACGTGCTTAATTAACATTTCTCTTGCTGTCTTTATAATTTGAAGAGTAAGAAAACATGTGTGTTTTTTCTTGTAAACAACAATGTAGATGAACTTGTTGATGTAGGCTAATATTCGGGTAACTTTCCTTAACATGCTATGTTTTGCTAATAGTTGATTAATAATTTTCAGTAGTAATACTCCTATAAATCGGCATTTTATGAGATTCTTTAGTCTTATATTGTGGTAATCAGTCGGGCCCTTGCCACCACAGTGAGAAATTGGCTAATGCAGCTGCCGGTAAACTGCGGCTTGCGCAATCTGCGGGGTTTTCTTTGGATTTTACGTAACTCCATTTATCTTTTGGGATTATTTCAGTAATAATCCTCACTAGATTCGCAACAAATAGTTTCCATTTCTCCGGTTCGCCACATAACCAACCTAGAATGGCTATTGAATCGATCCAACCATAAACATGCACCTTGTAGCTCGATAGGGAGATGATTTTTCACATCAGTTTGACAACAAGAGAGCACCGCAAAGTTCCAACCACGGGATTGATTGTTTTTTTTTTTTCAGCGGTATTACCTTTGATTTCCCTGCAATAAGGGTCACGTGGGTTTCATTGTCTCTGTGTATTTTACAATACATGCCGCAAGCATATGCTTTGGTGCTAGCGTTGCAAAAGCCATGGAGTTCAATGAAATCTTTTTCTTGAGTTTGTATCAGAACATTGATATTTTACAGAAATTTTCTATTTTATTGATTAACCGCATGTTACAATAAAATGTTTGGGTTGATTGGATCTTCATTTTAAGACATGTTAGAAACTGTAACACTGTCTTAAATTTGTCGGCCCTGGAACATAAAGGGCCAATGAAGGAACATGGGTGTTTTTCCCCCCAAAAAAAAAGGTCATACAAATTGACCCTTGTTCAAACAAGTAGACTGTGACTTGGGTAGATACAATCTTTCTATCACAGCAGTAGGTATGTTGATGAGGATTTTTTTATCATTTTACTGTTAAAATAGCTTTCTACACTTTAAAGCCGTTGTGTAATGGAATTAAATGGTATGATGAATGTGAGCGTGTACCTCAGCGCCGCAGCCAAACCAGGCCTGGTGCTCCTGCGCCGACAGGTTCATGTCGTAGTAGGTGAGCGGCGCCCGGCGTGCGGCGCTCCACAGGCGCCCGTACTCCGCACCGCGCAGCAGCGATAACGGGTTGCGCCACACCTTGCAGTCTGCCGAGTCCGGCTCCGAGCTGGCGCCGCCGCCGCCCAGCCACGGGCCCAAGTGCGTCAGCGACACCTGCTCGATGAACGACGTGCCATACTTGCGAAAGTACCACCACTCGAAGATCAGGATCAGTCCCGAGATCAGTGATGACGTGCCCGTCAGCGCCACGTAGAACTTGGGCGTCAGCGCGCCCAGGAACGCCGACGAGTCCCACATCGCGAACACCGTGATTGATTGCGGTCGCGCCGCCGCCGCAGTACACAGGAATAGAGCCGCTCGGCCCGCTCGTCAATACTGACGACCTGCCTTTTATCACGTAGTCTTTGATATCACCTATTGGGACACTATATCGATTTTAATGATTTCTCGGATAGTTAGTTCAAGAAAGACAGGTAGCTAAACTAGATAACTATAACAATAACAAACACTATAAACACACTTCACTTCATGACTTTGACATTTAATTTTTTTTTCTCTTCGCCCTTTTCGGACAGGCTAAGGTCGTGGACCATACTGCCTCGTCTTCAGTGCTTATCATCCTTCCTGTTCAAAAGTAAGGCCGCAGCCTCGTCTTCAGTTTCATTTCAGTGTCATTCGACGCGGCGACAGTTTTTGCGCACGCTTACAGTGCAGTACAATGCGGGTTGCAAACCAAAAACTAAGCTATGCCGAAGCTAAAATAAGGCAACTAAAATAATCTGATCTAAACTACAAAATATGTGTTGTGTATATCAAGAACTAAGCGAAAGTTCTCTGTGTTGTGAAGTTCAATTTGATGGACGCCATGATAATAATCGATGAAGAATGTTCCGAGTGCGAAAGGGTGCCAGGGTATGCGGGAAGGGCTTAGCTTATCTCGTGTAGCTGCGCATACACATACACAACTTAGCTTCACCTATATTATTTTAGTTAGTTCACATAGCTTAGTGTGCAGTCTGCATACAGTACAAGGTATGACAAACTGCGTTAGCTATGCGATTTAAGCTAAACTACGTGGCTTAGTCGGTCTGCAACCCACATAATACTTTATGGCTACTGCTTTTACTTTTACTACTGTAGAAAATGCGAAATAATGTCCTGTGTCTAAACTGCTGCATGTGTAGCATGACCATCGTGGTTGGAAACGGGTTTTATCTACCGAATAATAAACAAAATGACAGATTGCAGAAAGATTTCTAGTAGTAATCATGGCGTTAAAAATGTAGAAATTCACATTTTTGAGTTGTGGTGAAATGGGATGAGGTCCGTTCTTTGCATCGGTTCTAAGTTCTAATCATAGTTCTAATAGAGGTTCATAAATTCATAATCTATGGACAAGAAAACTTCGTCTTGCCAAGTTGGCAACACTGGACTTAAACTGTCAAATTATATTTTACATAGATCTTGGATATTTGAAGTCTCCTAACTCAAACTTTACGTAACAGATTGCTGAGTGAAGGTTATCTCCGAAAATTAGCAAAATGTTGGGCCGTTTGGGAAAGAAACATGTTGAAATTGCCGCATCGTTCGCCACATCAGCGGCTGGCTTCGGAGGCGCGGCTTTCGTCGGTCTCCTTTACTTCACGGACTGGAGACTGTTCTGTGCCAACATCCCCTTCTACGGAGGAAAATTCAAGGATGAAGAAGTGGAGAAGTAAATCGTGGCATGAAGCTAGCAAATCAAACGTGGATTGTATAACTATTTATTTAGAATTTATGTAATTATAATATATAAGTTACAGTGTTATTGATTTCGTGTTTCTTTGAATCTATCCTTTGTCAGTGGCATGTGTCCGTAGCGCAAATTGCGGAGTCTTTCCTTCAACAGAGTGGACTGTATTAGGTGACACCTTTTTGGTGGTTTGTCAAGTGACAAGCAGGCTATCTATGTACTATGTTAGGGTTTCGGTTTCAGCACTTAGTCCTTTAAAGTATCCAGGAATGGCATAGCTTCCTTGGATTATCTCAACCCTGGTATTAAGGTCCACTATTATTCCGCTTGTGTTTATCCCTTTAACCAACACCTTAGATGATTGAAAGGAATGGGCCCAATAGGCTTGTATCCGAAGGCTTTCGTGTTGGAACCCCTTCTGGTGAGTTCATCAGCTACATTGTTTCCAAATTATTCACTGTGTCCTTAAATCCATTGTAGTGTCACGGTGTTGCAGTTAAGTACTGTACCGAGTTCTAGGGCATTATGGCATTCCAGTATTAGTCTATACTGGATCTGGTTTCACATTGAGGATTGAAGAACTGAGGCACTGTCGGAGAGTATACTAATATCAACTAATATGGGGTATTCGTGACTACCAGGCAACTTCTATGCTGTGTGCCACTTTGATAATAAAAAAAACTTTTATTTCAGACAAGCATAATCCATACAAGGTTAAGAGTCCCTATCAATTTTGCTGGCTAAAAACATAAAAAACTACTTTTTTCAGCGCAAATTTCTCAATCAGCATAAGGTCAGTGCCGGCGTTAGGGGGGGGGGTCGCGATGGGGCGACGGCCCAAGGCGACAAATTCTGGGGGGCGCCAAGGTCTGGAGTTGGAGTCTCTGGCCTCCCCTGGTGCAAACCCTCAAAACTGTGCTCTACGCTCTGTGCATATGCATATTTTTTATTGAGATTTTTTTTAGATGGATTTTTTACATTGAAGTTAAAGGAAAGATGAAATTCTTAATATACATTCACATTGGTTCAGCAAAAAATTATCACTACAATGATTTCCTTAAGTGGGCGCCACAATATTCTTGCTCGGGGCGTCAGTGGCCCTAACTCCGCCACTGCATAAGGTATCTGGTATTTTTTTAATGCACAGTTATACATATATCACCTATATATCTAATGAGTGTACGAATTGTAATTTTGATAACCACTCAACATAAATTAGGAAAAATAAAAATCAAACACGTTTGTATGAAAGCATGAAACACCAGGTTTTTCAATAGCTTGCTAGCTTTGGTAATGAATTATAATCTGGAAAAAAGCTTACATTCTGGGCATAAATAGTATATTTGCAAGTCTACGATTTTTTTTTATTTTAAAATAAATTTAATTAGTACTTTAAAAAAAATGTGGTTCACACTGAAAAAACGCGATAATAAAATGAGCAATACCATCATCCACTCGTCGGAATATGTTGAAAATATCAATAAGTATGAATATTATAAAAGGTGTTTATCTATCCAATTCAATTTTTAAATAATACCTTATAAGCCGATGCGCTTGCTCGTTGCATTTACTCGCGCCCGAGGGTTAAACGACGACGGACCCGTGTCGCTGTGACTGCCGCTCCCAACGTAAAGTAGGGAACCTAGTAGCCCACCAGGCGGCGGGAACGGTCCGAGCTACCGGTAGTCAGGGCTCTTGAGAGAGGAACCTCCTAACAATACGCGCCGTGTCCAGAAGTACTGCTTTCTGAATCAAGCCCTTGATCCAGCTGCCAAGCGAGAGCCTCTTCAGATGTTGGTCGAGGCTATTGGCAATTAACCTTCTTTTCGAAGTTAATATGAAGGGCTCTGAATGCCCATGGACCGGGCTTTCCAGGATTCAACGATTTTGGGTAAATAAAAAATATACTCACAGTATCAAAACTAGTCAGACGTACTTAGTACAAAATTACGCGCGATTCGCAAGTAGGGAAAGATCGATTGGAGTGTCGCGCAATGATTGTTGATATAACGGTCCCGCATGACGAGAACCTCGTGAAACCAGAGAAAGATAAACAATTCAAATATCTCGATCTGGGCCGGTAGTCTCGATATAGATACCGACGCTGTCGCAAACTTTCGTTCGCTTAATAATAACGGAAAAAAACGGTTACAATAACGTTGCTTGCGAGAAATGCAAGTCTGAATGAACATCCAAGATGCGTTTCTCGCAAGCATCGTTATTGCAACCGAATTTTTTCGTTCTTATTAAGCGATCCAAAGTTTGCGACAATGTCGGTATCTATGTCGAGACTGCCGGCCCTGGCTCGCGAGGTTGTCGAGATGTGGCCCATGTGGGACGTGAGTACAGCAGTTGTGCACATTGTGCCGATATATAGTCGTGTCGGCCAATGGCTTAAAATGTATATCTATAGTTCTTATAGTAAATAAATTAATAAATAGTATCTTGTTTTTTTTTCACCTAAAATGAGTAAAACACGTAGGATAGTTTAATTTTTGGTTAGATAAACCCTTGCCCAATTAAAAATTAAATAAAAGGTCAATAAGATGTCACACACACACGCATACATACGAAAGCAAAAAAATAAACCACAAAATAAATAAAATACAACCAATAGGTTTTATTGATTTATTAAAGTACAGTGACAGATTTAAAAAAGTGCAAATAATTCTCTAACTAATGTGATTTTAATAGCTAGGTACCTGTACTTACAAGTTAAAATAATAAATTATAATATATCTAATTAAAACACATTCATAAGAAATTGTAAAATATAACAGCCACAAGGACCTGTAGGGCCTCACTGGCTCGCTCACTACGACACTGGAACGACATAAGTAGAATAGAGGCGACCTGTGAGCCGACACCTGCGCGCCACTCACTTAGTTACTCTAGTAATATCAAATATTCATTGCTTAGTTGTCATAGTTACTAAATCTGAGTATAGGGTTATGAATCTTCTAAACAAGGCTGGGGCCTTGAACATAAATACCCAATTAAGTATAATTATGGTAAGTATACACATATAACATTCTCCCAACACTTGAGAGTACGCACTCGCAGCCTATATCTGTAATGCAGCCAAACCTACATCCTACATTTACATCCAGACCACTTCCATGCAATGGAATATACTTAATTCCATACGAATTGCCTTTTCCCTCCCATTAGCTGTAGAAGTGTAGGATGACATGAGGAACAGGAAAACTGCTATAATGAAGTTAGCAAAATGCTACAATAAGGAAAATATTCTTTGTCGAATTAAATGCAAACATTTTGTTTGGTCACATTATAGGGTAATTATGATGCAATTTGTTATATTCCCAACTGAGGCAAGCCATTTTTGACAAAGCAAAAAATGCAATTTACTTGCTTACCTACCAAGTCAGTACCTAAATGATGTGTAGGTAGGTACCTTAGCAAGCAAGTGTATTGTTAGGTGGAAGCGCCAGGGTAGCCCGCGATTGAGTTCATGATTGTTGATTACTTGTTACCTACTTGCGCGACTCAATGTTCATCAACATAATTATATAACCTGACACTGACCTACAAATTGCAAAAAACCAACGAACATTTGAATTTCGCGGGCTACCTTGGCGCTTCCACCTTAATTTTGTGTAACCAACATAATTATGTTCCTTCTTCTCCAACATCTGTTTTCTTTCTGCGCTGCATAGTGTACATTCCTTGTACACAACGCGACCACATGACATAACATTCCATACCCCATATCAATCAAAATAAGTCTACATTTAGCGTAAGATGGCAACTATGGCCAGCCCTGTAGATGTACATTTAAGGTACCTATAGCAATAGCTACATGATATAAGTGGGCATTACACATAACAAGATATCTAATATACCTACAACAAATTATTTATTTTGATCTCCGTCTGTTCACAGGTTGTTTGATAATATTAGTACCCATTAAATTACCTAATGTGTATGTAAAGTTATCAACAAATTCCTGATATTTGAGGGACGGTTAAACACTAAAATTAAATATCTATAACATAGGTAGGCAAGCTATTACTTAGGCCAAGTTGGGTACTCCCTGGACAGTTTTACAAGCTGTGTCAAATAATACCTGATGTACTTAACAAATTAATGTAGGTACCCATCTACTTAGGTAATGTTTTAATAGATAGGTAGGTACATTATAATTTCCTACATTCCAAAACTACCATTATTATTAATAATACATTAGGTTCATTTGGGTTCCTGAGTAAGGAAGCATAACATTAGTCTAGTGTAAATTACCTACACATTTTAAAAGAGTGTAAGTGCACTTGGTGGAAGGGACACCGACGCGAAAACGGTTACCACATATTCAGTACATCATTCTGAGCCTATGAGAACATAGGAAATTTTTCAACGGGATATTAAAAAAAAATCTGCTGTTTCCTACAAAAGAATACAATACACGGTAAAAATGTATCGAACACAAGATTTTTTATTAAATAACCGATAAAAAAATTCTATGTGTGCTCAGAATGTTGTACTGAATACAGTCCCCGGCACGTAACTTGGCAAGATTTTGGCGCAGTGGGGGAAAGTTCGCGCATCGTGCACTTAGTGGAACAAAAAACTGGTCACTTTTTTTGCTTGTCATTATTAAAGAAAGGAGAGGAATTCGCAAAGTTTATTAGGTGTTATAAATAATTATAAAATATATACAAGCAAAGAACCGTAAAGTGGTAACCGTTTTCGCGTCGGTCTCGACGGTCTCCCTTCCACCCCATGTAAAACTTTACAGTTCAAATTCGTTAATATTTTATACAGACAACGACGATGAGTAGGTAAGAACTTACTTACGTCATGTTGTTTACGGGGACATTATATGATTCATTAATCGTAAGTTACGGAGTGTAGGCAACAACAATAACAAGGAATTTAGGAATGTTCATGTAGTATCTGATTTAGGAGACAATAGAAGTTCTTTGTAAAGCGTTCTCAACTCCGCCCCTTTCTCCAGTATCTAGCAGACCGTACTCTTCATCTCCATGTGTACAGGAGAGTGCAAGCTATATACTTAAATGTAGGCCGGCAATGCTTTCGGACGATCGTGATTGGCAACTAAGTTATATGATTTAAATGTAGCCTGGGGGTTTCATCGGACATTTAGCTTTTTGATAATCTGCTGCGGGCGGGCTGGGAGCCGCGCGTGGCCGCTAGAAGCGCAGCTCGGCGTCCCCGCTGCCGGCGCCGTCCTCGTCGTCGGCCGGCGCGCCTTCCGCGCCCTCCTCCTTCTCGCCTGCAACCAAGTCGTCCCACTTCACTTAGCGCCTACGCGCATACCTACTAACAAGAGAAGAGCTCGGGACGGTCGGCAGTTCGGCACGTACCGGGGCAGGCGGGAGCGCCCTTGGTGCGCGAGCCGGGCAGCTCCTGGCCGTGCGCGTCCACGCACCAGCACACGGCCAGCGCGGCGTGGCACTGGCGCGGCCGGTAGTAGCCGCGCGCGTCGCACGCCGGCACGTAGGCGCCGCCGCCCGCGGGCGCGGGGTGCGCGCGCGCCAGCGCCGTGCAGGGCCGTGCCGCGCGCCGCAGGCACGCGCACCACGCGGCGCGCGCCACGCCCCCGCCCCCGCCCCCGCACGACGCCAGGAAGGGCCGCAGGCAGCGCTCGCGCTCGTCGTGGCGCAGCGCGTACAGGTTGCCGGCGGACAGCAGGCCGTCGCCGTCCGTGTCGAGGTGCGCGAACATCCAGCGCACCTCGGGCTTGCAGTCGCTCGGGAAGCCTGCGGGAGTGAGTGACGGTTCAGGTCGGAGGCGTGTCAGCGTGTCCGGTCGCTGGAACCGCTCGCTCACCTTCCGCCGGCGGCGCTGTCGCTCCCGCTTCTTCCATTAGTACCGAAAACCAGTCGAGAAGTCGATTTGCCATCTTGTCCAGCGCGCAACCCTCGGATCCTGTCAATGATAGTATTTATTTAATTGAAGCTATTTGTAACCAATCAAAGGATTTTGGCAATTGAGTCATCATCTTTTTCAGCGCAACACATTTTTGGAACGAAGTTCCTTATCGCGCGTTGCGAAAGGGGGCTAGACGGAAAAAATTCAGACGAAAAGTTGTAACGACACTTTTTACCCGACTGCGCGACGCAAAGGAGGGTAATGTGTTTTTGCTATAGTAAGCTATTGTAAGCCGTGCGGCTCTCTCTCTTATAGAAAGCAAGCCAGATATTTTCGTTTCGTCTTTGGTCTGTGGATGGATGATCAAGGTTAAGCAACGACTGCCAAGGTCTGTCTGTGGATGGGTGATCCAAGTTAAGCAACGGTTGCCGAGGTCTATCTGTGGATGGGTGATCAAGGTTAAGCAACGACTGTCAAGGTCTGTCTGTGGATGGGTGATCCAAGTTAAGCAACGGTTGCCAAGGTTGGTCTGTGGATGGGTGATCAAGGTTAAGCAACGACTGCCAAGGTTTTTTTTTTTTTCACTAATTAATCGAAATGAACTTCGTTCCATCCGGGTGTTCCTTGACACCTCTCAATTTTTTCTTCCATTCTCCTCTGTCAACTGTCACGCTATCATTTACTTCTTTATCTTTCATATCATTCCTCACACAATCCATCCATCGTTTCTTTGGTCTTCCTTATATTTATTTTGGCAATTGGGTATGGAACCTTAACCAACCGAAAGTCCTTTACCGAAAGTCTGAAGTTAGGCAGAGGTGTACCTAGCAGTACACCCACATTTCGACAGTTATGTTTAAGTCCCATGTAATAGGGGGCGAGCTTATTGCCATCAACCGAGCACAAATCCAGGCTGGGGGCTACTGAGAAATTCCAGATGAAAAAACCCAATAACACTTTGCCCGACCCGGGAATCGAATCTGCAGGACCTCATGCTCAGCAGTCGCGCTTTCGACATCTAGACCAACGAGGCAGGTGCAAAAACATAATCAGCTGCATTTGGGTCGTTAGGACTAGGTACACTTTCTTGATGCATGCAGTGAATTTTTTTACATACTTATGCAACAACCATTTAGCTCGCAGAGGGGGGGGGGGATGACACTTGACCCTAACAAAAATTAACACTAAGCTTAATGTTTCGGACACCATAACGTGATAGACGAGAAAAACTAGAGAGGTGTCAAGGGACACCCGGATGGAACGAAGTTCCTTTCGATGAAGTAGTAAAGGAATTGTAAAAAAAAAATTGGCACAACAAAAACCACCACCACCTTGATCACCCGCATCTACAGACAGACCTCGGTAACCGTTGCTTAACTTGGATCTCCCATCCACAGACAGACCTCGGCAACCGTTGCTTAACTTGGATCACCCATCCACAGGCAGACCTGGGCAGTCGTTGCTTAACCTTGATCACCCATCCACAGACCAAAGACGAAACGAAAATATCTGGCTTGCTTTCTATAACATGCGCACGCCGCACGGCTTACAATAGCTTACTATAGCAAAAACACATTACCCTCCTTTGCGTCGCGCAGTCGGGTAAAAGTGTCGTACACACTTTTCGTCTGAATTTTTTCCGTCTAGCCCCGCAACGCGCGATAAGGAACTACGTTCCAAAAAAAATATTTTATCACTTTGTCGGCGTGAGTAATATACAAGTTACAGCTTTTTTTTGGATAAACCGCGGACAGACAGCGTGACGGACGAACATAGCGAAAAGGGTTCCTTGTTGAATACGGGACCCTAAAGAGGGGTGGCACTCCTCTAATAAATGGAACAAGTTGTGTTGCTGTGCGGACCTTGTGCCAGTCGACGTCTCGACTGCCTCTCCGGGAGGACCTCGTTGTGTGAAGACTCAGATTTTCGTCGACGCCAATCCTGTAACATCGAAATGAAATTGTTAGGTACTTACTCAAAATAAAATAAATTATCATTGTTTAAGGTGGCTGAACACTCTCGCCGAGACACTCCCAGGCTGACCGGGTGAGTGCGGCAGTGTACTAGTACGTAGTAGCTCTTCTCAAAGACTACTATATATATATGGAGGCTCTTCTAGCCTCGTCAGTGTCACATGTCTTTCGCGTAACTGGACAGCCACCATTAGAACATCAATTGGCCTTTCCAGATAGACTCTTAGAGAATCCCCGTAGTGTGATTGAGCCGATCGATTTGCTAATGTCTCGATGCAGTTAGCAAGCCAGTTTCCGAGATCATCAACGTAGGGATATAATTTCGTTCGGATGCCGTATAATAGTTGAGCGAGCGATTTGGCGCACATTGCTTGAAGCAGGGAATTCAATAACTAGTTCCACCCCGTGCAGACTGGTCGGCAGCGTACGTACCGCGTCCAGCTCGGCGGGGCGGCGGTGCGGGCGCGGGCGGCGGCGGCGCGCGCACGGACAGAAGCCGCGGCACGCGAGCCGCACGGGCCGCGCGCCGCGCCGCACGCAGTGTGCAGGTCCAGGCGGCATAGCTACGAGTACGTACCGCGTCCAGCTCGGCGGGGCGGCGGTGCGGGCGCGGGCGGCGGCGGCGCGCGCACGGACAGAAGCCGCGGCACGCGAGCCGCACGGGCCGCGCGCCGCGCCGCACGCAGTGTGCAGGTCCAGGCGGCATAGCTACGAGTACGTACCGCGTCCAGCTCGGCGGGGCGGCGGTGCGGGCGCGGGCGGCGGCGGCGCGCGCACGGACAGAAGCCGCGGCACGCGAGCCGCACGGGCCGCGCGCCGCGCCGCACGCAGTGTGCAGGTCCAGGCGGCATAGCTACGAGTACGTACCGCGTCCAGCTCGGCGGGGCGGCGGTGCGGGCGCGGGCGGCGGCGGCGCGCGCACGGACAGAAGCCGCGGCACGCGAGCCGCACGGGCCGCGCGCCGCGCCGCACGCAGTTGTGCAGGTCCAGGCGGCACAGCGACGAGTACGTGCGGTTGTCCGATCCGCACAGGAACTGCGCGCGCGAGCGCCCGCCGCAACCCACGCAGCTGCAATCATACGACACTGTCATACCGCTAGCTCATCTAGCTACGAGTGTATCCATGACGACGATTGCGTTTTTACGATGCTTTAGGCAAAAAAAATGGCTACAGGTAGGTATTTCTCTACTCCTCTTAACATTCATAGAAGCCATAGGGACTACTCAAACTTATTCAGCTCCATTCGCGTTTCGCTGAACGATTTAGGTCACACTTATACAGTTCTGCTTCTATCAGCCGCGTACATCGTCGTAATAATGAAAAAAGCCGTCAAAGCGTGTTATCTCCGCTGAAACGCTTCTATCTACTGCGTTCGGCGCTGAATATGCTGCGAAGACGGTAAGCTACTCTTTTAGTATTGTGCCCTCAACATGGACAGTTCTATTTGCGATTTTTTTTATCGTTTCGCTTCTTGCAGAAGAAATAGATAAAACTAAACGTAAAAAATTAAAACGCAAACGACAGTGGGCCGACCCACTTTGGAGAAATTGAAATTTGGTTGGAGAATACGCGACATTGATACCCCAATATTGTGCGATGCAATAATTTCAATCGACCACGTTTTGCTGAACTAGCGTACGATACGGCGGCACTAAGCGCGCTCGCGGCGCGCTCAGTGCATAACGGACATCAACCGGGTGCATTCATTTCCATCATTTTAGCAATAGCTTAACCTAAACGTTACCTTAACAACCCCTTTAAAGTGTTTGAGTGTTTAACTTAGTAGCGTAGCGAATCCCACCAGGTACCACTTAGTCGCGTCCCCTACATTTTGGTCCTTCGAGCCTCTACAAAGTACTTCGCGGTCGGACTTTAGTTTTACGGGACTGAAGGCCCGTGAAGTGAACTTAAACTGAACCAGTGACACTTTGCATTGCAGCGGTTCTTAGCTTAGCAGTGACTGTGGTGGTAGCCTTAGCAGCAACACTTTAGGAGTGACTTTAGTGGGAGCGTATTGAGTTGGAGTACCTACGCAATATATTCTCTCAGCGGTAGCAGCAAAAGCGGTGCTCGGGGAGTGCTCTTCCAGCAGCAGTGAGTTCACAGCTCATACTAGCGATATCAGCGGATCACTGGCGTGGGAAATAAACCTCGTCAGGTTAGCAGCGGCAAAGGATAATCAATCTGAGATTGCGGAGAGATTAGAAACTCATCGTCAATTTAAAAAAGGATAGCGTAGAGCGTAAAACTTTAGATTACTGTAAACGTAAACTCGAGTTGCTTGAGAAGTACTGGGAGGACTTCAAAGTGAATCATGAAAAGACTCTTCCTTTGATTATGATTCGTCTGTTCAAAAGAAATATTAGAAATATTTTACCAACTCAGAATTAGAGAGTACGACGATTTAACAGCGAAGGGGCTCATCAGTCAATGTAAAGAACAGTTGCAAGTTGTTGTTTGTTTTTTTTAGCTTTTTTACAAGAACATAATATTAAATATATAAGTAGAGCATTTTCGGATGGATATAGCAAAATTTTACAAAATTGAGGACCTAGCTATTACGACCGACCCGTTTTAGAAAGGCAAAATCTAGAGAGAGTCGAGAACCATCCGTGTACAGCGCTGTTCCGGCGCTTTTGACGCTGAATGCGGCAGAACAGCGCTGAACTCTATCTATAGCACTCGCATGATAAAAACACATTTGTCCTCATTTTATACTTATTTGCCGCGAAAGCTGAATAGACGCGGAAAGCTAAACAGATGCGTACGCGTCTCCATACAAAATCGTTGTTTTCTATGGGCATAAGCTGAATAGAGGTGAATAAGTGTAAGTAGTCCCATAACGTGCGGTCGTGGAACGTCGTTCACCGCTTGGCGTCGTCGGAGTCGAGGTCAGGGTCGGCGTCGGAGTCGCGCGCGCTCGCGTCGTAGAACACGTCGTCGTCGTTGTCGTCGCGCTCCCACTCGCCCGCGCCCCCCGCGCCCCCCGCACCCGCACCCTCGCGCGCCTCGGCGTCCCATCCGCCACCGCCACTTGCAGCCACTATTATGTCTCTGGAAATATAATTAAAAATACCAATGAGTGCATAGCCACTAGACTGCTCCTGCCAGTCGAAAACTATAGAAGACCAAGACAGGTATGCTTGCCATTACTTGGGTAAAGTTGGGTGGGATACAGGTATTGTTGCAGAGTAGGTGCCTTCACATAGGGGAGGGAGAGAATGATATGGTTTACCCTCTCCGTAAGATGTCCTTCTTGGTGGCGCAGAGCGCGGTGAAAGCATCGCGCAGCACACACACCTCGCGCTTTTTGCACACCAGCGATCGACACAGCGAATCTGCAAATAAATCAACATTATTTCGTCTTCCCTTCTTTCTTTCTTTTTATATTAACTTCTCTAAATGACAGGCACGTGAATATTGTAATACTTCCAGTCTCCTCACTCTCGGGGTTATGTATACATACCTACTACCAAAAGATAGTACTCACTGTGGGGATCGTACACATATCGACGTGGCCGTCGCGAGTGGCCACCATTCGCCACCGCCGTCACTCCCGACTCCTGTCAAAATAACCAAAACGAGATCATTAACTGACCACAGTATTTACAAACTATCAAGCGTGGTCCAGCCGAAACAATTTCGATAGTCTTCTTTAAAACCGTGCACTAGACATAGATCTACCCACTACTGTGTCAACTATGGTCGCTTTCAAAGCGTCAGAATTCCGCACTAGGGGGCTCTCTCCACGAGCGAAAGAATCGCGACGATATTATCGTCGTTGCCACGTATTTCTATACACTCTCTTAGAGGCCGTCTTCACGAACGAGAGAATCGCGACGATATTATCCCATACAAATAGGTACGTAATATCGCCGCGATACTCTCGCTCGTGGAGACGGCCCCTAGGAGTCTGCCAACGAGCTATGGACCGAAGTATACAAAACAGGCAAAGGCACAAAATAACCGCACAGTGGATGCCTTCTGACGGGCAACGACAACTCCCAGAAGGAGATGGCGGTGGCGGGATGAGCTGGAAACATTTTCAAAGGAAGTAAATATAGAAAATCGACGACTAGTTACCATCATCATCACTACCTACCGTACCTGCCTACCGGTTTTATTTTCTGGGCTGCGTTAAGAGATAACAGGGGCTGCGATTCTGCATACAAAATGTATTCCCCTTTTTTCTTCCTGAATAATGCCTCTAGCAAACAGTCAACTGTCCCTTCCATCTCCTCTACTCGAAAGTACGAGAGTGCAGATGACATGACACAGCTGTAGTGGTTTATGTTGATTGGAATGGAACTGCCAGACTATTACGTGTAGGTACATCAGACACACAGATACATTATGTCTAATTTCTTTAACCTTTTTTCCCATCTTTATCGTTCTTGCCGTCCATCATAATAATTATGTCGGGAACATTATGGACGGCAATGATAAGGATGGGCTACCTACCACTAATATTTTGACGTCAAAAAGTTCACTTTTGCCAATAATTGTTTAGGTTGGTAGGTGTTGTGTAAATAACGGCGCTGTACCGGTATGCAGTCCGGCACCCGTGGTCGCACCCCAAAGTCGCGTCGGCGTCATCGCGCGCCAGCCGCCTAGCTAGACGCAATGTCTGCTGAAGCTACACCCACGTCGATTCTCTTCGTTTTATTTCGCGGACGGGACTGCCGGCCGCGCGACACGCTGAAGACTGTCTTCGTTTATTGATATTCATCCAAGTCGCTAATAACTCACCTTCATGAAAATAATAGTTAGGTAGGAGTCCTTCCTATCTAGTTATTTTTTTTTAGTTTAGTCATACCTTGGTCCTTCTGCCGTAAGACCAACCTTAGGTAAAAACATACCATAAGTCAGGGTGACTTGGCTGTCACACAGTCGGGTAAAATCAACAAAAATGATAATGACAAGTTTACTTTTCAAACGATCAAATTCTATTACCAACCGAATACCAAGAACTGGATCAGACCAACAGAAAAGTAATCATGATTTTGAAGGAAGGATGGATGGATGAAATTTTAATGGCGACAGATAAATGCAACAACTTGTGACCCACTGATGCCTCTCAAAGGGAAAATATACAAATCCGTGATTAGATCTGTTGTACTGTGGGGATTGGAATGCTGGACCGTAAAGACGACGGATGAAAAATACTGAATGTAGCGGAGATGAGAACGTAGAGATGGAAGTGTGGAGTGTCAAGAATGGTTAAAATAAAAAATAGGTCGGTAGTGTACCTAATCTAAATACAGGAAGTTTGAAACTACAGGAAAGTTGAAAGGGAAATTTCTGCCTTAGTAGGTACCTACGGACTCGTGATGGGAAGGATTGAATGGCATGAGACTAAAACAGTGATGATAGCCTACTATTCTACTTAGGTAGGTACCTATGTCGCTCGTCCATAACATCAGTCCGAGGCGACCGGATGATTCTGTTACTAACTCCTATTAGCATGAAAATAATTGATATAGCTTATTAGAATAATAATTATTGTAAATTAAGCACTGCGTAATCCATAAGTAGCCGAATATCAGCAGGTACAGCGAGAACGAATTGACAGTTTTCAGGTAGATATACACCTAGTCATCATCATCTTGCTGCCCTTGTATTATGTTACTTGGGGTCGGCGGCTCCCTTAAATTACACCTAGTGAAACTCATTTAAAAGCCTCATGAAAAAGAACTATTCCAACCGTCCATAGCCCAGAAAATCCAAATAACAAAAACCTATGACCGGAAAACATCACGAAGGACACTGGTTAACTAAATAAAATCAATAACTATAAACGTCGCTATTGTAAGTGCATTGAATTAAATTTGCTCGACCGTGTCTCCGCTGGGTTGTGATGCTGTGATCCACAGTCACTGCATCAAAAGCTTACGATGTATGTAATATGTATAGTGGTCGTAAGGATGAGGCAAGCATTTTAAAATCATCCCAGGACGGTCGAGCCCTTCACGAGAAGTAGGGCCGCGTCATGTAAATTGCGTGCGCTAGATACAGTAGTGTGCCCGGGGGCCGACACATGCGCCTGGCCTCACCGCATCGTCGTCGAACTCGAAGTCCTGGTCGGAGCGCCGCGCGCCGGCCGCGGCCGCCGCGAGCGCCAGCAGCGCCGCCAGAGTCAGTGCCCTCACGAACGAGTGCATCGCGCCAGCACACTCGCGCCACTGCCGCGCCACGCCGCGCCCGCCGCGACCCGCCACCCGCCACCCGCCGCCCTCGCGCCAACTGCCTGCTCGATGCCTACAGCCACTTGTCTTCTCAGATGAAACAAGAATATCCATACAATAAATGGTTGTATGGATATGTTACGGCTAAAGATGGGTGTCAACATAAACTTAAGATTAGCCGGCTAAACTCCGAACTAACCGAACCTTGGGGTGCCCCTGTCGTCGACCGTCTAGGGTTAGCGTTTCCATCAGCAGGTCGACGGATCCCCGCTGCGCGGGGCTCCTATTTCTGTCTGCAAGGTTTACAGGAACCTAACTAACCGAACCTCGGGGTGCCCCTGACGTCGGAGTTTAGCCGGCTAATCTTAAGTTTATGTTGACACCCATCTTTAGCCGTAACCGATATTCAAACATCACGGTATTACGTGATCCAAAAATAAATTAATCAAAACTAAGTAAGTAACTAAATAAGAATCATGGTTTCAGTACCTACATTCCGTTCTAATTTGTCGGACACGGGCAATTTTATTTGACACAAGATCCAAGAAGAAATGGAGAATGAGAAGTTTTATGTCCGAGGCTTCCGAGCATCGAGCTTTCCAAAATCCTTTTTTTCTTATGTAGGTACTAACGGTGGATGACGCCTCCCCCCTTCTATTTTTTAAAGTAAAAGTTGAGATATGGGACCTTTCGTGAAACTGTAGCAGCAACTTTGTTATTCATTAAACTACTATGAAAAACCAATTTAGTTTTGCTGTTGAGTGTAAATTGACCAGTGAATGAGTTGTTATACAGGGTGGGGGTGGAAGGGGCACCGGAGCGAAAACGGTTACCACATATTCAGAACATCATTCTGAGCCCCCACATTGAAAACAAAATCAGCTCTTCCATACATGGTAACCGTTTTCGCGTCGGTTTCCCTTCCACCATGTATTGTTTGGTGCGGAACTCTTTGTACGCGAGTCCGACTCGCACTTGGCCGGTTTTTGTAAGAACTATCCGATGGTATATCACTGTTGCTATGGAAAGTTGGGCCTAGGTCCTTTAATGTTAAGTGAGTTTAGTTATTTTTTGTTAAGTTTTAAAAAATATTGAATTGTAAATTACAGGGAAATAAGGCTATTTTTATTTTATTTGTAGTAGAAATTAATGTTCTACTTCAAAAGCCCTATCACATGATTCACATGGTATATTCCAGGTGGAGGATTATTATTGACACGTGGGCCCAGATCTCCTACCTATATTCGTGACTTTTATAACGGCATATCTTCGAAAATACGAAAAAAAAAAAAAAATATATATATTTGACCTTACTTGTTTTAGAAACGAATGTTCTACTTGAAAACCCCTATCCCGTGGCATATCGAAGGTTACTATTGAAGGGTGGGCCCAGGTCTCATACATGTTTTCCATTCTCCTTTAAGAGTGGTAGAATAAATTGTTCAAAGAAACTATGAATTGGTACGTGGCGTGGTACATGCCTAGTCATTTGGTAGGTATGTCAGATGTCGCATCTGGAGTGTATTATGTTTGCGTGGGTCTAGCGAGCGGCATCCGGCTCCCGCGCTCCCCGCCTCGCCCGCGCCGCGACCCCTTCGCACGATACAGCCTTCACTCCTTGATCGCTCGAGAGTCGAGTGCCCGAGTCCGGAGTCGCACAGCCTCTTACCGCTTACAGTTACCACCCGCTACATAAGTACAAACAGCGCGCTGCCTGCACCTCAATCAAGTATTGGCCACATGGCCACACATTTATGTATCACTGAACGCACATTTTTACACTTTTAATTTGGATAGTTAAGGTAGGTCGGTACCGACCTACTTCTTTGAGTTTTATTTACTAAGAGTACAAATAGTGACATTAGCCGGACTCCTTCGATTCAATAAATAAATACTGGTTCTTAGGTGTAGGTAGCCCGCGAAATTCAAATTTTCTCACGTTTTTTGCAATTTGCAAGTATTAAGTGTCAGGTTGTATGTTGATGAAAATATGATTCGCGCAAGTAACTCGTATGTAGTTACAGAATTTTAATCTTCAATACAACCGTGAAGTTCATTTAACCACATTCAACCACTTGTTTCATAAAAATAAAAAGTCATTCAATGGGGTCATTGAATTTCGCGGGCTACCCTGGTGCTTAGCCTCTGATCGGATGCATTCGGCTTAGTTTATAAGTTTTATGCCCCCAGCTGGTCCAGCCTCCAGGCCTTCAGGATGCTTTACTCTTAAGGCATCCACAGGATAGTCCGGTTAAAAGTTAATTTGTTTTTCGGAAGCTTTATTATTTCCTGTTATTATTTAGCCGTAGTGTAGGTGTAGGTACAGTGCAAATGCAACTTTCATTAAAATTGATCAAGCGTCTTTGAAAAAACTAAATAAGGATAAAAATTAAATTACTCCCAATTTCAAAAACCTGCCAAATTTCAAAATATCTACCTACCTAATCTTATAGTTTCAGAAGACGATGGCAAAAAAATAAAACAAACAAAAGTCACCGACTTCCGAAACTAAGATTAGGTAGGTATTTTGAAATTTGGCACCCATTGTTATATTAAAAGGAGGCACGTGAAGGAAAAGCCCCCTAATTATCGCCGGAGCATTCGCCTTCATCTAAGAATCCAAGATTCGATTAATAAAATATTACATGTAGCCAACCTAAAACTTGGATGTATTTTACTACATGATGTAATTTGTTGATAACGTAATTATTTAGAAGTCTGCTAGAAAGGCCAGGCTGAATTTCGCGGACTACTTTGTAGAAAACCATCAACCTTTTTCTGCCATACTTAGGTTGACTATGGCTATAAACTTTCCCTCGGGAGTAGGTAACCGGTGCGTTGCAGCACTTTGTTACATAACCATCAGCAGAGGCTATGTGCAGTGTACATCTCTACTCTATGATAGTTCAGTGCAGTACGGATATTTTTTCAACAAATTATGTTAGTTAATGGTTATGGTTAGCATTCAGTACAACTAGATCCGGCTGAATATTAATCTAATAGCCACTCAACTTCGTTTGATAAACAATTTATTGGGGTCAAACAAAGTTTATTGCGAGATTAGGTCGCACAATGCGTGTAGCGTAAGGGCACATCAAATTTTCAGTGTGAGCGGGCGCGAAGCCTCTGGAGGCGCCGGCGGGGCGCGCTCCGCGATCGATACCCGCCCGCGCCCCGCGACCGCACCCCATCACCCGCACAGTTAGGCTGCGGTTCCACCAGAGATGTGCTAGGCCGTTGAGTGGTGCGAGGACGTGTAGCGAGCTCGAGATACGAGGGAGTAACTACACCGTCTAGGACTGCTATTTTTTCGCTCGCGTCCGACCCTAGCACACATCCTTGCCTTGTTTGTATGTACCTACAAAAAACCTCGCTCCGCTGAGCCGTTTCCACTAGAGCTGCGCTGAGCGAGGCTAGATAAACGAAGTGATTCTATTGGTTCTTAACAAACACATCCCTCGCTACGCTGCCTTCGAACTGTGTGACACTTACACGCAACACTCTGCTGAAGTGATGTGATTACAGTTGGGTCGAGGAGTCTCGCGCCCAGGTCAGGTCCGTGCACCGTGTACGACGCGGTCACCGCAGAGTCATACAGGGCCTGACCTGTTCAAATCAATCAGTATTAGGGCATAATCCCAGGAAATCTCGGTCTCGAAAGTACCGGAGAAAATTCGGGATTTTACAACGTGTTTAGCACCGGTTCCGGCTGTTTCCCGGTTCTTTCGGTATTAAGGTTGTTCGCTAAGTTGATTGTTTAAATATTATTAAAATTCACATTTCAACTTAACGAAAAAATTGTCGACCTCATGGCTATGGAACTGTCCCACTGTCTAGTAGCCGACAAAGCGTCTAGTGAACCGCTCCAGTTTGGATTTGTTTGACTGGTGTTAGTCGTGGAGTTCGACCCACCGAAGGCAATTTTGAGTGCTTGATAAGAGCGTATTTTTAGTTTTGTAGGGTTCCGTACCTCAAAAGGAAAAAACGGAACCCTTATAGGATCACTTTGTTGTCCGTCTGTCTGTCTGTCTGTCAAGACCCTTTTTCTCAGGAACGCGTGGAGGTATAAAGCTGGAATTTATATGAAATACTCAGGTCTACTGTCCCTTGTAACTGTGAAAAAAATTCATAATTCAAATTTTTAAGCCAACGCAATCAAAAGATACAGCCGTTTATGCCGCAAATTTCCACAAATTTTCGACACTCGCAAGGGAATCAAAACCTACAGGGTACTTCCCGTAAACTCAGAATCTTGAAATTTGGTACGAAGCAACGTCTTATATCACAAATAAAGGAAAAATTGCGAAAACCGTAAATTTTTAGTTACATCATATAATAAAAATATTTTTAATAATTTTAAACTTACTACCCCTTTCCTCATGAACGAGGTATTAAATTGAAATTCATATCAAATACTCAGGTCTATAATACCTTTAAGCTGTAACAAAATCAAATTTCTATGTCAACCCAATCAAAAGAAACAGCAATTTAAGCCGCATATTTTCAAACTCGCAAGGGAATCAAAACCTAAAGGGTCCAGTCGACCTAGAATCTTGAAATATGGCATGAAGCAATGTTATAAAGCACATATAAAGAAAAAATTCCGAAAACCTTAAATTTTTAGTTACACCACATATTTTTTATAGATGGTGGAATGGTACGGAACCCTTCGTGCGCGAGTCTGACTCGCACTTGGCCGGTTTTTTTTTAAAATACATATTGTTTACTAGCTGTTGCCCGCGACTTCGTTCGCGAGGAAATTTTGGTGTGTATGTGAGAGTCGAGAGAGTCTGCCTCGTTGGTCGAGTGGTCGCAAGTGCGACTGCTAAGCATGAGATCCTGGGATCGATGCGGAGGTCGGGCAGTGTTAATTTTTTATTTATTTTAATTACATAATTTTATAACGCATATGATTTAGAGATCACCTTTTAAGCAAGGAGATGCTTGTGTGACTCCGCTCTTCCACTTAACATTAAACAATGTATGCAATTGAAAAAAATACTATAAATAATAGTGTTATTGGGTTATTCCATCAGGAATTTCTCAATAGCAGCCACGGCATCTGGATTTGTGCCCAGTTGGTGGAAATAGGCTCGCCCCGTATCACATGGACTTCAGCATAACTGGCGAAATGTGGGTGTACGATTAGGTACACTTCTGCCTAAACCTTCGGGGATTACATGGCGTAATGTGTGAGAACTGACTGGCTTATCAAAATGTGATAATGTGGGTGATGACTACAAAAAGAAGTCCCAAACAAAATTGAATGGCGACGATATGGCTCAAAAATCGTTTATTTTGGCGCTATCCAACTTTCTTTTCAAAGTGTACTATCACACGCCTTGTTGGGCATTATTTATTCTAATATCGTTCTGTATACAACATTAAATGACTTATTTTCCGCAAGCACGTGCAAGTTTTGGGCACTGAACAACCAACATATAATTGGCTGCGTGGTAAGCATGGAGTGCACAATTGAATGCCTGTCACTTTTATGGTTTGGCCCTGGGATCTGTTGATTGTCATTGTAAAATCCAATTTTAAGGGAAATTGTATCCTCTTAAATTGAAATGGCAAGTTATTTAAAATAGTGGGCACGCGGGGAATTAAAACGCTCTTTCCTATTACAGCTCCGTTTTTATAATGTTACTGCCCAGCTCTGTGATACGAAGCCTAGTGCTGTTGCAGTCTGGTTGCATCAAGGTTTCGCATCACCAGAACTGGAACACCAACTTTAAGCTCCAGCTGATGGGACAGCACGCCCGTTAACTCCAGGGAGTTGAGAAATTCAACGGGGTAGGCAGTACTATCGTCATTAGCCATCACAGTGTCTATGGATGTGTATACTTTTGAATCGCCGACGATCATGTCAATTTTTTTTGTTTATTTTACTGTCCCACTCGTTCTTTGGCGATAGTACTGCCCACTCACACAAACCACTCTTTATATTTTATATTAACCTGCAAATAGAGAAAAACGTGCATGTCATGTACCTTCTTAGCTTTGTGTTCGGCAGGCATCGGCTCTGGCGGACCGCTTCCAGTTTGTTGAGTTTGATCTCTTTGAGGCGCGCGTGGAACACGAACGCGCCGTCGACACGGCCTGTCGTCATAAGACGGTCGGACGGCGAGCTAGCCCATCACTCACCGTCCACAGGATCTAAAGTCGCCGAACGACGCCACCCATCAGCGCCTGGTTGCCGCGGTTGTCCTGCAAGCTGCGTTTCAACGCCTCTAATGCATGCTTCTGCGATATTGTGCACTCGTCATACTATTAACTTCCACTGCTGCAAAAGGACTCCTCCGTTTTTGGTGATGTTGCATGTTGGAGTATCTTCGCTTGCACGATTCAGCGGCAATTTGAAAATGGAATGTGCAGTCCGGCCGGGTGGCCGGCAAAGGTGCAGCAATGGCAAAGGTGAAGCCATAATCACAGTTATATGACGGCACGGTTGGCGCAGTGGCTGAGCAATTGATTGCGGCACTGCGTGTCGCGGGTTCGATTCCCGCACGGAACAAATTTATGACGTCGTGGCATTTATCAAATTTTAATTTTGTTTAGTTTTTTTAACTTTTTTGAGATTTAATTTCGTATTGGGTTGTAAGTAGTACTTATTACTTCCATGCAAAGAGTAAACACAAAAGGAAAAACATACCACAAATTTGTTTTTTTTTAAAAACGTTGCCCGCATTAGGAATTTCTCCTGTATCGTGGGTGCGTTTACAAACATTTAAACTCACATACACAAACAGCCAGACCCGGAACAACTATCTGTAGGCCATACAAATATTTGTTCCGTGCTGGCATCGAACCCGCAACAAGAAGCTCAGCAGTCAATCGCTCAGCCACTGCGCCAACCGTCTCATTCCGACTACACTTCAACTAAAACCTATTTACGAAAACAACTAGGTACATTTATCATTATCATAAAAATCGCGTTTGAGGTTACTAACTAAATTTTAAACATTAATACCTTTTGCGTCTGTTGTTCGATTTTGATGAAATAAACGCTAAATGTTACTCTGAACAATGCTTCTTATCTATACTCTATACTATTAATATTATAAAGCTGAAGAGTTTGTTTGTTTGAACGCGCTAATCTCTGGAACTACTGGTCCAATTTGAATGATTCTTTCAGTGTTGGGTAGTCCATTTATCGAGGAAGGCTATATATCATCACGCTAAGACCAATAGGAGCGGAGCACTAATGAAGAATGTTTCAAAATCGGGGGATATTTTTTTCTATTGAGAGCTTCCGCTGCGTGCGCTGCGTAAACGGTTAAAGTTTCGCAAAAATCATGTATGACAGAATTATTTCTCTTTAAAAGTTCTAAAAAAAAGTCCACGACAGCATATTATGTCTATCTTTTAAGGTTAGCTCACTATAACCTTTTTTATGCCAACCAAATCTTATATCTTACTAATATTATAAATGCGAAAGTTACGATGGATGTTTGTTACTCAATCACGCCAGAACAGCTGAACGGATCTGGATGAAATTTGGGACAGAGATTGACAACTGTCATAGCATGCATTAGAATAGAACGAAGTTCGAATCGCAGCCAGTATTCACTTTTTGTAATTTTTTTTAATGCTATTAGATTTTCAAAGATAATAAACATGGTTCGCAAGTTCGATCCCCAACCGGGTTTCACTTTTTGCAAGTTTTAGGTATTTTGTTTTATTTTAATGCTTTATGATTTTCAAATCATTACAAAATAGTTTTTTTTACCATTCAAAAGACAGGTAATCATAAATTAATAAATAAAAATTGACCAATTCTCTCAAATCTCTAAAAATTTTAAAAATGAAAACTAAATTAAAATTTGATAATATCCACAAAACGTAGTAAATATGTTCCGTGCGGGAATCAAATTCGCGACATGCAGCGCCGCAGTCAACTGCTCAGCCAGTGCGCCACCTGTGCCGTCGCATAACATTTGTTCTGAATCATCAGCTGGCCCAACTCCGCATAGACCGCAATGTACAGCATGAAAGTTTTTGAAGTGAAAACTTCTTTAGCGGCGTTGAGCACTTTAAAAAAATTGTTCTGTAATGGGTATAAAATCTTAAACTCGCGTCAGGACACTCGCGTCAGGACACGTGACAAAGCGTAAGACGGATGGAGAGTAGACGATTTTGAACTTAACCTTCAACATTTTATGGTTTAAAATTATTTAAAGAAATTTGGAAAAAGCGTAAGACGGATGGAGAGTAGACGATTTTGAACTTAACCTTCAACATTTTATGGTTTAAAATCATTTAAAGAAATTTGGAAAAAGCGTAAGACGGATGGAGAGTAGACGATTTTGAACTTAACCTTCAACATTTTATGGTTTAAAATCATTTAAAGAAATTTTTAAATGTTTCCAATCAACTTTGAACCTAATGCTTTAGGGATAAACACGGAATAGAAAAAACCGTAGACAGAGTATTCTATAGACTGCTGGATATCTTCCTTTGCATTCGCACAAGAAAAAGAAGAACATATAAACGTCACTAGCAAAGAAAAGAGACAGAGTATAAATATTTCTGTCCCTTATCGCGTGTCGGCTGAGCACATCATTGTCAGTGCACAACAAGTTTGACGTTTGTGGCGGTGCCAGATTGACATCCAATTTGTTTATTAACAATTGCATCGAAATTATACACATTATATGATCTTTTCGAGCTTAATTCGACAACAGTACATTTGTGCAACTGTGCAAAATGGTAAGGTGCAGTGTAATAAACTGTAAAAGTGATAGTTTGATGAAGATTGCTGGACTGTCCTTTCACTCGTAAGTATTAGATCTTTTTAAGTATTCAATCGCTTTGTGTCCTATTATTTCTCATAAAATAGTCGCAGTAATGTACCAACTAATTCGTTTAATGGATAAATCTCGTATAATCGTGATTTTTGCAATAATTTTATTATCTTACCTCAAAATTCAGTGTTGCCACTTTTTGACGGGGAATTTACCCTTTAATATGGGTAATACCGAATAATGCAATGTCTATAAAAAAATACTCTTCCGACCTTGATTCTTATGATATTAGTAATACGCACTACTTAAAATCTATGTTAGTAACACACGTATTATACGATTTTAATTCGTATAACTGCACTCACCTGACGCAAAAAATGAAAGATAATAAAAAATCTTATTAAATTTTCAGATTTCCGAATAAACCCGAAATAAGAAACTTGTGGATTGCTGCTACCGCATGAATCTTTAGGATGTGATCCTATGATCAACATAGATCATGATTATTTAACAGATCCTTCTAGGCTTACTCTTTAATCTAAAGAAATAATAACCTATATTGCTGGTTTTATTGCAAGAAAGTTGAGGAAAGTTATTAAATGTGAGGATTGTCTTTTGGCTTTGATCACAGATAAGTATCACGGAATCATTACGACTGAAGGACATGTATCCATGGTCATGAATAAATTAAAAAAAAAAATCACGGAATCATTGCTAGAAGAGACAAAGGAGGCCTTATTTATCCTTCTACTGACTTAAATAAAGTCTGTGAATTGGCAGAAAAGATATTTCGAGCGCGTTCACATAAAGGAAATTCATTTTTTAATGAGAAAAATGTGATGTCAACACTTATATTATCGTGTTACAAGGAATGCACACGTACCAATATTAATATATTTATTAATGACCATTTCGACAGTCAGCAGTTTTATAGGGAATCACAGAACTCTCCTCATTAAATCAATCGCAATGCATTACTTCGAAACCCGTATTCACCATAGTACCAAACAATGTTTTGAACCACAATCGAAAATAAGAATTATACATAATAAGTTAGTGCTTTTTCAAGGACAGTAATTTGTTTATAAATAAAATATTACAGTTGCATCATTGCTATGTTTTATCGTTTTCTGTGTATTGGAATGTTCATTTTAATTTGCAAGTGTATGAGTTTGGCGACACTGGTTCCCGTACTAAGGCAGTCTAAGGGCACTTCCATAAATGATAGTACTTTTATACTGATAAAGCAATTGGTGCAAAATTATTCCCTAACCATTCCAAAATATCAAACATGCTCAACGTTAATAATCAAGTTTTCACTTCTGCCGGCACTCCCGGAGTGCTAGTTTTTTTTTTTTAAAGTTGTTTCACACTAGAAATTTCTCCTGTATCGTGGGTGTGTTTACAAACATTTAAAACTCACAAACACATACAGCCAGACCCGGAAGAACTACCTGTAGGTCACACAAAAATTGGTTCGGTGCGAGCATGAAACCCGTTTGGGGGTATGAAGAACTTGGAGGATCCTCCGACCAGGCGAGTGTTATGTCTGGTGACTTGACTATGACTTTAAACGACTCATTCGACTACCGACCCTGGTCTCCGGAGGGGAGTGATGTAGCGGCACTACAATAAGTACTACAGCAACATAGAACAAAAAGTACTACAGTGCCATCTATGACGCAGAGGACAAACTAAACATCGAAATCATCAACATCTACTATCGACCCTGGTCTCCGGGGGGGAGTGATGTAGCGGCACTACAAAAAGCACTACAGCAACATAGAACAAAAAGTACTTTTGGGGGTATGAAGAACAGGGTGTAAAGTTCTTCATCCCCCATAGAAAAGGGAGGATCCTCCCGACCAGACGGGTGTTACGTCTGGTGGGCTACTGCCCGACAGTTGTTGTCGGGTTCTTCTATATAGTCTTAAGTCGCGAATAACTTTACTTACGCGATGCAAGATTTAGACGTATTTCGATGTTTAGTTTATCCTCTGCGTCATAGATGGCGCTGTAGTACTTTTTGTTCTATGTTGCTGTAGTAGGTACTTTTTGTACGTTGTAGTACGCTACACCCGATACAAGCAGCGCAGCAGCCATTCCCTCAGCCACTGCGCCAACCGTGTCGTCATATAACTGTGGTTGTGGCTTCCTCAGGCATTGCTGCAACTTTGCTTAGGGGTGGTCGGACTGCACATTCCATTTTAAAATTGCCGCTGAATCTTGCATGCGAAGATACGTCCGAACATGCATTATGCACATTAACATGCATGCACATTAACATGCATGCATATTACCAAAAACGGGGGAGTCCTTTTGCAGCAATGGAAGTAGTTTGGGACGAGTGCACAATATCGCACAAGCATGCATTAGAGACGTTAAACCGCAGTTTGCAGGACATCCGCGGCAACCAGGTGCTGATGGGTGGCGTCATCATTTTGTTCGCAGTGACTTTAGACCCTGTGGACGGTGAGTAATGAGCTAGCTCGCCGTCCAACCGTCTTATGACGACAGGCCATGTTGAAAGCGCGTTCGTGTTCCACGCGCGCCTAAAATGATGTCAACAAACCGGAAGGGGTCCGCAAGGGCCGATGCCTGCCAGAGCTGCGGGACTGTTCGAAAGAGATACTGCGGCTCTGGAACACAAAGAAGGAACATGGATGACACTCCCTTCCGTTCCACCCAGCGTGGGAGGAGGGGTCATTTGAAAAGGCAACTTTAGACAAACACTGCCAGTTATTAAGCGGGGCCATTTTGTAATAAAAAAGGGGCACACCGGCGGATGAAACGCATGTCTCATGGCGTCGCCACTGTGAAAACCTCCTGGATTGAAAAGCTCCATATTTCGTGCAACATACGCGTCCAACTGTACAACGACCACGAAGCAGGTGTCTTTGCGAATAAGCTGCTGAAAATGGGAGAGGGTCGTCTGGAATCGGACGGAGATGGGAAAATTCTATTTTCCGAAGAATTTTCCCATCCAATGCTGTGCTGTCGCCAAAGAAAGAGTGGGTCAGTAAAAGAAACAAAAAAAAAAACAAAAGTATACACATCCATAGACACTGTGATGGCTAATGACGATAGTACTGCCTACCCCGTTGAATTTCTCAACTCCCTGGAGTTAATGGGCGTGCCGTCCCATCAGCTGGAGCTTATAATCGGCGTTCCAGTTCTGGTGATGCGAAACCTTGATGCAACCAGACTGTGCAACGGCACCAAGCTTCGTATCACAGAGCTGAGCTGCTAAAGGAGAGAGCGTTTTAAGACCCCGCATACCCATTATTCTAAATAACTTACCATTTCAATTTAAGAGGTTACAATTTCCCTTAAAATTGGCTTTCACAATGACGATCAACAGATCCCAGGGCCAAACCATAAAAGTGACAGGCATTCAATTGTGCACTCCATGCTTCTCACACAGTCAATTATATGTTGTTTGTTCAGTGCCCAAAAATTCACGTGCTTGCGGAAAATAATAAGTCATTTAATGTTGTATACGGAATGGTATTAGAATAAATAGTGCCCAACAAGGCGTTTGATGGTTTACCTTGAAAAGAAGGTTGTATAGCGCCAAAATAAACGGTTTTAAGCCATATCTTCGCCTCATTTAATTTTGTTTCGGATATCTGCGCCCAGAATTACAGTAGCCAAAAAGACGCATTTTGAAGTCATCACCCATATTATCACATTTTGATCAGCCACTCAGTTCTCACACATAACATAACATCACACCTGTAATCCCCGATGGGTTAGGCAGAGGTGTACCTAATCGTAGACCCACATTTCGCCGTTCGTTATGTTGAAGTCCCATGTGACAGGAGGCGAGCCTATTCAATTCTATTCCACCAACCGGGCACAAATTCAGATTCCGTGGCTGCTACTGAGAAATTCCTGATGGAATACCCCAATAATACCATTATTTATAGTATTTTTTCAATTGCATACATGGTTCAATGTTAAGTGAAAGAGCGGAGTCACCTAACACAAGCATCTTCTTGCTTAAAAGGTGATCTCCAAATCATGTGCGTTATAACTTTATGTAATTTAAATAAACATTTTTTTTAACACTGCGCGACCCGGCAATCGATCCCAGGACCTCATGCTTAGTAGTCGCACTTGCGACCACTCGACCAACGAGGCAGTGTCTTACATACACACCAAAATTTCCACGCGAACGAAGTCGCGGGCAACAGCTAGTGTTTCAATATTTCGATTTTGAATACAATGAGGGGTTTCTACGTGATGTGCGCACAAACGAACAGACAAACCGATAAAAAGACAAAAATTATAAAAATGGTAGAAATGGGTTCTGTGTGTGATCCTTTCACACCCCTACTAATTTTTTTCTACATATTTTCAATGTACAGAAACGCCACGTCTATAGATTTAATATACATACATATGTATAGATTGAATAGCGCACAATTTCAAATAATTCTCAATTCGTTTGGCAGTAGCTGAAATTCCCGATTCCTGAAACAAAATCCCGATTCTGGAGAAAGTACCCGTACTGCATGCCCTTTTTTTTGTATGGGAAATCATCAAATGACTCCTCCCGCTCTGGGCGGAGCGGAAGGGAGTGTCAGACTTTTACTGACTAAAACCCATCCATGTTCCTTCTTTTGCCCTTTGTGTTCCAGGGCCGCGGGTATCTTTTTCGAACAGTCCCGCAGCCCTGGCAGGCAACGGCCCTTGCGGGCTCCTCCTGTTTGCTGACATCTCTTTGAGGCGCGCGTGGAACACGAACGCTCCGTCGACACGGCCTGTCGTCATAAGACGGACGGACAGCGAGCTAGCCCATTACTCACCGTCCACAGGCCCGCGCCTACGGTGGCCGAGAGCCACTACGTGGCCCGGGGCGTCTCCCGCGGCGGCTGGGACGTGAGGTTATCTCCCTCTCACGTTCCGCCACCTCCTTCGCTAGCATGACTGCTTCGCAGAAGGAGGTGACGGCTTCCCATTCCCTCTCGCCCCGGACCATGGCTTGAACCAGGGCTGGACGCGAGAGGTCGCCGCCGCAAATCGCCGTTACGAGGACACGGCGGTGCTCCGCACAAGCGGGGCAGACCTCCACGGTGTGCTCCACCGTGTTCTCCGGGCGATCCTCACAATGATAACACCCGGGCGTTTCCTCCCACCGATTCGGTGCAGGTACCTCCCAAAACAGCCGTGTCCGGTGAGGACCTGCGTCAGGCGGAAGGTGAGGGCGCCGTGGCGCCTCTCTAGCCACTCCTCAAAGAGGGGACTATTATTATCGCCACTATTGTGGAGTGCCCTGCACGGGATTGCGAGTGTTGCGACAGTCACTCTCTCCATGTCGCCATGAGATCGCGCCGGAGGTCTGTCCGCAGGGTGAAATGGGGGTTTGAATTTTCTGTGAAACTTTATATTCTCTGGGTCGGTTGACCCGAAAATTGGTGTACATACTCTTAAATTAAAATTATGAGACACGTGTATCACAGTTTTTCCAAAATCATCCCCAATAGAGTCAAATAGGGCTTCGAAACTCACGTAAACAGGCGCATGGCGCGCAGTGTTGCACAGGGCATGCGGGGCGGCGTTCTGTCTGTAGGTAGATTCCTAATTGTAATAAATAAATTGTCGTCACCGGTGTCCAATCTCAAACCAAGGTATTTCACATATGTAAGGTAATTTGATATTACTATGAACTATTATTTGCAAATTATAAGTAAGTGCATGTACCAAATGTAGGTACCACAACGGGATATAAATTTAAATCTTGACGGCAAAAAACTTGATGTTTTTACACACATTAGAACTCTTTCGGGTAGGTTAAGCTCAGCTGCATATGCAGTAAGGAAAATAAGGCTGTTAACTGATGTAGCCAAGTAGGGCTTTCAATACCGGTATTCCGGGATCCCGTAATACCGTGATCACGGATTTAATATAGGCTTTTGTCAATACCGGTATTGACGCCCCAATACCGTGATTACGGTATTACAAACATTAGACGTCCTTCCTAATCTTGTTCTCTCACTTGTTGTCACCAGCACAAGCTTGATGATCACAAAACCTACATCTGATGAAATACATCATTACTAGATATTATCGTAAACTTGCACGTTTAAAATTTAATAATAATAAACCTGCTCAGGTGGAGATTCATTAATGACTCTGCCCTGGAATGTCCTGCGTGTCCTGTTGTTTGTTCACTAGTTCACTACACAACTGATGGACGCTACTGAAAGCGCCAAACTAGTAGCTCAGTTCTGGGCTGATACAATTTAGATTGCCATCGATATGCTAAGAAGAAGAATATAATAATGACACACGAAACGCTCAGAGACAGTGAGACAATGACTGATCATGAACATGGTAAGACGATAGAAGAACTTTCTACTTCATTGAATATGAGCAGTGAAAATGAAGACACGTCCAAACAGAAACAATTTATTAGTGAGGGAGATATCCAAATTGTCTAAAACCGTTTTTAAATCTATTCTTTTAATAGATTTAAAAGAAAAATTAAACGTCTTAAATTCAGATTTTTTATTAAAACTTTTTATATTATTATGTTACTTTTAATTATATACTTTTACATTTTATTATTTATTAGTTTGTCAGATTTCCAACAGAATTTATTCTAAATTTTTATTTATTTACAAACTACAAAACTATAATAGAAATAAATATGTCCAAGTATAAAAGGGTTCCAGGGCGCGACTTTACAAAGGCTATACCATTAGAGTGAAAGTGCAAACTGAACTGGCTTAGCTTTTGTTTGACAAAAACTTGACAAAACCCTAATCTATTCTAGTACAGAAATTGACCGAAATCGCGTAGACTTTGTTAGATAAATTCATTCTAACATTTCAGCAACAAATGCTATTCAATTTGATACCGATATTTAACGATCGTTAGCTACAATAATAGGTGAATAGTTACATGTAAATTGTTATTATTTTAATATTACAATAATTAAATTACTCGTTTTCTATTCTGTATTTGATTGACAAAAAAAAGTAAAACGAATTAACAATCGAACTTTTATTAGGTAAGAAACAAGTACACATTACACACTTTTTGCGAGTACAAATAATAATAAAACTAAAATATTTTTTCTTGCGTACCTCTAATGTAAAATACAAAACGCAGATAATTATTTTTATCAAATTTACGATTAGCTTAGAATTTTTACAATTTAAAAAAAAAAACCTAGTAACAGTCATATATATAAGTATTAATATAAAAAAAAGTCAAGCCAGTGCTAAAAAACATTAACGTACTTAACTTACTTTTTATACCTGTACATATTTATTTCTATTATAGTTTTGTAGTTTGTAAATAATTAATACGTACTTAAACATTATTTAGGATTAGGTATAATATCTGCGTCATGGTTCTCTGTCTTCCGATAACATTAGTAATCCTAACTTTACTAGCCATACGTTTGTTGTTATAATGATCATTATCGACTTTAAAATTCGACATTCAAATACGTACCCATAAATTTTATAAAAGTGTCTACTTGTGTTACTCTATTTAAGGCTATTTTCCACCATAAGCAATGCATTTACTTATGAGTATAGTATGTTTCTTATCTTGTGTTTTGTTGTGTTATATTATGTGCCATACTTAAATAAGACTGACTGTTACTAGGTTTTTTTTTTATATTGTAAAAATACTAAGCTAATCGTAAATTTGATAAAAATGATTATCTGCGTTTTGTATTTTACATTAGAGGTACGCAAGAAAAAATGTTTTAGTTTTATTATTATTTGTACTCGCAAAAAGTGTGTAGTGTGTACTTGTTTCTTACCTAATAAAAGTTCGATTGTTAATTCGTTTTACTTTTTTTTGTCAATCAAATACAGAATAGAAAACGAGTAATTTAATTATTGTAATATTAAAATAATAACAATTTACATGTAACTATCCACCTATTATTGTAGCTAACGATCGTTAAATATCGGTATCTAATTGAATAGCATTTGTTGCTGAAATGTTAGAATGAATTTATCTAACAAAGTCTACGCGATGACTCGTGAAGTCGTGACTCAAATAGTATAGCCTTCGTAAATTCATTTTGTTTGAAAATATCAAGGCAAAAAGCTAATCCATTTGAGTATATTATTTTACTGAGATAGATTAGGTATTGTCGAGTAATATGCATAGACAAAACCTCATCTATTAGAGTCTGACTCGTGACTCAAATAGTATAGCCTTCGTAAATTCGCTTCCAGGGCATCCAAAAATTTTGTCAGAAATTTGTATTAACGCTTAATTTATTTTATTACTTGTTTAGTTTTAGATTGATTGTACTTTTTATTGCATAAATATAAGAATGTTTCTGAAATAAAAAATTCTAAAAAAAAAAACTTCTTGTTTCTTTATTTTATTCCTATATTTTATATGGGTTAAAGACCTGAAATAAATGAATTTAATTAATTTTAATTTAATTTAAAATGAACACCAAATGATTACTAGCTAATTAAGCTATAAGTACTTACATTTCTACAAATATTTATAATGATGAGATTTCGATAATAATAAGAAGTTTTAAATTTTTTTCATAATGTACTTTACAAAGTAAAAGAAATAATAGAAATACCTTCCTGCAAAAAGACTCGATTAAGTTCAAGTTTTGATTACGTCCCTAATTCCTAATCCTACATAAATAAATAATCAACAAATACCAAATCTATACCTACATAATAATATAAAAAAACTTTTTTGCAAAAAATAAAACCGACTCCAAAAATAAAACCCTCCAAAAACACAAAAAAAGTGAAAAATAATTTTAGCTTCAGAAGTCGGTGACTTAAATGTTTATTTGATTCAGTTTTTTGTCACCGACTTCTGAAGCTAAAATTATTTTTCACTTTTTTTGTGTTTTTGGAGTCGGTTTTATTTTTTGCAAAAAAGTTTTTATTTTTTTTATTTTTAGTTGCAATATTCCATAGAAATATTTTTCATCATCAGACCTTTTAGGAGGTTTTATTTTTTTCGAATTTTTGTCTGTTTGTCTGTTTATTTGTTCGGGCATCACGTAAAATGTACGAAAGCAATGTAGATAACTTTTATACACAACGATTGAGCGTAACTTGAAGTAACATTTAGTTTTTAGGGTTCCGTACCCAAAGGGTAAAACGGGACCCTATTACTAAGCCACCGCTGTCTGTCTGTCTCCAGGCTGTATCTCATAAACCGTGATAGCTAGAAAGCTGAAATTTTCACAAATGATTGATTGATTGATTTTGTATTTCCGTTGCCGCTATAACAACAAATACTAAAAATTAAAAAAAAAAATATTAAGGGGGTCCCCATACAATAAACGTGTTTTTTCGTATTTTTTATAGATAAGTAATGGTACGGAACCCTTCGTGCGCGAGCCCGACTCGCACTTAGCCGGTTTTGTTTCATTGCAATCGGTTCAGTCTATCAAAAGATATTTGAATTTAAAGTGACCCAGAAGTAAAATTAGGGTTATGTGCATTTGGTCTCACAACTTCACGTAACTTTTATACACAACAATATGTGTGTAAATTGAAGTAATATTAAGTTTTTTGTTTCAGACTGGACTATATCTAGAGATCAACTGCGTTCAGTATTTTTAGTTCTTCGGAAGCAGTTTGGCGTTTTTTAAGTATCCCAATACACGAACGACAGCCACCAGTAATCCATCTTGATGTGCACCTTGAAGGCGGGCAACGAGTATATTTTCAGTCTGAAAATATAACAGAAAGGTTGGACAACCCGAGGCAAATTTTGATGTTTTCGTCTTTGCGAAACAGACATTTATTAGATGGAGATCAGCATTGGGATGACACTCTAGCTGAAGCATGCGTCAGCGATTGTCCACATCGCTTGCGACATTTATTTTCCATCTTATTGACCTTTTGTGGGTTATCGGATGCTAAACAGCGTGAGATGCTACGTGTAATTTGTCACAACAGGTCCTGATTGGCTCAGATCAGTCAATACGGTTTGCCCACACCGACGCGACAGTCGATGGGGAACGTATAAACAGAGAGTACGTATCAGAAATTAGTTATAATCCCGTGGAACTCGCAGAAATTTTACAAAATGGCTGCGCAAATTTGACAGAGGAACAGCGCCAGATGTTTGATAGGGTATGCTGCAGTGCAGATAACGCCTCGGGTGAAATCCTGTTTTTAGACGCACCGGGGGGAAAAGATATAACTTTCCTAAACAAAGTTATTTTGGCTCGAATAAGGAACCAAAATAAAATTGCCCTTGCCGTCGCCTCTTCAGGGATAGTAGCCACATTATTGCCTGGAGGAAAAACGGCACACACAACATATAAAATTCCTATCGACTTAGACCGTACGGAAAGCCTGGTTTGCAACATATCGCAAAATAGCGATAAAGCAAGGTTTTTACGCGATTGTGTTTTAATCATTTGGGACGAGTGCGACGTTGGGGAGTGGACGAAGCTATAGAAGCAGTGAATAGCACTTTACAGGACATAAGGCAAAATGACCGGCCGATGGGAGGCATTACGGTGCTGTTCTGCGATGATTTTCGGCAGACACTCATCGGGAGTGTCTGGGAATTGTAGATTCCTAGATGCGTGTTAACTTTTGTTAACCTCTTATCTTGTTTTCCATTCTTTGTGTAGTAAACCGTTGCTTATTGCACTTATTGTCGGGCCTATGCTGTCCCTCCATACTTAAGTACTAATGCTGTAACATGATAATATTGTAAAATCAAATCATTTTAAAAGAGTAACCATGGAGTTTCTTGCCGGTTCTTCTCCATAGGAAACGACCAACCCGAACCGTACACCTTTTTGTCGACTTTTATAAGTATATGTAGGCCTATGTGAAATAAAAAAACTAGAGAGGTGTCAAGGGACACCCGGATGGAACGAAGTTCCTTTCGATTAAGTAGTGAAGGAATTGTAAAAAAAAAAATTCGCATAAAAAAAAACCACCACCACTACTGAAGTGTAAGACTATAACATGTATGCTCCTTTACTTTAGTAAGTAAGTTGATCACCCACCCACAGACAGACCTCGGCAACCGTTGCTTAACTTGGATCACCCATCCACAGACAGACCTTGGCAGTCGTTGCTTAACCTTGATCACTCACCACCACCACCACCACCACCAAAACCGTTGCTTAACTTGGATCACCCATCCACAGACTTTGGCAGTCGTTGCTTTACCTTGATCACCCATCCACAGACCAACCTTGGCAACCGTTGCTTAACTTGGATCACCCATCCACAGACAGACCTTGCCAGTCGTTGCTTAACCTTGATCACCCATCCACAGACAGACCTCGGCAACCGTTGCTTAACTTGGATCACCCATCCACAGGCAGACCTGGGCAGTCGTTGCTTAACCTTGATCACCCATCCACAGACCAAAGACGAAACGAAAATATCTGGGCCGGTAGTCTCGACATAGATACCGACGTTGTCGCAAACTTTCGATCGCTTAATAATAACGGAAAAAATCGGTTCCAATAATGTTGCTTGCGAGAAATGCAAGTCTAAACATCCAAGATGCGTTTCTCGCAAGCATACTTATTGCGACAATGTCGGTATCTATGTCGAGACCAAAGACTACTATATATATATATTATGTCGAGACTGCCGGCCCTGGCTTGCTTTCTATAACATGCGCACGCCGCACGGCTTACAATAGCTTACTATAGCAAAAACACATTACCCTCCTTTGCGTCGCGCAGTCGGGTAAAAGTATCGTACACACTTTTCGTCTGAATTTTTTCCGTCTAGCCCCGCAACGCGCGATAAGGAACTACGTTCCAATATTTTGATTTTGATTGAGTCTGGACTGAATTTTATATGTAAGATTTATTTTCTTTTTTTTTTATTAGCGAACGAATGCATAATTGAATACTACTGTAACCTACTGTTACATATTTTGTTATGTACTAAGCAAGGTCTAGACGATGATAGTATACGTAGTCAAATTTTCATGAAAAAAACAAAATATTTCTGATTTTTTCAGGAACCATGGCTCCCCCCCTTTATATTTTTTTAAATGTGCACTAGCCTATGTTACCCGGAATAACTCAACGCTTCTAATGATACCACATACATGAAATCGGTTATGCCGTTTAGAAGTTATGGTGGAATAAAGAAACTCACAAACATACATATGTACATACATACATGAACCACCCTGAATACATAACACTCCTTTTTTTCGGCAGTCGTGTAAAAAGTCTAAAATAACTATAGGTACTTTCAGAAGTCTTGTGAGTTGGGGGACTTAGTTTGTTTCATTGTCTTTTTTGCCACCGACTTCCAAAAGTTTTGCAAATTCCGCTAATTTTGACCAATAGAATTGCATAAAATCTCAACTCCGCTCCAGTAGACCAGACAAGACAAATGGTTCGAAGCGTTTCTTCTTCGTGCGAAGTTGTGATGTCGCGTTCTGAATGGTGCCGTACGGTTTTGTAGGCCTGAATAATTTAAAATAATGAACTTTTTACTCAATACTAAATTTAATTGAACATTATAAATATACATTACACTTAGAATAGATAATAATTAAATACTTATGGATATGAAAAGCGCAATAAGTATCACACAATCATGACAACTGACGCTTTGAACAGTGAGGCGGCGTCCAGGAGAGTCGAGCTGTCGAGTCAGCGAGGTAGCGAGGCGAGCGCGACACTAGAGTACGACCAGCACACACCACACGCACCCTGCGCCACACGCACTCACAGGCTGGAGACGAAGTGCCACTTGTCCACTGCGAACACACGTCATTATACTTTAACCTGTCCACTGTACAGTCATTGAGTAGTACCTAGCAAGTCGACAGCTCGACAGTGAGCTGCCTGTAGTCGCACATCCGAGCGCAACGAACTACACAACGGTGGCCCAGTGTCGAGACGAGTGAAGCAAGCTGGTGGTGACTGGTGAGGTACTGACCGCTGAGCGGGATGGGTTGCGGCAGGCCGCGCGGCGGCGCCTTGCTCAGCACCGCGCCGGCCTCCGAGCGCTCCACGCGCGTCGGCGAGCCCTCCACCGACACGTTCATCCTGCGGACACACGGACACTCCGTTACTAGCGCCTGCGCACGTACATACACACACTCAAACTAACGACGGTGAATGTCTTACTTGTTGATGTCGGTCGCGTCCGCCACCTCACCCGCCACCAGCGAGCGCCAGAACTCGTGCACCTGCAAACATAGCACTGTCACATACGACTCGCCAGTGTGTCGGTCGAGCGAGACCACGATCCCGAGTCGTACCGCACGCTGTGAGGAGCGAGAGAGCGGCTTACCTCGTCGATGACCTTGTAGGCGAAATCCGCGTTCTTGCACTCGCCGTCGAAGGCGAAGCGGTTGACGGGCTTGCCGTCGGGCACCTTGTAGAGGCGGAACCACTCGACCGTGGCGCGCAGCAGGCCCGGGAAGTGCGCCTCCACGTCGGCCACGTCGCGCAGCTTGTCAGCGGCGGCGTCTCGCGCGTCGATTGCCAGCAGCTTCCAATCCGTCTCGCCCTCGTCGATGAGCGCCAGCGTGCCCAGGATCTTCACGGGGTACACGTCGCCGCGCGCCGCCACGCGCTCACCGATCTCGATGACGTCGATGGGGTCGTTGTCGCCGCGCGCCTGCGTGCCTGGGTCCACGTGATGCGGGTTCTCCCACGTCTGCGGCAGCGCGCCATAGTTCCAGATGTAGCCGCGGTGCGGGAATACGTTGCTCACGAAGCGCAGCGCGCCCTTCTTCACGTCCTGCTTGATGGGGTTGAGCGGCTCGCCGAGGCTGATCTCCATCTTGGCGTTGGTCCAGCGCGGCACCTCCACCACCATGTTGACGAGCCGCCGCGCCTTGTCCGCCCACAGCGGGATGTCGTGCAGCGGCGAGATCGGCCCGCTCTCGTCCTCTGCAACACCACTCATTACAATGTACGATACACATTGGTGTACAGTATATACGTCTGGGAGATACTAGTTCATACTATACAAAACACTTCATAATCATGACAGTTGGTTGTTGATCCCTGTAGTTGGGTTGAAAGTTCTTACCACAAAAATAGTCTAACAGCTATCTACGGAAATACGTTTGCAATTTATAGAGCAACGAAATCCCTATAGTTAGTGTGCCATACTATCATTACGAGCATTAATTGATCCGGGCGCTTGGCAGTTGCTCAGCGGTGGGGTGAGAGTGGTTGGGCAACAAAGGGGTTGTAAAAGCAATAGGTGTGCAATTTATAGAGCTGTGAGTTTGGTGTGGTATTATTAGCTAATTATATATTTAATTCAAATATAACATTGCCAGGCGTTTTGGTTGGAGGAAAAATAGTGACGTCGTAAAATGACAATTGGTACAGATGCAATCAGACTGCGATCGATCGACGTTTACCAGTCGATAATGATGTTTATGATCGCCTCAAAATATAATTATTATAGGTACAGGTATAGGCCTTCATCGAATATATTAGCCTTGGGCTGTTTTATGTTATAGAAAAAACCGGCCAAGTGTAAGTCGGACTCGCTGGACGGACGAACAGCAGAGTCTTGATAATGGTGCCCCGTTGGTTATTCTTCAGGTACGGAACCCTAAAAAAAGATAGTCCATAACGACCGAACATCGATCGCGATGGGTGATCGTTGGTCCCTCAACATTCGGAATTCCGCACATCAAACGACTAACCATAATTCGGCTGAAATAGACGAACAATGGATCACTTTGAACTACACGGTTAGCTATAGCCAGACGGCTGACTGCGCTGTCAGGTCATGCGTATGATAAATAATAATGTTGCAGGAACGCCGAACGCGTCGGCGGGTGTAACGCCGGAATCAGGTTGAGCGCGTGATATTCTTCTGCCCTGAACCCCGCCTAGCCAATTATAAAGTCTAAAGTAGTCAAATCACTGAGATTGCGTTGGACCAACTTGGATCACATCACATCAAACACGTGACACGTTGGAGAAGGCGAGCAATCGACTCAGAAAACATATCACTATTGAAATGAAACGACCTTCGTAACCTTGACATATGTAGACGTTTCCTATCTGCGATAAGAGAATCTTAAGTGGCTTCAATATTATTATTTTTGTACTATTGTTCTACACCTTAGAGCATGGATGGAACCGTCGCGCCAAGGGCAGCATCTAGTAGAGACGGCAGCACTAAAAACATTTGTGGCACCGGAAAAACATACCTAATAACATAATTATGTACTTTCAATTTGTAACTTAAGACTTGTATGTGACCTTTAAGCTTCATCCTGAGATTGAGATGTACTTTGCTAATATCCTTGATTCCCATTGTTATTATTATTGTACCTACATACTTAGATAGTTTATAAGATTTCTGTTACTAACCTATTCTATGGACTATGTAGTTGTGTGAGAATAAAAACAGGTTTCTCACAACCTAGAATTTTCCTCAAACAGAATTACAAATTAAAACTTGCCAACTCGGCGTCGTAGTTTCACGAGAGTGATCCCCACGAAATTAATACAATGCTAGTTCAATCGACACCACTCATTCATGAGCACTCAGCATCAACCAGGGTTTGTAAGTTGGACTCACACACTAGTTTTAAAAAACCACGAGATTAAATAATTAAGTCACAATGTAATTACCTATTTCAAATTTGAGAAAATATCAACTGGCTACATGTAACATTTTAAAAGAAACAACCCTGTGACAGACACAGTATCAACTGATCCTATGTTAGGACTAGTTTGGTTCTGTGGTTCTATTTTAAGGGCTTGGTTTCCACGCTTAGTCCCTAAAATGGACCACTGTGTGTGAGCCATGGTGGGCGTTACTCCCACCAGGCCACCTCCCTTCAGAAGCAGATCAAACTTCCCAGTTTTGCCAGGACATCCTATGTAACATTTAAGAAGAAATAGCCCTGTGACCGACACAGTATCAACCGATTCCTACGTAAGGACTAGGTGATACTGTTTGAATCATTTTTGTGAAAACAATGCAATTGCTTCATTATTAGTTTTTATTAAAATTGTCAGAAAAGATACTATTTCAAAATTCAATAAGACTCCTAACACCTGGATCATAATAAACATAAGTCCCAAAACACCGACCCGCCATGAGCAAATGTGGTGATTGAGACTTGTGCTTTCTCTGTCTGGGGTAGCACAATTTATTTTGGTCAGCTCTTTTCTGATTGTCAAAATCTCAATTAATTGATATGGTCAAAATCTGAATTTATTTTAGAATATCTCCAAATGGTTGAAAGCCCACTAAGCTAAAACCTAGACACTTGATGGAAGCCAAAGTCTTGCAGAAAACCTGCGCAAGTCCAGGTTTTCTGCCACATGCAAGGCTTTCGTCTTTCATCATCATACAAAATACTCTAGCTTACAAGTGATAACTAAGTTTGAATAGGTAATCATATTCACTATAGTCTGTATGTGGGACTGACTGCAGCAAAGCAGTTACCTCAACAGTACGACCACGTACCAACCTGGCAATCAAGTCATAACAGGCTATTTATATAACTACTCAATGAACTGCAACATCCATTTTGATGATTATAATCACAACACAGTACTGAATGTCAATGATATGGTTATTACTATCTTGACCTTATCAGATAATGTAATTTTATGCTCTGAAAAACATGATGCAGCACAATGAAAACTAAATGTGACTAAAAATTCATGATTAGTTAAAATTCACAATGTTATATAATTATTAATAGCTTATACATATTTTAGAATGTTAAAAGTTCAAGGTCAAAGGTGATAGGTACACACTAGACACACCCCTGAAACACTACGATGTAAACCGAGTGACAATAATAACGACAACAATAAAACATGGTAATGACAGAAAAGTTCAAAGTCCGGCCAGTCTCAATAGTTTTAATAAAAGTAATGGAACTGGTAAGAGGGAGCAGCCTCCAAACATGTGCTACGCTAGACAGTGGGCGGCCAGCACAGGGCTGCTCTAACTGTGGCTCTAGTCTCCACTTACTGAAATACACCCGGTAGTCAGGCGCGTAAGCCGATCCTCGTTCCTCTGCGATGTACATTTTGTTGGCCCCGAGTGTCTGCGTGCTCACACTGCTTTCACCGCTAACAGAGGTCTGCGCGTAACTAACGAAGCCTGTCACGAAAGTTCGTCTTAATATCGACAAACAAACCGGAACCGACACAACCGCAATGCAACGTGTTAATGACATTTTGCTCACTGACAAGTGACAAGTCAGTGACTTTGACAGGAACAACAATTTTTTTTTTTTTACCCCGAATGTATATATAGTCTTTCGACTATATTGCCTAGTCTTACGTCCAAGTATTTTCTTCCGTGAAAGGTTTTATATAATAATGTCTTTCGTATCTGGGGGCACGGCCGTGCCCCCGCCAAGTCGAGCAAAAAAAAAAAGGCACGGCAGTATCATCCTTTTCTCGAAGCGATTCACGACATTTCCGACCCCCCTGTAACTTAATTGTGAATTTTATTTTGCTAATAGCGTGAATTTTCAGTGACAAAGAGGCCATATTATACCTAGGTATACTCCTGAATTACATTCAATTTGAACCTGTGGTTTATGAACTATTGCAAGTCAAAATACCTTACTTTTGTCACTCACTCACTCACCGATCATCATAATTCTAAGGTACTTGTAGCAGACACACAAGCTTCAAGTTTTGAACACAAGCAGTGATTAGCCTACAAAGCGAGGAAAAAATCCAACATATTGCAATTTCAGTCCAGATCTCTAGATATAAAAACTGCATAAGTAACTTTGTAATCCTATATAAATAACAAGTAATTACAAAGTTACTTTTACACTTCCTTGAAGATGCAGAAAGCTAGCATAGTCATTCTCCCGCGACCGCTTAGTTGGAGATAAAGTTGGGTAAAAACCACCCATGTTCCTTCATTGGCCCTTTATGTTCCAGGGCCACGGTATCTCTTTCGAACAGTCCCGCAGCCCTGGCAGGCACCGGCCCTTGCGGGCCCCTCCCGTTTGCTGACAACTCTTTGAGGCGCGCGTGGAACACGAACGCGCCGTCGACACGGCCTGCCCGTCGTCATACGAAGATAAAGTTGGGTAGAGTACTTTATATCAAGTACCAGGGTATTATTAACTTATATTTGGCCGAGTTGGTAGTGGTGCAAGGATTCCTGTTAAAAAAGTTATAGCAATGAGTCGCCCGTCAGATTTTATTTTCATTAAAGATTTCATTACAGGCTACTACAGCTTGCCCACACAAATGCTTCAGGCGTTTTTTATTTATGTTGGGTTAGGGCCATCGGACCAAGCTATTCACACGGCATATTTTTTGGCGCCGATGACGCGCGTTAATCGCTATTATAAACAAGATTCACTCGCAGCTAGTAAACCTAAGCACACTTTTAAAAATTATGAGGCGACGTAAACACGCCTCATCTGCGCGTATAATACGTTCGTATGTACACGCAGATGCAGCGATGCAAACGCTATGCCAACTCGCTTCTCGCGCACGTTTATATCGATTCGTACGAGCATTTGAATCGACACAAATGCAACAATTCAAGGAACTTTGATTTGCAACAGTTCATAAAGCAAGTTCAAATTGAGTATAATTTAGGATTATATACTATTAAGTATATTATGCCCTCTTGGTCACTGAAAATTCAAACATCTAGCTTTATCCACAACGAAGTTACAGGGGGTCAGAAATGTCCTGAATGGCTTCGAGAAAATGATCAACAATCGGCGATACGCGACGTCGACGTGCGTTTCATGAACGTGCGTTCTCTACGCTTTCAAAACAATCGGCTTTGAAAGCGTAGAGAACGCACGTTCATGAAACGCGCGTCGACGTCGCGTATAGAATACATCCTGTAAATACGCTCTTACGTACGTTTCTACGTTTATATTTTATGACGTAGAACAATTAAGTACCAGAGAAATATTACTTCTCTGGTACTTACTTCTTTTGTTCAAACCATGGCGCTCCTTTATCGGACCTGCATTGCAAAACGATTTGTTTTCTATTATCTTACGTTTTCGTCAGTATAAGTACGTTGCGTGTGCAGATATTGAGAAAATGTTTAGACAAATTTTAGTTCACGAGGAACAAAGAATAAGTTGCGGTCGTTTTGTGTGGTCACACCTAATCTTATTCTATTTAGCATTTCTACAAAGTCAGAGTCATTGAGCTGTCTCATGTTTATGGTAAGTTCATCATATGTAAACAGTTCAGCCCATAGATTGGGCATACTGAGGGAGCCTAACAGTTTGTTAATTTCAGTGGTTGAAAGTTTTTCAAAAGGAGATTTTTCTCTAACCGGCGGAAGCTGTAAAAGATCCCCGAAAACTACCATGTGTTTTTTTCCAAACCACCCATTTTGATCGTCCCCGGTATCGAATATCTCGGACAAACGTAAATGAATATATGTAAGAGTAAGATTCGATATCATCGAAACTTCGTCTAAGATAAATAACACCACTTCTTTCAGATCCGACCGTAGAACTTGGAGGAATTCATCAGAAAGTGGCTTGTAGGTACTTAGGTGTTTTCTTATGTTCCACGGGCAGTTGCAATAGTCTGTGTATAGTCAAGCCATTCACATTAAATGCAGCAATTCCTGTCGGGGCACTAATTGCCGTTTTTTTTATTTAAATGCGTTTGGACCCAAACTTTCAGCGTTTTTATCAAAAAGCTTTTTCCAGTGCCACCAGTTCCACTCACAAAACAACGTAAAACATCAGCGTTATTATCTGTGCTATCCATTTTATTTGTGATCATATCAAACACTCTATTTTGATCGGCATTCAGTTTTGCGATCATGCTTTGAATATCTACATCAGGGTGCTCATCTTCTATCAAATTTATTCTTTGAAAGTCGTCCATTGCATTGGCAGCCTCCAAAGCTTCAAAGTTTAAAGGGTTTTCGGGACCTTCGTCATTATCAACGATGTTTCTCTCTTCATTAATCTCGGCAACTTTTGTTTCAGCTGTTTACGCTTTATATTATAACTTAGCTTACATTTATATTAGCTTCCTTGTCTTTGCTTGCACTTTAGACTTTTGGCTTTGCCTTAACGACCTACCTACATTCTCATTATGTCGGATGCAAAATTAAGGGAACTTATAAAGAGGCGTGGTGGCTACAAAGCAAAGCTTACGCATTTTAGCAATTTTATAAGATTATTACCTAGCACGGGAAATGATTTAGATAGCTTTCAAGCAGCAGAATTAAAAAACCGTCTTAGTTTAATGGAAACACTATATAAGGAATTCGACGTGTTACAGACAGAGTTGGAGCTGTTGTCGGAGGATGCGGACGACATGTATGTCGAGAGGGAGCAGTTCGAGACGCAGTACCACGCGCTGGTGGCCCGCGCGGGGGCGAGCCTCGCCCCTGTGCGCGCCTCTTCGCCCGCGCTCGTGTCTGCTACCTCCGTTGATGAGCTCCCGCGCCACGGCTCTGGCTGCAGGCACGACTTCGTTCGGCTGCCTAAGATAGACTTGCCTCACTTCGACGGCGACTATCAGCACTGGCTTGAATTCCGAGATACGTATCTTTCCCTTATTCATAACAATGATAGCATACAAGATATCAACCAATTTCACTACTTACGTGCTGCCTTAACCAGCAGCGCATCATTAGTGATAAAAAGCATTGATTTTAAAGCAGATAACTATAATACAGCTTGGCAGTTATTATCCGAAAGGTACGACAATGAAAGACTACTTATTAATAATCACGTGCAGGCCTTATTTAATCTTGAACAAATTCAACATGAATCTTGTAAATCGTTACGGAACATGATTGACGTCACAAATAAAAATCTTCGTGCCTTGTCCACTTTAGGGCAGCCTTCTGAGCAAGGGGGTCTAGGAGAAACCCTTATAATATACATGATGTCAGAAAAACTTGACAAGGTCACACGGAGGGAGTGGGAAGAATGTAAAAATAATTTAGATTCTTATCCAAATTTAAAAGATTATTTAAAATTTTTAACAAACAGAGCAGATTTACTTGAATCCTTAAATTATAACAAAAACACAACAACAAAAGACACCAACGAACACAGCAAAACTAAAAACTTCCTTACAACAACAAAAACAAATAATAATAACAAATCAGACAACGTTAAATGTCCTATGTGTTCTCAGAATCACTTTTTATTCAGTTGTCAACCTTTCAGAAATCTTGACACAGAAGCACGCATTAAAAAAGCTTCAGAAAGCAACGTTTGTATGAACTGTCTTCGACCTGGTCATACCGATAAGCGTTGCAGGCTTTCACATTGCAAGTATTGCAAGATCAAACACAATACCCTCTTACATAGGGAATCAACAGAAAAACAGACAGGGGAAAACATTGTTTTGTCAACAAACGTAGTATTACCCTGTTCAGAAATTAATCAGGATCACATTTTGCTATCCACAGCCTTGGCAAAGGTGACAGACGTCAATGGGGAGCTTCATACTGCCAGACTACTGTTGGACAACGGCAGCACCTCCAACTTCATCACCCAAGAGCTCTGTGGGAAGCTTGGTTTGGTCAAACACAGCACTAGCTCCACCGTCTCAGGTATAAACGGTCAAGTTTCCAATACCTCAGAAACCTGCAGTCTTCATTTGCGGTCTTGTGATGGTGGCTATCAGGCGAAAGTAAGCTGTTTTGTTTTACCAAAGATCACACAATCGTTGCCTGGCTCTTATGTAGATAAAAGGTATATTACCATCCCGCCAGGTCTTCAATTAGCAGATCCGTCATTCAATGTACCTACTGCTATCGACATTTTAGTAGGCGCTGAAGTATTCTGGGACGTCTTAGGTTCCGAGACTATTAATTTAGGCAATAATCACCCTAGATTACAATCATCTAAACTAGGTTGGCTTATTTCGGGCCGCGTCAGTCGGTCTCGTCTTCGTAAACAACCTTCTGTTTGTCACTTTCTTACACATGAGGAGTCAGATCAGCTGACTCGCTTCTGGGAACTTGATACGGTGTCGTCTGCAAACTGTTACTCTTCAGAAGAACAGGCTTGTGAAAAACTTTTTCAAGAGACCACACGTCGGGATACGCATGGTCAATTCGTTGTCACCATACCATTGAAGGACTCGGTCGAGTGCTTAGGTGACTCTTACTCGATGGCTAAGCGTCGTTTCCTCTCCCTAGAGCGTAGATTTGAGCGGGACTCCACATTTAAAAACAGATACTTGCAATTCATGCAAGAATATATCGAACTTCATCACATGACAGAACATTCAAAACCGAATCATTCAGAAATCAATTATTTTATGCCTCATCATGGTGTTGTGCGCGAGTCAAGTTCTACCACAAAACTTCGCGTAGTTTACGATGCTTCAGCCTCCAGCACCTCGGGCAAGTCCTTCAATGACATTCAGATGGTAGGTCCAACTGTACAGGAGGATCTGCTGTCCATCCTCTTGAGATTCAGACAACACAAGTTTGTTGTAACAGGTGACATTGAAAAAATGTATAGAGCTATTCTAGTTGAGCCATCTCAGCGCCCGTTACAACAAATTGTTTTCAGATTCAATTCCTCAGACCCTTTAAAGACCTATACACTGAATACAGTGACATACGGTACAGCTTCAGCCCCGTATTTAGCCACAAAATGCCTAGTTTCGCTTGCAGATCAATGTTCAGACTCAGAGGTTAGTCAGTCTATCAGACGTGATTTTTACGTAGACGACTATTTGAGTGGTGGCGATTCGATTGAGTCAGTCATAAATTTATGTCACGGGGTAGTGAATACTCTCGAGTCCGCCAAGTTTCACCTTAGAAAGTGGCAATCAAATAGTCAGAAGATATTAGAGGCAGTCACTAATATAAAACCAGAAAATCAAGATAAAAAATTAAACCTAAACGAGACAGCTAGCAAAACACTTGGGCTATACTGGGACTGTAAAACAGACAAACTATTCTTTTCTATAGACTTAAAACCTACTTCAAAAATTACAAAGCGTAATATTTTATCTGTAATAAGTCAGGTATTTGATCCTATTGGCCTCCTCGGGCCATGCATAGTCCAGGCTAAACTTATTTTACAGCAGCTGTGGATACTTAAATGTAATTGGGATGATGAAGTACCAACAGAAATAAAATCTCAATTCATTAACTTCACGCAATCACTTCCAGCTCTTAACTCTGTTCACATTCCTCGTTGGGTATCTTGTAGCAATGCTTATTCGGTGGAGCTACACACTTTCACAGACGCTTCTGAACGCGCCTATGGTGCGTGTATTTATGTCAGAACGGTAGCAGTCGATGGAACAGTTTGCGTTCGCCTTTTAGCTTCCAAAAACAAGGTCGCCCCTATAAGGCCCACAACCATACCAAGGTTGGAGTTGTGTGGTGCTTTACTGGGCACAAGACTTTTTCTGAAGGTACGTAAATCACTCACTCTAGAGTTTAATCACTGTTTCTTTTGGTGTGACTCGATGATCGTGCTTGGATGGCTGTCTACATTACCAAGTCGGCTTGATCAATTCGTCCTCAACAGAGTGAGTGAAATCCAAGAAGCTACGACTGGTCAGATGTGGAGCTATGTGCCTTCTAAGAGCAACCCCGCTGATCTCACATCTCGGGGGGTGAAGGCTGATTGCATCAGCTCGTCCACTCTTTGGTGGTCGGGTCCTGAATTTCTTAATCATAGAGAAATCAAATTTCCTACATCACCTAATACACAAATTCATACTACACCAGAAACATCTTTACATACAACTACTGACACACATAAACAAAATTATAACAATATATTTTCGAATTTAATTTGTAAAAAATCATCATTTACATCACTCATAAGAATCGTAGCCTATGTACAAAGATTTATCCATAATTGTCAAAAACAGAATAATAAAAAATCATCTTACTTAACAGTTTCAGAATTACGATCATCACAGAATTTCATATTACAGATTTCTCAACGGGAAATGTTTCCTGAGGAATATTCATCTCTTAAAAATAATCAGGCCTTAAATAAAAAGAACAGGTTAATAAGTCTTTCTCCCTTCATTGATTCTGACAACATAATACGCGTAGGTGGACGTCTTAACAATTCCAACTATAGTTACAATGTTAAGCATCCTATCCTTTTATGTAGTAAACATCATTTGACAAAAATTATCTTCGAAAAAGAGCACAAAACACTCTTTCACGCAGGGCCACAATTACTGTTAGCACACATCAGACTCACATACTGGCCTTTAGCAGGCAGAAACCTAGCTAAGCAAGTAGTGCGAAACTGCGTTCGCTGTACTCGTTTCAAAGCTCAGCCTATTCAGGTCATCATGGGCAACCTACCAAGCGATAGGACTCATCTAGAGTACCCTTTTTTAAATACAGGGCTTGATTATGCCGGACCAGTGCTGATAGCCGACCGTAGGGGCAGAGGATGTAAACTATTAAAGTCATACATTTGTGTTTTTGTGTGCTTTGCAGTCAGAGCCGTTCATCTGGAGCTGGTTTCCGACCTCACTAAGGAAGCTTTTCTTGCGGCCTTCAGCCGATTTATTAGTCGTCGGGGCAAGCCTCAACGCGTGTACTCCGACAACGGGACTACATTTGTGGGAGCTTTCAATGAGCTTACACGCTTCTTAAAGGTTTCATCTAGTCAAATAGAGTCAGATCTTGCAACCAAAGATATTGAATTTAAATTTATACCAGCCTACAGCCCACACTTTGGTGGGATTTGGGAAAGTGCAGTAAAGTCCACCAAACATTTATTACGTAGAGTCATGAGCCTAACTCATTTAACCTATGAAGAGCTCTCAACGTGCCTGATCCAGATAGAGGCTATTTTAAATTCCAGACCGTTAACACCTCTATCCACTGATCCATCAGATCTTACTTATCTTTCTCCTTCACACTTCCTCATCGGACGATCACTCACGTCAGTCCCTCGTCCTCAGATCACCGACGTCAATATGCAGCGGCTACAGCAGCGCTACGATCGTGTCGAAAAATTACGACAACATTTTTGGCAGCGTTTCTCTAATGAGTATGTGTCTATCCTGCAGCAAAAAACCAAATGGCAGACAGCCGGGCAAGAGCTGAACAGGCACCATGGTCTTGGTAAGAAACACAAATCTTCCTCCTCTTCTGTGGTTGCTGGGCAGAGTGGTCGCAGTGAAAACTGGCTCTGACGGGCACTGTCGAGTCGCCGACATCAAGACAAAGAAAGGCATCATAACACGTGCATACAACAACATATGCCCGCTTCCTGTATCGTCAACATCGTCTTGAAGACATCTCTTCAACGCGGGGAATATGTTCCTGACGTCACATCGGGCCACATACCACACTGCGATCGCGGGCTTCCCCCGCCACTCACTCGCTTACTCGCCGTCATCTTGAGCGTGCGCACATATCGGTCGTCTCAAACCAACCCAAGAAATACAGTTTAATATTTATAATTCAAGTAGTTTTATTAGTCAAGACCACCAGCAGCACACCTGGAGCTTGATACTCAACACTACGCTTTCAAAGCCGATTGTTTTGAAAGCGTAGAGAACGCACGTTCATGAAACGCACGTCGACGTCGCGTATCGCCGATTGTTGATCATTTTCTCGAAGCCATTCAGGACATTTCTGACCCCCTGTAACTTCGTTGTGGATAAAGCTAGATGTTTGAATTTTCAGTGACCAAGAGGGCATAATATAATATACTTAGTAGTATATTATAATCCTAAATTATACTCAATTTGAACTTGCTTTATGAACTGTTGCAAATCAAAGTTCCTTGAATTGTTGCATTTGTGTCGATTCAAATGCTCGTACGAATCGATATAAACGTGCGCGAGAAGCGAGTTGGCATAGCGTTTGCATCGCTGCATCTGCGTGTACATACGGTGTTTTAAAATAAAACACCGTATTATACGCGCAGAGGAGGCGTGTTTACGTCGCCTCATAATTTTTAAAAGTGTGCTTAGGTTTACTAGCTGCGAGTGAATCTTGTTTATAATAGCGATTAACGCGCGTCATCGGCGCCAAAAAATATGCCGTGTGAATAGCTTGGTCCGATGGCCCTAACCCAACATAAATAAAAAACGCCTGAAGCATTTGTGTGGGCAAGCTGTAGTAGCCTGTAATGAAATCTTTAATGAAAATAAAATCTGACGGGCGACTCATTGCTATAACTTTTTTAACAGGAATCCTTGCACCACTACCAACTCGGCCAAATAAAAGTTAATAATACCCTGGTAGGGCGGGTTGCCGCCAAAGAGAAGCGTGCGTGCGTCGCCCGGGCCAAGTCCGGGTACGGTGCGTCCCGGGTTCTGTACGCGAACCACTCTTTGGCGGAACTGGAAAGGATGGCGGAGGAGGACGAGGAGGAGATCGTTGAGGTCGCCTCTAAGTCCTCCAACCTGAAGGGCACCTTCCAGAAGGCCCTCAAATGTCGGGCCGCGAGCATGCGCGGTGTCGTCGCTGAATTGATTCAGCGGACGGCCACCGACGAGACGCGGCAACTGCAGGCGAGGGTGGATCGCCTGCAGTCGGAGGTCAGCCAGCTTCATCTGAAGCTGGCTGAAGCCACGGCCCGGCCACAACGGGCCGAAGCGAGCCCTGTGGCAGAGGGCGCTGCCTCGGCCCGGCCACAACAGGACAAGGCGAGCCCAGTGGCAGAGGGCGCTGCCTCGACCCAGCCGCAACAGGCCAAGGCGAGACCTGCAGCAGAGGGCCCCTCCTCCAACCTTGAGGATATCATCCGCAAGGTAGTAATGGAGGAGAGGGCCTTCACGAGAGCCTGCTTTGCAGGGATAGAGGACCGGCTCCTGCCGGAGAAGCGCCTCCGACCGCCGCTTGCGGCGGATAAGAGGCGGTCTGAGCCGGGGCCGTCCTCTACGCAGGCAGATGAGAGACGATCTGAGCCGGGGCCGTCCTCAACCCAGGCGGAAGATGCCCTTCTGCCTTCGACCACTCCGTCCAACGAGTGGACGAAAGTGGGCCGGAGGGGGAAGGGCAAAGGGAAGGGCAAGAGGTCGGCAGCGGCCGTCCCTGCCGTCTCCGCCACCCCCACTCCCAGCCGGTCGCAGACGACCGGCAAGGGAAAGGGCAAGGGGAAAGGGAAGGGGAGAGGAAGAAGGGGGCAGTTGGTCCCCCCGAAAACCGCGGCCGTCGTGGTGACGCTCACCGCGGAGGCTGCGGGGCGAGGGGAGACTTACGCCTCCATCTTGGTGCGGGCGCGCGGCAATGCCGATCCCACTCAGCTGGGAATCGGCAGTGTGTCGTGCCGGCGGACGCAGACCGGGGCTCGAATTTTCGAGTTCCCGGGGGCCGAGGGGAGCGCCCGCGCTGACCTCTTTGTAGCCAAGCTGCAGGAGGTCATCGCGGACTCTGCCAAGGTGGCCCGGCCGGTCAAGTCGGCGGCCATCGAAGTGACGGAGCTGGATGATTCCGTCACCAAGGAGGAGGTGGTGGCGGCGGTCGCAGCGGTGGGGGGCTGTGCCGCAGCGGCGGTCCAAGGCCGGGACATAAGGCCCGGCCGCGGCGGAATGGGCACAATCCGCCTCGAGTGCCCAATCGCAGCTGCCAAAGCCGTCCTTGCGAAAGGACGGCTTCAAGTCGGGTTCAGCTCGGGCGCAGTCCGGGCACTCGAGGACCAGCCGCTGCGGTGTTTCCGGTGCTTCGGCATCGGCCACACCCGGCCCCTGTGTCCGTCCAAGGTTGACAGGACGGACACATGCTACCGCTGCGGCAAGGAGGGCCACAAAGCCGCCTCCTGCCAGGCTGCCACGCCGCACTGCGCGGTGTGTGCCGCCAGTGGCTGCCGGGCAGGCCACGTCATGAAGGGGGGGAAGTGCAATCCCCCCCGTAAGCGTGGCAAAGCGCAGGCGCCGACCGGGCCTGCGCCTGCTGCTGCCGCTAACACCGCCGTTCCTGCGGCGGCTGCGGAGGAGGGTGCGATGTCCGACTGATGGACAGGGTCGAACATCGCATCCTTCAGGCGAACGCCAACCACTGCAGGACAGCCCAGGATCTGCTGATGCAGACCATGGCTGAGTGGTTGGTGGACTTGGCGGTGGTCGCCGAACCCTACTCGGTCCCTGGCCGTTGGCTGGGCGACCGGGACGGCCTGGTGGCGTTGGTGGCGCGGTCTTCCACGGACTCCCCTCCCCTCTCGCTCTTAGAGAGGGGACCGGGATACGTGGCCGCCGCGTGGGGAGAGATAGGGATAGTGGGGGTGTATTTCTCCCCAAACCGCCCTCTCTCGGACTTTGAGGATTTCCTCGAGGTCCTCACTGCTGTCGTAGGGAGGGCGGCGCCACGCCAGGTCGTGGTGCTCGGTGACCTAAACGCCAAGTCGGTGGCCTGGGGCAACCCGGCCGTCGGGTGCAACGTCCGGGGACGCGCCGTCGAGTTTTGGGCGGCCTCGTGCGGTGTGTCCCTCCTCAACAGGGGGGCGGTCCACACGTGTGTGCGGCAACAGGGCGGGTCGGTGGTGGACGTATCGTTTGCCACCCCCGCGCTAGCCGCCCGCGTCGTGAACTGGCGGGTGGAACTGGTGGAGACCTTGTCGGACCACCGTTATGTGCGGTTCGACATCTCCACACAGCGGGGAAGGGGGACGGCCCGCGCTGGGCAATCTCCCTTCCCGCGGTGGGCACTCACCCGCCTGGACCGGGAGGCAGCCAAGGAGGCCGCCTTCCTCCAGGACTGGCTGTCGCCTCCCCCTGTCGAGGAGGTCCCGGACGTTGACGCCGCAGCGGTCCGGCTACGGCGGTCTTTGACCGAGGTGTGCAATTTCAGCATGCCTCGGTCTCGCCGTCCGCCTCCCCGTCGTGCCGTGTACTGGTGGACGGAGGAGCTGGCGGGGCTCCGGGCCACCTGCGTGGCGGCCAGAAGGGCCTACGCGCGTAGCCGACGGCGCAGCGCCCAGAACCGAGTCCGGGTAGAGGAGGATCGCCTGTACGCCTCTTACCGAGAGGCTACGGCGGCCCTCAAGTCTGCAATGGGCGCTGCGCAGGACTCGACGAGGGCCGAGATGCTGGAGGGTCTCGACAGGGACCCCTATGGGAGACCATATAAGGCGGCGCGGAACCAGCTGCGCCCCTATGGTCCCCCACTGTCGGAGACCCTCGAGCCGGCATTGTTGGATGGGGTGGTCCGGTCCCTGTTTCCACGCAGGACCGACTTCGCCCCACCAACAATGGATCCCCCGCAAGGGGCGGCTCCACCGGAGGCGGAGGTGCCCCCGGTCACGGCGGCGGAATTCTACGCGGGGGTTTTGAGCCTCCGCGCGAAGAAGACCGCCCCCGGTCCGGACGGCGTCCCTGCACGGGTGGTGGCGATTGCCGCCTCCCAAATGGAGGACAGGTTTCGGGACCTCTTCAGCGCGTGTTTTACGGCTGGGAGGTTCCCGAAACTCTGGAAGGAGGGGCAATTGTGTCTCCTCCGGAAAGAGGGACGCCCGGTGGACTCCCCCTCGGCATACCGGCCCATCGTTTTGCTCGATGAGGTCGGTAAATTGTTCGAGGGGATTGTCGCCTCCCGGCTGGATAGCCACTTGCGGGGGATAGGCCCGGATCTGTCGGACGCCCAGTACGGTTTCCGTCGTGGGCGTTCGACGATCGATGCGCTGGCCCTTCTGAAGGGCCAGGTGAAGGAGGCGGTGGAGGCGGGGGATGGGGTGCTGGCGGTGTCATTCGACATTGCCAACGCCTTCAACTCCGTCCCCCACTCGACGATATTGGAGGCGCTCCGGTATCACGGAGTGCCCCAATATCTGCGGAGCCTCCTGGCCGACTACTTGGAGGACCGCGAGGTCCTCCTCGTGGACAAGTCGGCCACCGTGAGGCGGTACGGCGCAGAGTCCGGTGTTCCACAGGGGTCGGTCCTGGGGCCCCCCTTGTGGAACATCGGATTCGACTGGCTCCTGCGGGGAGTCCTCCTCCCGGGCACGAGTGTCATCTGCTACGCGGATGACACTCTGCTCACTGCCCGGGGGAGGAACTTTGCCGACGCGGCCATTCTGGCCTCGGCTGGCGGGTCCTTGGTGGCAGAAAGGATCCGCCGCCTGGGATTGCGGGTGGCGCTGCATAAAACGGAGGCCGTGTTCTTCCGCGGTCCCCGGCAGCGCTGCCCTGCCGACGCTCACATCATCGTGGAGGGCGTCCGTATAGGGGTCCAGCCTCAGATGAAATATCTGGGGCTGGTGCTGGACGACAGGTGGCGTTTCGGCCCGCACTTCAGCGGGCTGTCGACGCGCCTGTTGAAGGCCGCGGGCGCCCTCTCGTGGCTCCTCCCGAACCTGGGGGGGCCCAAGGCGAAATGCCGGCGCCTCTATGCCGGCATTTTGCGGAGCATGGCCCTTTACGGGGCTCCCATCTGGGTGGACTCCCTCCGCAGGCCCCAGCGGGCCATTGCACAGCGGGTGGCGAGGGCTTACCGCTCAGTGGGCTTTTCGGCGGCGTGCGCTCTGGCCGGCACCCCGCCTTGGGAGTTGGAGGCATGGGTGCTCGCCAGAGTGTACGAGTGGACGGCGCGCCGAAAGGCGCTCGGGGAGCGCCCCATGGGCGAAGAGCGGGAGGCGGTGCGGCGAGAGGCGAGGGACGCCATCGTCCTCCATTGGTCGGAGGACCTCGCCAGCGCCGCCTTTGGCCGCCGGACGTTGGACGCGATCGGTCCGGTCCTACGGGGCTGGCTCGAGCGGTCCCACGATTTCCTCTCTTTCCGTCTGGTGCAGGTGTTATCCGGGCATGGTTGCTTCGGATCGTACCTGCACCGGATCGGGAGGGAGGATACCCCGGCGTGCCACGACTGCGGTGCGGCGGAGGACACGGCGCAGCACACCCTCGAGGTGTGCCCGGCGTGGTCCGAGCTGCGCCGCGGTCTGACCGCGGTGGTCGGACCGGACCTCTCCCTTCCTGGCGTGGTGGACGCCATGCTGGGGAGCGAGGAGGCCTGGTCAGCGGTGGCCTCCTTTTGCGAGGACGTAATCTCGCAAAAGGAGGCAGCGGAGCGCGCGCGGGAGGACGATCCTCTCGCTGCGGCGCTCCGCAGACGAAGACGGGGGAGAAGGCGTCGTGCCCTCCCTCCTAATGGTGACGGGCGGGTGGCAGGCACGGGGGTGCCTTCGCCCGCATTGCACCCGTCACCTTCGTCGGTCATTCCCGACCCCCCACACCCGTGAGGGTGTGAGGGGTCTGTGCCTTTCAATCGTCGGCGCAGGACTGGAAGTAAAGGCTGTGCCGGTTTCCCAGTCCCCCGCCACTCTGACGAAGCGGGAATGCGCTGGGTCGTTTTAGTGGGTATACCGGGTCCGCCCGGGGAGTCCCACATACCCCTCCTGTCCCCCGACGGGAGGGTATGCGTAATGCATTTTTTCCCAGCGTCAAAAAAAAAAAAAAAAAGGTTAGGTTGGGGTGCTAGGTCAGAAAACCTCCTAGGGGGCCCAGTGGCTGCCGGTCCTTCTCGATACGTCTGGAGGGAACAGCAGCTGCTGTGGACGGTGCACCCTGGGCGCGGCAGTATCCGTCCCCGATGAATGGGAAGAGATTCTTATTCCTCGGGGAATGTTACTGTCGTGGCCGATATTCTGACACGGTGGGGCGACTCCGCGCGACTCTCTGAGACGCAGAGGGCGCAGTGGAGGAGCCAGGGCGGGCTCGGTGTGCTCGGTCCGGTCTTGCGGGGCTGGCTCGGGCGGTCCCGCGGTCTCCTCTCTTTCCGTCTGGTGCGGGTGTTGTCTGGAAACATCCGCGCGGCCGTTTCGGCTGGTCCGGGGCGGCCGGTTCTGGATAGCGCCTGCGCCGGGCGGGGGGGGGGGGGCCGCGGGGCCGCTCGTCCTGGGTGCGTCCGGCGTCCGGCGGCACACTGGGCCCGCCGGTGGTCGGACCGGCCCTCTCGCTTCCCGGCGTGGTTGACGCCATGCTGGGGGGCGGGGAGGCCTGGTCAGCGGTTGCCTCCTTTTGCGAGTTCACTCGCAAAGGGAGGAGGCGGAGCGCGCGCGGGGGGGGTGATCCCCTCGCTGCGCCGCTCCGCAGCGGAAGGGGGAGAAGGCGTCGTGCCCTCCCTCCTCATGGTGACGGCGGGCGGCAGGCACGGGGGCGCCTTCGCCCGCATTGCACTCGTCACCTTTGCGGTCATTCCGGCCCCCCACACCCGTGAGGGTGTGAGGGGTTGTCTTGCGGGGCAATCGTCGGCGGAGGACTGGACGTAAAGGCTTTGCCGGTTTCCCAGTCCCCCGCCACTATGACGAAGCGACGGGAGGGTATGCGTAATGCATTTTTTCCCAGCGTCAACAAAAAAAAAAAAAAAAAAAGGTTAGGTTAGGTTACGTTTTTTTTTTGTTTTTTTTTTTTTTTTTTGGCAGGAGTGGGAAATCCCCACGGACACCTCCACTATCTCACAGGGTGTGAGACAGTGGAGGTAGTGTCGGACTCGAACCGACTAAAACCCACTCCTGCCTTTCCAATGTCCCCCTGACGTAGTCAGAGACCTTTTAAGACTAACTTGATTAACTACTATTGTATTTATTTGTTTTAAAATTTTAAAGAAGGTTGACTAAATTTTTAATGACTAATTTTGTTTATTTAATTCAGATTTCATTATTCTTTGTCTATAGTACTTTGATCTATGCTTATATCAAAATATCTTTTCTAGAAGAGAAATATCCATATTTGGAAAAGCATAGTGTTTATTAAATATCTTTGTTGCGATTTATTACTATGGTTGCAAGTTTTAAGCAGTAGTCTAATAACTTATTTCTATAATTGTTTTCTGACATAATCTTGTGTATGTTTGATTTATTTAACACTGTCTCCAAACTCTGCTCGGCATTGTAGCGCTCTGTTTCGAATATTGGGCACTCCAAGAGGATGTGGGCGACCGACTCCACTGCATCCGGTTCACAGATGCACGATGGGTTCCCCTTACACTTGAAACGGTGCAGGTATTCAGAGAACCCACCGTGCCCTGTCAGGATCTGTGTTAGGATCCCAGACGGTTTTATTTTCGTCACAATCCTGTAGGCATGGATCGCATCCGGGAGGAACATTTTTGTGACCCCTGCTGTTTCTCCCTGCTGGTACCTACGGTTCCATTCGTCAAGCGACTCCATTCGGATCTGCCGCTTGACGAATGAAACAGGGCACAGGTCGTAGTCCGGCTTCTTCTTCGACTTCAAGGCAGCTTCCTTCGCAAGTTGGTCGGCTCGCTCGTTTCCCTCCAATCCCGCGTGGGCTTTTATCCAGAACAAGGAGACACTCTTGTTCTGGAGCTTACAGCGTCGGATGGTGTCCCTTGTTTCCACGGCCAAAGGATGGGGGGAACTTGCATTTACAACCGACTGAAGGGCCGCCTTGGAGTCGCTGAAGATGCCGAACGTGGTCTCTCTACGCCTGAGCACCTCTCCCGCCGCCCTGTGTAGGGCCAGAAGCTCAGCCTGGTAGACGGTGCAGTAGGACGGCAAAGCAAGTTTGAGGGCCCTAGTTTCGGTGGCACCATTCCACAAGGATAGCGCCGCTCCGACTTTGCTCTCAATCTTGCTGCCGTCCGTGAATATTCGCACAGCGAAATCGCTGTGGTCCCTGTATTGTTCCTCGTCTACCAGGCTTCCGAACTCTAGGCTCAATTGGTCCGCGGGGTGAGGAGCTTCTGCTGCCGGAGCCATCCGCTCAACCTCCCCGCCCCCTAGCATTGGCTGGGGCACCCCCCTCCTGGCCTCGTACAACGCAGCCACCTCCCGTATACGAAGGTCAAGTGGGAGTATCCCAGCCAGCACCAGTGCCGAGTGAAGGGAGACCGTGCGGTAGGCCCCGCACAGTTTCTGCGCGAACCCCCTCTGGACCACATTGAGTTGCTTCATCACCCCCAGTTTTTTGGCGGCAGGTGCCCAGGCGCTTGCGGCGTAGAGTATGATCGGTTCGACCACTGCCGTGTAGATGACGCGGATGATCTCCGGGTGAAGGCCCCAGCTCACTTTAGCCGCCCGTGCCAGCTGTTTATAAATATTGACAGCTTTTCTGCAAACGTTGGCGACGTGGGTGTTGAAAGTGAGCTGGTGGTCGACGGTGAGCCCCAGAATTTTGATTTCATTGGACATGCCAATGTCTACCCCGCCCATGCTCAGGAGCGGGACATCGTACTTCAGCTTTTTGGTTACCACCATTGCACAAGTTTTATGAGGTGCAAACTTTAGCTTGTTTCGGATGCCCCACTCCCGAACATACTCGAGGGCGGCATTGGCCTGTCCCTGAACTTCCAATGCTGTGTCACCGTCGAAGATCATAACCACGTCATCGGCAAAAGCCTGGCAGTAGTCTCCCCGCTCCGTCAGTCCTCTCAGCAAGGGGTCAAGTATCAAATTCCATAAGATCGGACCGCCAATAGACCCCTGCACACACCCCTTGTTTGTGTGCCTTAGGCACTCTGCGCCCGCATACCTGACTCGGACGCTCCTGCCAGTCAAGTAGCTGTCAATCATGCGCCTGATGTTCACCGGGCACTTTTCCTCAGCCAGTCTGGTCCTGATAGCCGGCCACCATGCGCTGTCGAAGGCTCCCTCTATATCCAGTGACACAACAGTGATCAGCTTCTTATCACTTAGCTTTCCTTTGATGTGTTGTATCATGGTGTAGAGGGAGTCCTCAGTGCTTCTCTGGGGCATGAAACCAAACTGGCGAGTACTAAACCGCGGGATCAGGTGCCATTTGAGCCTCGCTACTAACATTTTCTCTAAGATTTTGCCTAGGACTGGCAGGAGGCCGATCGGCCTGTAGGAGTTAGGGGTGGTGTAGGAGTCCTTGCCGGGCTTACGGAGGACCACCACCGTGGCCCTTTTCCAGGCCCCAGGGAAGTGTCCATGCTCCAGACACTTGTTCGCCAGTGCGAGAAACGTCCCTGGGTCCCGGGAAACCGCCTGGGCACAGATATCGGCTGTGAGACCATCCGCCCCGGGTGCCTTCTTCGGGTTAAAGCTTTCCACCGCGGTTTTCAGCTCCTGAAGTACAAACGGTGGGTCATGGTGTTCATCATGCGCCCACTCGTTTGCACGACTGGCCGCTTCACGTGTCCGACGGTGGTCAGCGTTTTCTCCTTCCTCTAGGTCCTCGGGGTAGAAGGTCTCAGCCAGCAGAACAGCCGATTCCTGCGCGCTCAGTGGCACTCCATCCTTCACCAACGGCAAGTCCTCCTGTCTCCTGGCGGTCCGTCCTATGACTCTATAAATACCCTCCCACATTCCCTCTCTGTCCTGCTTCCCGCAGAAGCCTTTCCAACCGTCCGTCTGCGCTTTTTTGGCCAGGGACTCATATTTAATTTTTGCTTGCAGGTACTCATCGAGCACTTTTTGCCTCCGGACTGGTGCAGCGCACCGAATGCGGCGTCTCCGGGTGTTGACCTCCGACATCAACTCAGCGAGCTCTTTGGACCACCATGGTATAGTTACTTGTACATTGTATTTAAATTTTTCCAGCGTTTTATCGCAAGCTTCAGTGATGCTTGCTATATATAAATCTACGTTCTGTTCCAAATCTGTTTTATTATTAATTTTGTTAATCGTGACTGAGTTTAAATTTGCATGAGCTTTTAATTTTTTAGTATTATATAATCTGGTTGTTCTACTTATGTCTAATCCTTTTGCTTTTTGTAGGTTAATTTTAAAGACTATACCATTATGGTCCGAGCTCGTGAGGCCTTCCTCGACCCGCCAGACCTCCACCAAGTCCAGCAGGTCCGTTGAGCAGGCTGTTACATCAACGAAGCTGCTGTACAAGGTGTTACCTCTGACGGTGTCGAAGGTCGGAGTGTTGCCGACGTTGAGTACCTGCAAGCACATTTCTTCCAGGGTTCCCGACATGTCCTCCCCTTTGCTATCGGTCACCAGGCTACCCCACCAGGTGCTCTTGGCGTTGGCGTCGCCGCCAATTATGATCCTCGTGGGGCCTAATTCCTCGCGAATCTGCAGGAGTTGCTCCAGGTATGGCTGTATGGGCTGGTCTGGTTCGAAGTAGAAGGAGACTACTGCGATTTCCCAGGCGCTGGTACGGATCCTCACCACCACGATGTTGTTGGTGGTGAGTTTCGGACACTGTGTGACGTCAAGGTCGTGATCGAAGACGACTATTGCCGCCTTCACAGTTCCATCTCCTTGTTCAGCGCACTGGTAGACTCTCGCTCCCCGGTAGTCTCGCATCCTCTTAACCCCACCCACATACGGCTCCTGGAGCAGTGCGAACGCAACCCTCCGCTCACTAGCCACGATCATGAGCTCTTGGGTTGCTAGGTTCTTCCTCTGCAGATTCGCTTGGATTACCTGGTAATCTTTACGCGCGCTCGGGCGTGTTCGGGAGTCCCTGGATGACCTGTTTCCTGTTTCCGCTGGTTGGACCTTAGCAGTACGCCACCGACAGCCGCGCCAATGCGTCCCACTTCACGCGGGTTGGACACTCGCTGTCGAAGGCGTTGTGCTCGGCCCCATCCAACTTTGCAGAAGCGCAGTTCCGGCACTTTGGCGGCTCCGCAGCCAGTCGTGAGGGACAGTCCACCCTCATGTGGGGGTCACCACAGTGTGTGCAGAGGTCCGCGGGTTCCGTGCACAGTTTACGGCTATGGCCGTATCTCAAACAGCGGGTACACTGGACAAGTGGCGACTGGTCCAGGACGCGCACCCGCTGCAAGTCGATATGCACTCGACCCGCGTGCGTCAGCCTCTGCCACACGACAGGGGACACCTGCATGATGATGTGAGACATGTGGGTGTTCCTCGTCCTACGCCGGTACTTCACCCCCATCCTCACACCATCTGCAGGTAAGTCCCCAATCAGGTGTGTGTTTTGTCTCTTGAGAGCCTCGGTGACCTCCACATCAGTGTGGCAGGAGAGGACGTCCTTTAAGATGATAAGCGGATCTTTATTTTTAACCTCTTCGACCTTGAGGTTTCCTGCCTTCCTGATTCTTTCCGTCACCCGAGTCAGCTCCTCCCTGGTCCCGAAACCGACCACCACCTTCTGGTCCCTCGCTTTCCGCAGCCTCTCCACCCTGGTGCCCTCGTTCCTGGCATCTACTGCCGTCCTTAACTTCTCAATAACCTCTTCCCCGGTGTCCTTGTCATCGACCGATGACACGACCACCGAGTGAAGGGGCTTTTGGATATGCTGTTTCGGGACGGCGGCCATCTCGGCGAACGAGGGTCCCTGGCCTGCGACAAAGCGAGGTGCCTGTTGGAGGTGCTCCGACAGAGCCCGTGTGTGCAGCTGGCATTCATTGAGGAGATAGGTATATTGAGGCGCGTGTTTCAGTTGGCTTTTCTCGAAATATCATATTTTTAATGTGTTTGGTACATTGTTCTTCTTCGATATCTGTATATCTGCCATCAGATGCATTCTCTTCTTGCGTGAATCGCAATGCTGTATGATTTTTTTGGGGGACGGAACCCTCTTCATTGCACGACAACCACGCATGCCACCATGCGTGGTTGTAAATACGTACAATAATATTTTAATTAAGCTATGGGCGCTATAACAATTCAAATATGGCTTTTAATTTGAATAAGTTAGTTTGTAACTCTCTATTATACTGAAAAAAGCTTAATAAAAATATAAATGAAATTGTTTATTCAGCAGCTGAATAATTAGTAAAACATAGAATCTTATCCAGTTTAAAGATAAAATAAAAACAATTATTCAGTATCAAACTGTATAATAGAATTATGTAACAATATTATTCAGAAGGTGATACTTTATTCAGATATTAGCTGTTTCAAACGCTACTAGCTTAGTACTGCTTTAATAATAGCAATACAGAGTATGGTTACTCAGATAAATGCTGCCGACGGGGCTGTTTTTCAGCTTTAAGCCACCTGGAATGCGTAATGCTAAATAACATCTGTATAATAATCTTACGGTGATTGTTTATTAAGCATAAAGAAGGGAAGGACAGAAATACAGAATTTATTAAGCGTTAAGAATTTTAAGGGTCCGAACTCAACCTAATTCAGCATTTGGCTGTTCCTAAAGCTCTTAAACAAACTATATTCATCTTTGAACTGTAAAATGTTCTAAATGTGTACTGTTATCTTGCTTATGTGTTACTTGGGTTGTTTACATTTTTGCAAACAATATTCATACAAATTTTGAAAAGAATTAACTGGATTATGTGTTTTAATGTCGATGTCGAATTTAAATGTTGATTTGACATGGTGAACTTACAAAATCGGTAAGTAAATTTTAATTTGTAAGTTAGAGGTCTGCTACATGTTAATTGTTAGTGCGCAAGTAATTTTGTCGTGAATAGTATGTGTTTTTTTTCATTACTTATGACGCGCCGCGTGAATAATCAAGATAATTGATAGTAAATAGTATTTTCATACATACATACTAGGTCTGACAAAAGTACTTGTGACGAAATAGCTAATACTAGCAATTTTAATCAAACAAAATAACGTGAATCGAGTTGAAAATGTTGTAGTTGTAAGATTAAGCATTTTGGTGATCTCATAAATTCCTTTTAAGTATAAATTATAAAGATTTTTAATGGCGATCGATTGTTTTGCTTTATAATACTGAATAAAAGTGCACACATGTCTTGTTACTAAGCTATAACTTGAAAAATAGTAGTCTCGTTACACTAACTTCTGAATAAAAATTATTTAATTGGCCACTTTTCTACATTACTCAGATTTTTAGGGTTCTCTAATCGAACGAACAAAAATCATGTGGAATTTTCCCGCCTGGCTTTTACTAAATTGATATAAAATTGATTATATTTAAAATTATAGCGTCTTTATCTTTTTTAGGTATCTATTTTAATGAAAATAACCACCAAGAAGATGCTAACCAAATTGGAGAAGAAAATGAAGAAGAATCTCTGTGTGAGAATAAGTTTGTTTAATTTTTTTTATTTGTTTCGAAAAGAACTGTCGTAATATCGTGTATTGATTTGAAGGACGTAATTTTGTAATTGTGACGTAGTTGATAAAGAATTTTGTAGTTGAAATAAAACGACTTAAACTTATTTAGTTTTAATTTTACTTCGAACTTAACCTATATTTTGATTTATACAGTGTGCATACGAAATATAACTCATTCCTATATTCACTACACACAAACTTGAATTTTACATCTTGAGGAGATAGGTATATTGAGGCGCGTGTTTCAGTTGGCTTTTCTCGAAATATCATATTTTTAATGTGTTTGGTACATTGTTCTTCTTCGATATCTGTATATCTGCCATCAGATGCATTCTCTTCTTGCGTGAATCGCAATGCTGTATGATTTTTTTGGGGGACGGAACCCTCTTCATTGCACGACAACCACGCATGCCACCATGCGTGGTTGTAAATACGTACAATAATATTTTAATTAAGCTATGGGCGCTATAACAATTCAAATATGGCTTTTAATTTGAATAAGTTAGTTTGTAACTCTCTATTATACTGAAAAAAGCTTAATAAAAATATAAATGAAATTGTTTATTCAGCAGCTGAATAATTAGTAAAACATAGAATCTTATCCAGTTTAAAGATAAAATAAAAACAATTATTCAATATCAAACTGTATAATAGAATTATGTAACAATATTATTCAGAAGGTGATACTTTATTCAGATATTAGCTGTTTCAAACGCTACTAGCTTAGTACTGCTTTAATAATAGCAATACAGAGTATGGTTACTCAGATAAATGCTGCCGACGGGGCTGTTTTTCAGCTTTAAGCCACCTGGAATGCGTAATGCTAAATAACATCTGTATAATAATCTTACGGTGATTGTTTATTAAGCATAAAGAAGGGAAGGACAGAAATACAGAATTTATTAAGCGTTAAGAATTTTAAGGGTCCGAACTCAACCTAATTCAGCATTTGGCTGTTCCTAAAGCTCTTAAACAAACTATATTCATCTTTGAACTGTAAAATGTTCTAAATGTGTACTGTTATCTTGCTTATGTGTTACTTGGGTTGTTTACATTTTTGCAAACAATATTCATACAAATTTTGAAAAGAATTAACTGGATTATGTGTTTTAATGTCGATGTCGAATTTAAATGTTGATTTGACATGGTGAACTTACAAAATCGGTAAGTAAATTTTAATTTGTAAGTTAGAGGTCTGCTACATGTTAATTGTTAGTGCGCAAGTAATTTTGTCGTGAATAGTATGTGTTTTTTTTCATTACTTATGACGCGCCGCGTGAATAATCAAGATAATTGATAGTAAATAGTATTTTCATACATACATACTAGGTCTGACAAAAGTACTTGTGACGAAATAGCTAATACTAGCAATTTTAATCAAACAAAATAACGTGAATCGAGTTGAAAATGTTGTAGTTGTAAGATTAAGCATTTTGGTGATCTCATAAATTCCTTTTAAGTATAAATTATAAAGATTTTTAATGGCGATCGATTGTTTTGCTTTATAATACTGAATAAAAGTGCACACATGTCTTGTTACTAAGCTATAACTTGAAAAATAGTAGTCTCGTTACACTAACTTCTGAATAAAAATTATTTAATTGGCCACTTTTCTACATTACTCAGATTTTTAGGGTTCTCTAATCGAACGAACAAAAATCATGTGGAATTTTCCCGCCTGGCTTTTACTAAATTGATATAAAATTGATTATATTTAAAATTATAGCGTCTTTATCTTTTTTAGGTATCTATTTTAATGAAAATAACCACCAAGAAGATGCTAACCAAATTGGAGAAGAAAATGAAGAAGAATCTCTGTGTGAGAATAAGTTTGTTTAATTTTTTTTATTTGTTTCGAAAAGAACTGTCGTAATATCGTGTATTGATTTGAAGGACGTAATTTTGTAATTGTGACGTAGTTGATAAAGAATTTTGTAGTTGAAATAAAACGACTTAAACTTATTTAGTTTTAATTTTACTTCGAACTTAACCTATATTTTGATTTATACAGTGTGCATACGAAATATAACTCATTCCTATATTCACTACACACAAACTTGAATTTTACATCTTGAGGAGATAGGTATATTGAGGCGCGTGTTTCAGTTGGCTTTTCTCGAAATATCATATTTTTAATGTGTTTGGTACATTGTTCTTCTTCGATATCTGTATATCTGCCATCAGATGCATTCTCTTCTTGCGTGAATCGCAATGCTGTATGATTTTTTTGGGGGACGGAACCCTCTTCATTGCACGACAACCACGCATGCCACCATGCGTGGTTGTAAATACGTACAATAATATTTTAATTAAGCTATGGGCGCTATAACAATTCAAATATGGCTTTTAATTTGAATAAGTTAGTTTGTAACTCTCTATTATACTGAAAAAAGCTTAATAAAAATATAAATGAAATTGTTTATTCAGCAGCTGAATAATTAGTAAAACATAGAATCTTATCCAGTTTAAAGATAAAATAAAAACAATTATTCAGTATCAAACTGTATAATAGAATTATGTAACAATATTATTCAGAAGGTGATACTTTATTCAGATATTAGCTGTTTCAAACGCTACTAGCTTAGTACTGCTTTAATAATAGCAATACAGAGTATGGTTACTCAGATAAATGCTGCCGACGGGGCTGTTTTTCAGCTTTAAGCCACCTGGAATGCGTAATGCTAAATAACATCTGTATAATAATCTTACGGTGATTGTTTATTAAGCATAAAGAAGGGAAGGACAGAAATACAGAATTTATTAAGCGTTAAGAATTTTAAGGGTCCGAACTCAACCTAATTCAGCATTTGGCTGTTCCTAAAGCTCTTAAACAAACTATATTCATCTTTGAACTGTAAAATGTTCTAAATGTGTACTGTTATCTTGCTTATGTGTTACTTGGGGAGGGCCTACCGCTCGGTGGGCTTCTCGGCGGCGTGCGCTCTGGCGGGCACCCCGCCATGGGAGTTGGAGGCTTGGGTGCTCGCCAGGGTGTATAAGTGGACGGCGCACCGGAAGGCGCTCGGGGAGCGCCCCGTCGCCGAGGAGCAGGAGGCCGTGCGGCAGGAGGCGAGGGACGCCATCGTCCACCATTGGACGGAGGATCTCGCCAACGCCGCCTTTGGCCGCCGGACGTTGGACGCGCTCGGTCCGGTCCTGCGGGGCTGGCTCGAGCGTTCCCACGGTTTCCTCTCTTTCCGTCTGGTGCAGGTGTTATCCGGGCATGGTTGTTTCGGATCGTACCTGCACCGGATCGGGAGGGAGGAAACCCCGGCGTGCCACGACTGCGGCGCGGCGGAGGACACGGCGCAGCACACCCTCGAGGTGTGCCCCGCGTGGTCCGAGCTGCGCCGCGGTCTGACCGCGGTGGTCGGACCGGACCTCTCGCTTCCCGGCGTGGTCGACGCCATGCTGGGGAGCGAGGAGGCCTGGTCAGCGGTGGCCTCCTTTTGCGAGGACGTAATCTCGCAAAAGGAGGCAGCGGAGCGGGCGCGGGAGGACGATCCTCTCGCTGCGCCGCTCCGCAGACGAAGAAGGGGGAGAAGGCGTCGTGCCCTCCCTCCCCATGGTGACGGGCGGGCGGCAGGCACGGGGGTGCCTTCGCCCGCATTGCACCCGTCACCTTCGTCGGTCATTCCCGACCCCCCACACCCGTGAGGGTGTGAGGGGTCTGCCTTTTCAATCGTCGGCGGAGGACTGGAAGTAAAGGCTTTGCCGGTTTCCCAGTCCCCCGCCACTATGACGAAGCGGGAATGCGCTGGGTCGTTTTAGTGGGTATACCGGGTTCGCCCGGGGAGTCCCACATACCCCTCCTGTCCCCCGATAGGAGGGTATGCGTAATGCATTTTTTCCCAGCGTCAAAAAAAAAAAAAAAAAAAGGTTAGGTTGAGGCGGTCTGAGCCGGGGCCGTCCTCAACCCAGGCGGAAGATGCCCTTCTCCCGTCGACCACTCCGTCCAACGAGTGGACGACAGTGGGCCGGAAGGGGAAGGGCAAAGGGAAGGGCAAGAGGTCGGCAGCGGCCCTCCCTGCCGTCCCTGCCGTCCCCGCTGCCCCCGCTCCCAGCCGGTCGCAACCGACCGGCGGGGTAAGGGGTAAGGAGAGCGGCAAAGGGAAGGGCGGGGGAAGGGGGCAGTTGGTCCCCCCTAAAACCGCAGCCGTTGTGGTGACGCTCACCGCGGAGGCTGCGGGGCGAGGGGAGACTTACGCCTCCATTTTGGTGCGGGCGCGTGCCAATGCCGATCCTGCCCAACTGGGCATCGGCAGTGTGTCGTGCTGGCGGACGCAGGCCGGGGCTCGAATATTCGAGTTCCCGGGGGCCGAGGGCGGCGCCCGCGCTGACCTCTTTGCAGCCAAGCTGCAGGAGGTCATCGCGGACTCTGCCAAGGTGGCCCGGCCGGTCAAGTTGGCGGCCATCGAGGTGACGGAGTTAGATGACTCCGTCACCAAGGAGGAGGTGGTGGCGGCGGTCGCAGCAGTAGGGGGCTGTGGCGCAGCGGCGGTCCAAGGCCGGGACATAAGGCCCGGCCGCGGTGGAATGGGCACGATCCGCCTTGAGTGCCCGGTCGCAGCTGCCAAAGCCGTCCTTGCGAAAGGACGGCTTCAAGTGGGCTTTAGCTCGGGTGCAGTTAGGGCACTCGAGGACCGGCCTCTGCGGTGTTTCCGGTGCTTCGGCATCGGACACACCCGGCCCCTGTGTCCGTCCAAGGTTGACAGGACGGACACATGCTACCGCTGCGGCAAGGAGGGCCACAAAGCCGCCTCCTGCCAGGCCGCCACACCGCACTGCGCGGTGTGTGCCGCCAGTGGCCGCCGGGCAGGCCACGTGATGAAGGGGGGGAAGTGCAATCCCCCCCCTAAGCGTGGCAAAGCGCAGGCGCCGACCGGGCCTGCGCCTGCTGCTGCCGCTAACACCGCCGTTCCTGCGGCGGCTGCGGAGGAGGGTGCGATGTCCGACTGATGGACAGGGTCGAACATCGCATCCTTCAGGCGAACGCCAACCACTGCAGGACAGCCCAGGATCTGCTGATGCAGACCATGGCTGAGTGGTTGGTGGACTTGGCGGTGGTCGCCGAACCCTACTCGGTCCCTGGCCGTTGGCTGGGCGACCGGGACGGCCTGGTGGCGTTGGTGGCGCGGTCTTCCACAGACTCCCCTCCCCTCTCGCTCTTAGAGAGGGGACCGGGATACGTGGCCGCCGCGTGGGGAGAGATAGGGATAGTGGGGGTGTATTTCTCCCCAAACCGCCCTCTCTCGGACTTTTAGGATTTCCTCGAGATCCTCACTGGGACGCGCCGTCGAGTTTTGGGCGGCCTCGTGCGGTGTGTCCCTCCTCAACAGGGGGGCGGTCCACACGTGTGTGCGGCGACAGGGCGGGTCGGTGGTGGACGTGTCGTTTGCCACCCCCGCGCTAGCCGCCCGCGTCGTGAACTGGCGGGTGGAGCTGGTGGAGACCTTGTCGGACCACCGTTATGTGCGGTTCGACATCTCCACACAGCGGGGAGGGGGGACGGCCCGCGCTGGGCAATCTCCCTTCCCGCGGTGGGCGCTCACCCACCTGGACCGGGAGGCAGCCAAGGAGGCCGCCTTCCTCCAGGACTGGCTGTCGCCTCCCCCTGTCGAGGAGGTCCCGGACGTTGACGCCGCAGCGGTCCGGCTACGGCGGTCTTTGACCGAGGTGTGCAACTCCAGCATGCCTCGGTCTCGCCGTCCGCCTCCCCGTCGTGCCGTTTATTGGTGGACGGAGGAGCTGGCGGGGCTCCGGGCCACCTGCGTGGCGGCCAGAAGGGCCTACGCGCGTAGCCGACGGCGCAGCGCCCAAAACCGAGTTCTGGCAGAGGAGGACCGCCTGTACGCCTCTTACCGAGAGGCTACGGTGGCCCTCAAGTCTGCAATGGGCGCTGCGCAGGACTCGGCGAGGGCCGAGATGCTAGAGGGTCTCGACAGGGACCCCTATGGGAGACCATATAAGGCGGCCCGGAATCAGCTCCGCCCCTATGGTCCCCCACTGTCGGAGACCCTCGAGCCGGCATTGCTGGATGGGGTGGTCCGGTCCCTGTTTCCGCGCAGGACCGACTTCGCCCCACCAGTAATGGGCAAGGGGCGGCTCCACCGGAGGCGGAGGTCCCCCCGGTGACGGAGGCGGAATTCTACGCGGGGGTACTCAGCCTCCGCGCAAAGAAGACCGCCCCCGGCCCGGACGGCGTCCCTGCACGGGTGGTGGCGATCGCCGCCACCCAAATGGAGGACAGGTTTCGGGACCTCTTCAGCGCGTGTTTTACGGCTGGGAGGTTCCCGAAAATCTGGAAGGAGGGGCAATTGTGCCTCCTCCGGAAGGAGGGACGCCCGGTGGACTCCCCCTCGGCATACCGGCCCATCGTTCTGCTCGATGAGGTCGGTAAATTGTTCGAGGGGATTGTCGCCTCCCGGCTGGATAGCCATTTGCGGGGGATAGGCCCGGATCTGTCGGACGCCCAGTTCGGTTTCCGTCGTGGGCGTTCGACGATCGACGCGCTGGCCCTCCTCAAGGGCCAGGTGAAGGAGGCGGTGGAGGCGGGGGACGGAGTGCTGGCGGTGTCGTTCGACATTGCCAACGCCTTCAACTCCGTCCCCCACTCGACGATATTGGAGGCGCTCCGGTACCACGGAGTGCCCCAATACCTGCGGAGCCTCCTGGCCAGCTACTTGGAGGGCCGAGAGGTCCTCCTAGTGGACAAGACGGCCACCGTGAGGCGGTACGGCGCAGAGTCCGGTGTTCCGCAGGGGTCGGTCCTGGGGCCCCCCTTGTGGAACATCGGATTCGACTGGCTCCTGCCCCCGCAGGAGCCAGTCCTCCTCCCGGGCACGAGTGTCATCTGCTACGCGGATGACACTCTGCTCAATGCCCGGGGGAGGAACTTTGCCGACGCGGCCATTCTGGCCTCGGCTGGCGGGTCCTTGGTGGTAGAAAGGATCCGCCGCCTGGGATTGAGGGTGGCGCTGCATAAAACGGAGGCCGTGTTCTTCCGCGGTCCCCGGCAGCGCTGCCCTGCCGACGCCCACATCATCGTGGAGGGCGTCCGTATAGGGGTCCAGCCTCAGATGAAATATCTGGGGCTGGTGCTGGACGACAGGTGGCGTTTCGGCCCGCACTTCAGCGGGCTGTCGACGCGCCTGTTGAAGGCCGCGGGCGCCCTCTCGTGGCTCCTCCCGAACGGGGGGGGGCCCAAGGCGAAATGCCGGCGCCTCTATGCCGGCATTTTGCGGAGCATGGCCCTTTACGGGGCTCCCATCTGGGCGGACTCCCTCCATAGGAGGGAGAATGCTACCGCCATCCGCAGGCCCCAGCGGGCCATTGCACAGCGGGTGGCGAGGGCTTACCGCTCAGTGGGCTTTTCGGCGGCGTGCGCTCTGGCCGGCACCCCGCCTTGGGAGTTGGAGGCATGGGTGCTCGCCAGAGTGTACGAGTGGACGGCGCGCCGAAAGGCGCTCGGGGAGCGCCCCATGGGCGAAGAGCGGGAGGCGGTGCGGCGAGAGGCGAGGGACGCCATCGTCCTCCATTGGTCGGAGGACCTCGCCAGCGCCGCCTTTGGCCGCCGGACGTTGGACGCGCTCGGTCCGGTCCTGCGGGGCTGGCTCGAGCGGTCCCACGGTTTCCTCTCTTTCCGTCTGGTGCAGGTGTTATCCGGGCATGGTTGCTTCGGATCGTACCTGCACCGGATCGGGAGGGAGGAAACCCCGGCGTGCCACGACTGCGGCGCGGCGGAGGACACGGCGCAGCACACCCTCGAGGTGTGCCCGGCGTGGTCCGAGCTGCGCCGCGGTCTGACCGCGGTGTTCGGACCGGACCTCTCGCTTCCTGGCGTGGTGGACGCCATGCTGGGGAGCGAGGAGGCCTGGTCAGCGGTGGCCTCCTTTTGCGAGGACGTAATCTCGCAAAAGGAGGCAGCGGAGCGGGCGCGGGAGGACGATCCTCTCGCTGCGGCGCTCCGCAGACGAAGACGGGGGAGAAGGCGTCGTGCCCTCCCTCCTAATGGTGACGGGCGGGCGGCAGGCACGGGGGTGCCTTCGCCCGCATTGCACCCGTCACCTTCGTCGGTCATTCCCGAACCCCCACACCCGTGAGGGTGTGAGGGGTCTGTGCCTTTCAATCGTCGGCGGAGGACTGGAAGTAAAGGCTGTGCCGGTTTCCCAGTCCCCCGCCACTGTGACGAAGTGGGAATGCGCTGGGTCGTTTTAGTGGGTATACCGGGTCCGCCCGGGGAGTCCCACATACCCCTCCTGTCCCCCGACGGGAGGGTATGCGTAATGCATTTTTTCCCAGCGTCAAAAAAAAAAATCCCCTGGAAACAGCCCAGTTCTGACCACCGTAACGGAGTGGCAGACTGGGTTGGCTAAAGTGCTCTGTGCTTCGCAGCGAATTTTATCTTGTGTGTGCATCGACTGCGATATGCCTGTTACCCCCTTGCGGGACGCCAGCGGGCGATTTTTAAAATCAAAAGGCCCTTCTCAGGGCCAACCAAAAGGCCCTTCTCAGGGCCAACCCAAAGGCCCTTCTCAGGGCCAACCAAAAGGCCCTTCTCAGGGCCACCCCGACGCTCCGGCGTCAGAAGTTAGCCGCGCGCCGTCTGCGGCTAGCTACTTCGGAGGGGCCGAGTCGTCAGACAGCGACTCGGTTGTTGGAGCGTCGGACGCGAGTGGCTCGCGGTCGCGGAAGCGGGTCTTCCAGAGTCGTGGGTCCGAGAGTTCCTCGGCTTCGGGGTCCAAGCCGTTGTCGAAGGCAAAAAAGCCGACGACGACGGCCGCGGATACCCACGTCGTTGGACTCGCGGACGCCCAGCGCCAGGTTGACCTGGCCCGCAAGGTGCAGCTCCAGCAAGAGCTGGAGGAGCGGGTTGCCGCCAAAGAGAAGCGTGCGTGCGTCGCCCGGGCCAAGTCCGGGTACGGTGCGTCCCGGGTTCTGTACGCGAACCACTCTTTGGCGGAACTGGAGAGGATGGCGGAGGAGGACGAGGAGGAGACCGTCGAGGTCGCCTCTAAGTCCTCCAACCTTAAGGGCAAGGGAGGAGAGGCGGTCTGAGCCGGGGCCGTCCTCCTCAACCCAGGCGGAAGATGCCCTTCTGCCTTCGACCACTCCGTCCAACGAGTGGACGAAAGTGGGCCGGAGGGGGAAGGGCAAAGGGAAGGGCAAGAGGTCGGCAGCGGCCGTCCCTGCCGTCCCTGCCGTCTCCGCCACCCCCGCTCCCAGCCGGTCGCAGACGACCGGCAAGGGAAAGGGCAAGGGGAAAGGGAAGGGGAGAGGAAGAAGGGGGCAGTTGGTCCCCCCGAAAACCGCGGCCGTCGTGGTGACGCTCACCGCGGAGGCTGCGGGGCGAGGGGAGACTTACGCCTCCATCTTGGTGCGGGCGCGCGGCAATGCCGATCCCACTCAGCTGGGAATCGGCAGTGTGTCGTGCCGGCGGACGCAGACCGGGGCTCGAATATTCGAGTTCCCGGGGGCCGAGGGCGGCGCCCGCGCTGACCTCTTTGCAGCCAAGCTGCAGGAGGTCATCGCGGACTCTGCCAAGGTGGCCCGGCCAGTCAAGTCGGCGGCCATCGAGGTGACGGAGTTGGATGACTCCGTCACCAAGGAGGAGGTGGTGGCAGCGGTCGCAGCGGTGGGGGGCTGTGCCGCAGCGGCGGTCCAAGGCCGGGACATAAGGCCCGGCCGCGGCGGAATGGGCACAATCCGCCTCGAGTGCCCAATCGCAGCTGCCAAAGCCGTCCTTGCGAAAGTCGGTGGCCTGGGGCAACCCGGCCGCCGGTTGCAACGTCCGGGGACGCGCCGTCGAGTTTTGGGCGGCCTCGAGCGGTGTGTCCCTCCTCAACAGGGGGGCGGTCCACACGTGTGTGCGGCGACAGGGCGGGTCGGTGGTGGACGTGTCGTTTGCCACCCCCGCGCTGGCCGCCCGCGTCGTGAACTGGCGGGTGGAGCTGGTGGAGACCTTGTCGGACCACCGTTACGTGCGGTTCGACATCTCCACACAGCGGGGAGGGGGGACGGCCCGCGCTGGGCAATCTCCTTTCCCGCGGTGGGCACTCACCCGCCTGGACCGGGAGGCAGCCAGGGAGGCCGCCTTCCTCCAGGACTGGCTGTCGCCTCCCCCTGTCGAGGAGGTCCCGGACGTTGACGCCGCAGCGGTCAGGCTACGGGGGTCCTTGACCGAGGTGTGCAACTCCAGCATGCCTCGGTCTCGCCGTCCGCCTCCCCGTCGTGCCGTGTACTGGTGGACGGAGGAGCTGGCGGGGCTCCGGGCCACCTGCGTGGCGGCCAGAAGGGCCTACGCGCGTAGCCGACGGCGCAGCGCCCAGAACCGAGTCCGGGCAGAGGAGGACCGCCTGTACGCCTCTTACCGAGAGGCTACGGTGGCCCTCAAGTCTGCAATGGGCGCTGCGCAGGACTCGGCGAGGGCCGAGATGCTGGAGGGTCTCGACAGGGACCCCTATGGGAGACCATATAAGGCGGCGCGGAATCAGCTCCGCCCCTATGGTCCCCCACTGTCGGAGACCCTCGAGCCGGCATTGTTGGATGGGGTGGTCCGGTCCCTGTTTCCGCGCAGGACCGACTTCGCCCCACCAACAATGGATCCCCCGCAAGGGGCGGCTCCACCGGAGGCGGAGGTGCCCCCAGTCACGGCGGCGGAATTCTACGCGGGGGTTTTGAGCCTCCGCGCGAAGGAGACCGCCCCCGGTCCGGACGGCGTCCCTGCACGGGTGGTGGCGATCGCCGCCTCCCAAATGGAGGACAGGTTTCGGGACCTCTTCAGCGCGTGTTTTACGGCTGGGAGGTTCCCGAAACTCTGGAAGGAGGGGCAATTGTGCCTCCTCCGGAAAGAGGGACGCCCGGTGGACTCCCCCTCGGCATACCGGCCCATCGTTTTGCTCGATGAGGTCGGTAAATTGTTCGAGGGGATTGTCGCCTCCCGGCTGGATAGCCACTTGCGGGGGATAGGCCCGGATCTGTCGGACGCCCAGTACGGTTTCCGTCGTGGGCGTTCGACGATCGACGCGCTGGCCCTTCTGAAGGGCCAGGTGAAGGAGGCGGTGGAGGCGGGGGACGGGGTGCTGGCGGTGTCATTCGACATTGCCAACGCCTTCAACTCCGTCCCCCACTCGACGATATTGGAGGCGCTCCGGTATCACGGAGTGCCCCAATATCTGCGGAGCCTCCTGGCCGACTACTTGGAGGACCGCGAGGTCCTCCTCGTGGACAAATCGGCCACCGTGAGGCGGTACGGCGCAGAGTCTGGTGTTCCACAGGGGTCGGTCCTGGGGCCCCCCTTGTGGAACATCGGATTCGACTGGCTCCTGCGTGGAGTCCTCCTCCCGGGCACGAGTGTAATCTGCTACGCGGATGACACTCTGCTCACTGCCCGGGGGAGGAACTTTGCAGACGCGGCCATTCTGGCCTCGGCTGGCGGATCCTTGGTGGCAGAGAGGATCCGCCGCCTGGGATTGAGGGTGGCGCTGCACAAAACGGAGGCCGTGTTCTTTCGCGGTCCCCGGCAGCGCTGCCCTGCCGACGCCCACATCGTCGTGGAGGGCGTCCGTATAGGGGTCCAGCCTCAGATGAAATATCTGGGGCTGGTGCTGGACGACAGGTGGCGCTTCGGCCCGCACTTCAGCGGGCTGTCGACGCGCCTGTTGAAGGCCGCGGGCGCCCTCTCGTGGCTCCTCCCAAACCTGGGGGGGCCCAAGGCGAAATGCCGGCGCCTCTATGCCGGCATTTTGCGGAGCATGGCCCTTTACGGGGCTCCCATCTGGGCGGACTCCCTCCATAGGAGGGAGAATGCTACCGCCATCCGCAGGCCCCAGCGGGCCATTGCACAGCGGGTGGCGAGGGCTTACCGCTCAGTGGGCTTTTCGGCGGCGTGCGCTCTGGCCGGCACCCCGCCTTGGGAGTTGGAGGCATGGGTGCTCGCCAGAGTGTACGAGTGGACGGCGCGCCGAAAGGCGCTCGGGGAGCGCCCCATGGGCGAAGAGCGGGAGGCGGTGCGGCGAGAGGCGAGGGACGCCATCGTCCTCCATTGGTCGGAGGACCTCGCCAGCGCCGCCTTTGGCCACCGGACGTTGGACGCGCTCGGTCCGGTCCTGCGGGGCTGGCTCGAGCGGTCCCACGGTTTCCTCTCTTTCCGTCTGGTGCAGGTGTTATCCGGGCATGGTTGCTTCGGATCGTACCTGCACCGGATCGGGAGGGAGGAAACCCCGGCGTGCCACGACTGCGGCGCGGCGGAGGACACGGCGCAGCACACCCTCGAGGTGTGCCCGGCGTGGTCCGAGCTGCGCCGCGGTCTGACCGCGGTGGTCGGACCAGACCTCTCGCTTCCTGGCGTGGTGGACGCCATGCTGGGGAGCGAGGAGGCCTGGTCAGCGGTGGCCTCCTTTTGCGAGGACGTAATCTCGCAAAAGGAGGCAGCGGAGCGCGCGCGGGAGGACGATCCTCTCGCTGCGGCGCTCCGCAGACGAAGACGGGGGAGAAGGCGTCGTGCCCTCCCTCCTAATGGTGACGGGCGGGCGGCAGGCACGGGGGTGCCTTCGCCCGCATTGCACCCGTCACCTTCGTCGGTCATTCCCGACCCCCCACACCCGTGAGGGTGTGAGGGGTCTGTGCCTTTCAATCGTCGGCGGAGGACTGGAAGTAAAGGCTGTGCCGGTTTCCCAGTCCTCCGCCACTGTGACGAAGCGGGAATGCGCTGGGTCGTTTTAGTGGGTATACCGGGTCCGCCCGGGGAGTCCCACATACCCCTCCTGTCCCCCGACGGGAGGGTATGCGTAATGCATTTTTTCCCAGCGTTAACAAAAAAAAAAAACAAAAAAAAAAGGTTAGGTTAGGTTAGGTTGAAGGCGGGGTGCTAGGTCAGAAAACCTCCTAGGGGGCCCAGTGGCTGCCGGTCCTTCTCGATACGTCTGGAGGGAACAGCAGCTGCTGTGGACGGTGCACCCTGGGCGCGGCAGTATCCGTCCCCGATGAATGGGAAGAGATTCTTATTCCTCGGGGAACGTTACTGTCGTGGCCAATATTCTGACACGGGAGGGGGTCCTATTTGGACTGCGCTGTTCCGCGTGACCCTCTGAAAAGCAGAGGGCACAGCGGAGGAGCAAGGGCGGGCTCGGTGTGCACTCACCCTGCCTCCGAGCAGACAGAGAAGGATTCCATCCTTCACTGTCTCCGCCGATCTCGTAATCCCATCGTCGACGTCTCGCGGCTTCGATAGGGACCGAGGGTCTTGGCTTAACCGCCCGGACCGCGAGGTAGAAAACCTCTATAAAAAGTTACCCCGAATCCCAAGCGGCGGCGCACCGCGAAGGGATGTATGGCTGACGGGAGATCTCATGGATCAATCAGTCGCTAGTGCGACCCTCGTTCATTCCTCGAAGTTCTCGGGGAGTGAATGAAGAAAAAAGGGCTGGGATGTATCGTCGTGTACCGTGCGATGGCTCACGGAGTGGGCTCATCGGACGGTACGTGATCATGGCATTCATCGCCCTCTGGTACGCGTCTGCCCATCAGACGTGACTGTGAGGGTGATGGGACAGCCATAGGGTATAAAAAGGGGGGGGGGGGGAATGATGAAGTAGGAGGATAGGGACCACACCCTTCAAAGGAAAACAAAAAAAATAATGAAAAAGACGAATTGCAATAAAGTACCCCAGGGCGGTACCAGCTGCTCAGCAGCTGGAGAATCCGCCACGACCCCTTCCGGGTCGTCATGCCCACCGTATTCTGGGGAGGGCAGCAACCGTCTTCCACTTGCCGATGGCAACAAGAGCCGAGGAGGCTCCTCGAGATCGAGGTCTTTTGAAGACCTCATCTCCTTTAATTTTAGAACGGACGCAGTGTCGGACTCTGGCGCTGCGTCACTGAGAAGTTTATGTTCCCCAGCGGAGCCACGTGTGGTTCTGGAGAGGGTGAGTGTGTTGTCGGAGGTCGACAACACACCGCAAGCAGTTGCGGCCTCTCCCTCCAAGTTTTGGGGGAAACGGCCGCGTGCCTGTGAGTCGGAAGCGGGTTCGGCGGGTTTGTCGTCTAGCGAGGAGGACCTGCCGGCCCCCAAGGTGCCGACAGCCAGGAGGGGCGGACGACGCGGGATACCTTCCGGACCGAGCTCTCCGGCAGCGTCCCGCGACTCCCTGAGCCGCTTTCTGAAGCGGCCTGATATGCCGGTAGCCAGTAGAGCAAGTGACTCCGACGGGGCAATGCAGGTGGAGCAGGCTGAAACCTCCACCGCATTGGTGAGCACCAAGGCAGAGCTCAATGCCGCGAGGCGGGAGGGCCGGAAGGCTATAGCGACCGATGAGGTCGCTGAAATGGCCCGGCAAGCAAGGGAGAGGAGGTTGCAGACCGCCGCCGTTGCCCCTGAAGGCCTGACGGCAGAGGCGCTCAGCCGACAAGTTTTTGACGGCGTGGACGTTGTCCTGAAGGTGGCTACGAAATCGGGCAACCTGAAGGGCACGTTCACGCGGGCTCTGAAGGAGGCGGCAGACGGCATCAGGGAGGCGGTTGAAGTCCTCCTTGACCGAACAACCTCGGAGGAGACGGTAAAACTCCAAGAGGAAAATAACCGTCTCCACACGAGGCTGGAGGAGCTTCAACGGGAGGTGAGCGCCCTGAGGGCGGACTTCAGCCGGCAGCAGGGTGCGACGACTACAGACAGTCGTGCCCAGCCACAGAACGGGTCTTTGGGGGAAGACCAATTCAACCGGCTGCTGAGCATAATGACCGCCCGCCTGGACAGCATAGAGCCCAGGCTCAACCCCCCTATTAGCCTTCGCCCGCCGCTGGCAGCAGATAGGCGAAGAAAGGAGGCGGAGCCCGCTGCAGCAACGGCTGGGCCGACGTGGGCACAGGTGGCAAAATCGCCACCTGCGCCAAAAAAGCTCACGCAGGTGGCCAAAACGCCCTCGCAGGCGGCCAAAAAACCGTCGCAGGTGGCCGGGAAGCCCTCGCAAGTGGCCACAAAGTCCACAGAAGGGGCCCAAAACTCAAACATGCAGGGGCATGACATGGCTCCCAACGAGGGTGCCTGGAAGACGGCCGAAGGCCGCAAGAAGAGGCGGAAGAAGAGCCGCAAGGCCAAAAACGTGCCGGGATCAAAGGGGCAGGCCCCAAGGATCCGCATCCCTCGCTCCGAGGCTGTGGTGGTCACGCTGCAGCCCGAAGCCAAAGAGCGGGGGGTGACGTACCAAAAGGTGCTAGCGGAGGCGAGGGGCAAGCTGGTCTTCGCCGATTTCGGCACCCCAGACGGCTTCCGTTTCAGGACGGCAGCCACGGGGGCCAAAATGTTTGAGTTGGCGGGGGCCAGCAGTGCCGAGAGGGCGGACTCTCTAGCTGCAAAGCTGAGGGACGTCCTCAACCCCGAGGAGGCCCGGGTGTCCAGGCCCATTAAAACGGCTGAGGTGCGGGTCGATGGGCTGGACGACTCCGTGACCCCAGAGGAGGTGGTGGCGGCTATAGCCCGGAGCGGCGGATGCCCGCCAGAAAATGTGCGGGCGGGCGACATCCGCGTCAATGCTGGCGGGCTTGGCACCATCTGGGTGAGGTGTCCGGTGGCTGCGGCGAAGCAGGTCGCCGACGCGGGACGTCTGCTGGTGGGCTGGGTGTCAGCGAGGGTTAAACTCCTGACACCTAGGGCCTTGCAGTGCTATCGGTGCCTGGAGAAAGGCCACGTCCGGGCACTGTGCACTGCCGAAACAGACCGCAGTGATTTGTGCTATCGCTGCGGTCAGCCCGGGCATAAGGCGTCCCAGTGCTCCGCGGAACCAAACTGCAGCCTCTGTACAGCTGCAGGAAAGTCCGCGGGGCACAGCATAGGTGGCAACGCTTGCGGCGCGCCCAGAAAGCGCAGCAAGCGGTGGACGAGACCTGCGGGGGCCGCACCCCCTAGCACCTCTTTGGCCGACTCCCGGCCTGTGGCTGGAAACGCCGAGGAAATGGAGTGTCAGTGATGGCCCTCCGTTTCCTCCAGGCGAATATCAACCACTGCACCAGAGCTCAGGATCTCTTGGTCCTGAGCATGGCGGAGTGGTTGATAAATGTGGCGGTGGTCGCTGAGCCGTATTTCGTCCCCCCCCGGGATAACTGGGCGGGGGATCTGGACGGCCTGGTGGCCATCATCGGCGCGACTCTTGTCGACGTATCCCGGGGTCACGGTTGGGTAGCCGCCCTTGTGAACGGGATCGTCACGATCGGGGCATACTTTTCGCCCAACAGGAGTCTCGCCGACTTCGAGAGTTTCCTCGTCGAGTTGGGAGCCGTCGTCGGCCGGTCTCATCCTCGGCCCGTTTTGCTTCTCGGTGATCTGAACGCCAAATCCGCGGCGTGGGGATCCCCGGTCACAGACCCGAGAGGCGACGTGCTAGAGGAGTGGGCCGTTACGACGGGCCTGGCCGTCTTGAATCGGGGATCGGCATACACGTGTGTGCGGCAGCGGGGTGGGTCCATAGTGGACGTCTCGTTCGCCAGTCCCGCTGTCGCGCACCGCGTTCACGATTGGCACGTGGAAGAGGAGGTGGAGACGCTATCGGACCACCGATACATACGCTTCGACGTCTCCACCCAGACCGCTGGAGGTCGTAGCCAATCGGCCCCCCGAAGAGACGGCCCGCGTTGGGCGTTGAAACGCCTCGACAAGGAAGCTCTCGAGGAAGCCACCATCGTCCAAGCCTGGATCCGGGAGTCGGCTACCGTCGGTCCCGTCGACGTCGAACAGGAGGCGCAGTGGTTTAACGACGCGATGACGCAAATCTGCGACGCGTCCATGCCACGCGTCTCCTCTCTGTCCGCAAGGCGCCGCGTGTACTGGTGGTGCGTTGAGGTCGAGCGGTTGCGCGTCGAGTGCGCAGCCGCCAGACGCCCGTACACGCGGTATCGGAGGAGACGTCTGCGGGATCCCGACGAAGAAGCCGCGCTGTATGAGGTGTACAGCGCGGCGAAGGAGGCTCTGTGGCTGGCCATCGGCGAGTCGAAGAAGCGCTCCAGAGAAGAGCTGCTGGCGACGCTAGACGGGGATCCGTGGGGGCGCCCGTACCGCACGGTCCGAGGGAAACTTCGGCCGTGGGCGCCCCCGCTAACGGAAGGTCTCGAGCCGCAGTTTCTGGAGCGAGTGGTCTCGGCTCTCTTCCCTGATAGGGCCGAGCACGAGCCACCGCCGATGGCTCCGCCCACAGCTGCAGAGCCGGAAGAAGAAGACGAGGAGAGCGAAACCGTCCCAGAGGTGACACAGGCGGAGATGAGCGCGGTCGTGATGCGGCTCCGGGCAAAAAACACTGCTCCGGGGCCCGACGGAGTGCCTGGCCGCGCTCTAGTACTCGCCCTGAAGGAGCTGGAGCCCCCACTGAGGGGACTCTTCTCGGCGTGCCTTGAGCAGGGTCAGTTCCCTACGAGGTGGAAGGCTGGTCGACTGGTCCTGCTCAAGAAGGCGGGGCGCCCGGCGGATTCGTCGTCCGCTTATCGGCCCATAGTGCTGCTGGACGAGGCGGGCAAGTTGCTCGAGCGAGTAATCGCAGATCGCCTCGTCAGCCACTTGTGTACAGAGGGGCCGAACCTGGACGACAGCCAGTTTGGCTTCCGGCGTGGGCGCTCTACCATCGACGCCATCATGAGGGTTAGAGTCCTGGCGGAGGAAGCGGTGTCCCGGGGTGGGGTGGTGCTGGCGGTGTCCCTGGACATCTCCAACGCATTCAACACCCTGCCCTGGAGTTGCATCAGGGAGGCCCTGCGATACCATCGGGTGCCTCCCTACCTCCGCAACATAGTGGGGGCTTATTTGTCCGGAAGGTGTGTCACCTACATGGGACGCGACGGCGCGGGCCGTCGCGAGATGTCGTGCGGTGTTCCGCAGGGGTCGGTTCTGGGCCCACCCCTGTGGAACATCGGATACGACTGGGTTTTGCGGTGCGAGCTCCCGCCGGGAGTGAACCTGACGTGTTATGCGGACGACACGCTGGTCACGGCTCGGGGGAGCTCGTACAGGGAAGCAGCGTTGCTGGCTACGGCTGCGGTCTCGCAGGTGGTGAGCCGCATACGACGCCTGGGCCTGGAGGTGGCCCTCAACAAGTCGGAGGCCATTGCCTTTCATGGCCCCCGACGGGCACCGCCGTTGGGATCACACATTGTGGTCGGGGGGGTCCGGATCGCTGTCGAGTCAACCATGAAATACCTGGGATTGGTGCTCGACAGCCGTTGGGACTTCGGCCCCCACTTTCAGCGGCTGGTGCCCAAGTTGATGGGCGCGGCGGGCGCGCTGTCAACGCTGCTTCCCAATCTGGGGGGCCCGAGCACCGCCTGTAGGCGGTTGTACGTAGGGATCGTGCGATCAATGGCCCTTTATGGGGCCCCGATATGGGCGACGGACCTGACGGCCCGCACTATCGCCGTTCTGCGAAGACCGCAGAGAGCGATGGCCGTCAGGGTCGTAAGGGGATATCGCACGATCTCCTACGAGGCGGCTTGCGTACTGGCCGGATCCCCACCGTGGGACCTGGAGGCGAAGACCCTCGCGACGCTGTACCAGTGGCGCGAGAGACTGGTGGAGCGACAGATAACGCAGTACCGGTCTCAGCTCCGACAGGTCCTGGTGGCGGAATGGCGGGGGAGGTTAGAGCTCCCTACCGCCGGCCTCGACACAATCGAGGCGATCCGGCCAGTACTCGACGACTGGCTCGGGAGGAAGCACGGCTCCCTGACGTTTCGGGCGACGCAGGTGCTCTCGGGGCACGGCTGCTTCGGGAAGTACTTGTGTCGCCTGAGCAGGGAGCCGGACGCCCGGTGCCATCACTGCGTCCACTGTCCGGAGGACACGGCGCGGCATACGCTGGCCGAGTGCGCCGCGTGGGATGAGCCGCGCCGTGCCCTCGTCGCAGAGGTAGGAGGAGACCTGTCGCTGCCGACCGTCGTTCGCTCTATGGTTGGCAGCGCAGAGTCCTGGGACGCAGTGATTTCCTTCTGCGAAGCCGTCATGTCGCAGAAGGAAGCTGCGGAGAGGGAGAGGGAGATGACTAGCTCCCGCCCATCCCGCAGCAGACGCACCGGGCGTCGGCAGAGGGCGGATAACGCCCTCTTCCGGCCCCCCTAAATAGGTCCAGGGGCGACGGATTTGGGGACATCCGTCGCCCCCCATCGCAATGGACCCGAGACGGCAGCGCGTAGTGTTCCACGCGCGCCTCTCTTAGACGTAACGGGGGGAGTCTCACACCTCACTCCCCCCCGAGACGAGGCCCGCAGGTCGAGCGGGCCGGCACTAGTCCGGGGCAGTGGAAGTCGCATCAGATCCCGTTGCCCCCCGACGCAAGTGTGCGAGGGAACACCGGTGTGGTTTTAGTCAGTAGGAGTCTGACAGACCCCTCCGCTCTCCCCAGGGCGGAGGACATCCATCGAGGATTTCCACATCGAGAACAAAAAAAAAAAAAAAAAGGTTGCGGAGCATGGCCCTTTACGGGGCCCCCATCTGGGTGGACTCCCTCCACAGGAGGGAGAATGCTACCGCCATCCGCAGGCCCCAGCGGGCCATTGCACAGCGGGTGGCGAGGGCCTACCGCTCGGTGGGCTTCTCGGCGGCGTGCGCTCTGGCGGGCACCCCGCCATGGGAGTTGGAGGCTTGGGTGCTCGCCAGAGTGTACGAGTGGACGGCGCACCGGAAGGCGCTCGGGGAGCGCCCCGTCGCCGAGGAGCGGGAGGCCGTGCGGCAGGAGGCGAGGGACGCCATCGTCCTCCATTGGACGGACGACCTCGCCAACGCTGCCTTTGGCCGCCGGACGTTGGACGCGCTCGGTCCGGCCCTGCGGGGCTGGCTCGAGCGGTCCCACGGTTTCCTCTCTTTCCGTCTGGTGCAGGTGTTATCCGGGCATGGTTGTTTCGGATCGTACCTGCACCGGATCGGGAGGGAGGAAACCCCGGCGTGCCACGACTGCGGCGCGGCGGAGGACACGGCGCAGCACACCCTCGAGGTGTGCCCGGCGTGGTCCGAGCTGCGCCGCGGTCTGACCGCGGTGGTCGGACCGGACCTCTCGCTTCCCGGCGTGGTCGACGCCATGCTGGGGAGCGAGGAGGCCTGGTCAGCGGTAGCCTCCTTTTGCGAGGAAGTCACCTCGCAAAAGGAGGAGGCGGAGCGGGCGCGGGAGGACGATCCTCTCGCTGCGCCGCTCCGCAGACGAAGAAGGGGGAGAAGGCGTCGTGCCCTCCCTCCTCATGGTGACGGGCGGGCGACAGGCACGGGGGTGCCTTCGCCCGCATTGCACCCGTCACCTTCGTCGGTCATTCCCGACCCCCCGCACCCGTGAGGGTGTGAGGGGTCTGCCTTTCAATCGTCGGCGGAGGACTGGAAGTAAAGGCTTTGCCGGTTTCCCAGTCCCCCGCCACTGTGACGAAGCGGGAATGCGCTGGGTCGTTTTAGTGGGTATACCGGGTCCGCCCGGGGAGTCCCACATACCCCTCCTGTCCCCCGACGGGAGGGTATGCGTAATGCATTTTTTCCCAGCGTTAACAAAAAAAAAAAAAAAAAAAAAAAAAGTTAGGTTAGGTTTTTTTTTTTTTTTTTTTTTTTTTTTTTTTTTTTTTTTTTATACTACTTCCTCTGACACAGATCAGAGCCTATGTTAGCTTATGCTACTTTTTCATTCCAGTTCTATCATTTATGCTTCTCGCACTTTTATTCTTCATACTTTGTCTTTCTATCTTACTGTCTCTGTCATACTATGTTCCCGGTGGGATTCCGGTCTATACTCTATCTATCTATTCTATCTATCTATTCTATCTGTATATTCTATCTATTTTCTATCTATCTATCTTATCTTAAGTAATTTCTTTATTTTTGGGTTTCGGGTTTACACCATACACCACACACAAGTTTCTTTATTCAATAATGTACATTTGCACAAAATTTTCTTACATGTCTAGTTTTGCTTACATTTATTTGATGTTTACATTTAATATCTTATCTCTATTTTAATTACAAATTTGCCAACATGGGTTTTTCGAGATTTCGGGTTTACAACCCCCACACTTTACATAATATTATTTACAAAGTATAATTTTACACAATTTCCTTACAATCTAGTTAACATTTAAGTGCTTATTTTAAATCTTAAAACTATGCTTATTCTACTTTTTAATTACAATTTTGGCTTAATCAATTTTAATGTATGATGTACGATATATTCAATAATATACGGTCATCATACTTATTATTGCTTGTTTCTTTTTACGACTGTTTCCACTATTTTTAAGCAATAGCTCATAAATTCTTTCCTACTTTTATCTATCATTATAAGTTTTATATTGTCTATTTTAAGTTCGACATCCAGTATTTGCTCAATCTCGAATCTTTCCCGTCCAAACACTGGGCATTCCAGAATAATGTGGGGTACGGTTTCTTCCATGTTGGGGTCACAGGTGCATGAAGGATTCTCCTTGCGCTTAAATCGGCATAGGTATTCTGAGAATCCCCCATGACCGGTCAACAATTGGGTGCTTAGGCATGTCGGCTCAAACTTGCGGATCACTTTATACGCCGCCGTGACATCCGGAAAGAATATTTTTGTGATACCGGCGACTTCTCCGGATTTGTACCTCGCATCCCATTCGCGAATCGATTCCAGCCGGAGCTGTCGCTTCGCGAATGAGACGGGGAACAAATCATAGTCTGGTTTCCTCTTATTCGACGCAGAGGCGGCCTCCTTTGCAAGTTGGTCTGCCCTCTCGTTTCCCTCCAGTCCTGCGTGTGCTTTAATCCAGTACAAAGTCACAGCTTTGTTCTGCCGAGATATTGCTGTTAAGTTCTCGCGGGTTTCTACAGCTAATGGATGGAGGGAGCCAAGGTTTGTGACCGTTTGCAGCGCCGCCATTGAGTCACTATATACCCCGAATGTGAGTGCCTTGTGCTTCCTTATGCGCCTCGTAGCTTCGCGAACGGCCAGCAATTCCGCCTGGTATACTGTGCAGTATGACGGCAAGCAAAGTTTGATGGCCTTGGTCTCCGCATCGCCCTCCCAAATGGAAAGCGCAGCACCAACTTTTCCCCCAATTTTGCTGCCGTCTGTGAAAATTTTTACTGCACAGCTGCTGTTTGCGTCCACGTCGCTCCGGTCTTTTAAGCAGGTCAGCTTGAGGTCTGAGAGGGCTGCAGGGTGTGGCGCTTCTGTTGCCGGCATTAAACGTTCGATCTCCCTGTCCCCCAGTTCAGGCAGGTGCGCCCCCCTCCTGATCTCGTATAGCGAAGCTACTTCACGTACACGAAGATCCAGTGGGAGCACTCCTGCCAGAACCAGCGCTGAGTTCAGGGAGACCGTGCGATAAGCCTTACACATTTTTTGCGCGAATCCTCTCTGTACAGCTCCAAGCTGTTTCTGCACCCCAAGCTTCCCGGCAGCCGGTGCCCAGACGCTCGCCGCATATAAGATGATGGGTTCGATGGTCGCCGTATAAATTGTGCGTAATACCTCAGGGTGGAGGCCCCAACTCGCCTTTGCTGCTCTTGCAAGCTGTTTGTAAATGTTGATGGCCTTCCTACAAACATTTGATACGTGCACTTTAAAAGTGAGCTTGTCGTCAAACGTCACCCCCAACATCTTGATTTGTTTAGACAGACCAATGTCAATCCCGCCCATGCACAGGCGCGGGGTGTCAAATTTAAGCTTGCGTGTAATAATCATTGCGCATGTCTTGTGGGGCGCGAATTTGAGCTTATTTTCAACCCCCCACGCCCGAACAAGTTCGAGAGCGGCATTGGCCTGTCTTTGCACATGTTGCGCCGTGTGACCATCGAACACCATGACGACGTCATCGGCGAACGCCTGCACATAGTGACCTTCGGCTTCGAGAGTACCCAACAGTGGGTCCAGTAGAATATTCCATAGGATGGGCCCACCTATGGACCCCTGGACGCATCCTTTGTTGGTCGCCTTGGTGAAAGTTTCCCCATTGTACCTCACCGTGACCTTTCTTTGGTCGAGGTAACTGTCGATCACCTTTCTAATGTTTAATGGGCAGTTTCCCTTTGCCAGTTGGACTCTAATCGCTGGCCACCAGGCGCTGTCGAATGCACCCTCTATATCCAGTGACACGACGGTTATGATTTTCTTCTCGTCTAACTTTTTGTTAATGTGTTGCATAAGTCTATAGAGGGCGTCTTCGCAGCTCTTTTGGGGCATGAATCCAAACTGGTTTTGGTTCAGTCTCGGCAGTAGGTGATATTTGAGTCTGGCGACCAGCATTTTTTCGTATACCTTCCCCAACACCGGTAACAGTCCTATGGGGCGGTATGACTTGGGAGTTGTGTACGATTCCTTTCCTGGTTTCCTTAGCACTATGACTGTCGCTTCCTTCCAGACAACTGGGAAGTAATGGAGTTCTAGGCATTTGTTTAGTACTTCCAGGAAAAGATTGGGATCGCTTTTTACGGCATGGCCACATATATCAGCTGTGAACCCATCAGCACCAGGCGCTTTCTTTGGGTTCAAAGAATCTAATGCGCTGAGCAATTCTGTCATCGTGAACGGAGGATCATTCTGTCCCTCAGATGGTTGGACGTTCACGACTGATGCCTGGTTCCTTGTGGCTCGATGCGTCTGATTATCGTTCTCCTCAAGGTCTTCCGGATAGAATGTCCTGGCGAGCAACTCCACAGAGCCTTTAGCGTCAAGGGTGATGCCGCCGTCTTCCAAGGGTATATCTTCTTCTCTCTTGGCCGTTCTCCCTATAACCCGATAAATCCCCTCCCACAGATTTTCTTTATCCTGTTTCCCACAGAAATCTTTCCAACTGTTGATCTGGGCCTCCACAGCTCTCGTTTCGTACTCATTTCTGGCTTCTATGTAAGCGTCGTATACCCTTTGTTTACGTATCGGTGCGGCATTCCCGATTCTGCGTTTCCTAGTGGTGACTTCTTGTTTCATCTTTGCGAGCTCCTCCGACATCCAGGGTAGGGTAAGTGTCTCCGTGTTCTTTTTTAATGGGATTGAGGTGTTACTAGCTACGGTGATTGCGTTATTGTAATTTTCTATGAATTTATCTAATTTTTCGACTGTATTGATGATGTTAATTTTTCCATGTTCCAAATTATAATCTATTTTTAACTTTTTAAAAGTGTCATGAAAAGTTTCCCAATTTGCTTTTTTAGTATTAAACAATCTTGTTGTTCGTTTGACACTTACCCCGACTGATTTTTTGAGCTTGATATTGAAGCTAATCCCGCTGTGGTCAGCGCAAGTGAGATTTACAATAACTTTCCAGTCCTCCACTAGGTCCAGCATATCGAGAGTGCAAGCCGTCACGTCAACGAAACTAGTATATCGCTTTCCGCCGCGAATGGTATCGAAAGTTGGAGTGTCACCTCTATTGAGTATGTGAAGGCCCTTCTCATGGAAAGTACCAGCCATATCGTCGCCCCTATGGTCGATCTCCGGACTTCCCCACCAGGTGCTCTTCGCATTCGAGTCGCCTCCAATAACTAGCCTGCGTGGGATGGTAGTCGCGAGTTTTTTGAGGTGGTCCAGGTACGCATCTATGGGCTGGTCCGGTTCGAAGTAGTATGAAGCCAGTGTGAGTTTCCACTCCTTAGTGCTAACACTCACCACTACGAAGTTATTTGTGGTGAGCTCTGGGTGTTGTGTAACGTCCAAATTGGCGTCGAAAACGGCAATAGCCGCTTTGACCGTACCCCCTCCGGTGTTCTGAAATATTCTAACCCCACGATATGACTTCATACTGTCGGACCCGCCCACATAAGGTTCCTGGACCAGTGCTATTGCAACTTTTCTTTTAGTTGCTTCGAACATCAACTCGTCTGTGGCTAATTTCCTACGTTGAAGGTTGCACTGGAGCACCCGGTATAGGTACTGTTTGTCCTCCTGGGCGCCCTTAGCAGTATGCTACTGCCATGCGAGCTATAGCATCGCGCTTTCTGCGTATAGGGCAGTCTTTGCTAAACGCATTGTGATCGTTTCGATCGAGCTTCGCCGCTGAGCAGTTTCGGCACGATGGTTCGCTTCCTGCAAGCCACTCTGGGCATTGCGCCCTTAAGTGCGGTCCTCCGCAGTGGCTGCAGAGGTCTGCTAGGTCTGTACAGAACCTTTTACTGTGGCCGTATCCTAAGCATCTCGAGCATTGAACAAGCGGTGACTGGTCAGATACTCGGATGCGTTGGAGGTCAATGTATACTGCTCCAGCGTCGGTTGCTCTCTTCCATATTGCTGGAGATACACTAACGACGACGTGGCTCGTGTGTGGGTTACGGGCTTTCCTTTTGTATTTAATTTCGAGCCTGTCTTCGCTTTCCGTGAGGCCTTGGAAAATACCCCGGTTTTGCTTCCTGAAAGCACTTAGGACTTCCTCATCGGTATTCATCGTGAGAACATCCGCAAGCTTCAGGAGAGGATCTCTATTCTTAACCTCCTCTACGTGCAAGTTCTTTCCGGATTTTTCCAACCTCATTTTTACTTTTTGTCTGTCCTCTTCCGTGTTGCAGCTCATGATTACTTTCCTATCCTTTCCTTTCCGGGTCCTCTCCACCCTGATCCAACCTTCCTTCGCATTTACTGCCTCTCTTACCTTTGTGAGGACTTGGTCTCCGGTATCATTTTCGTCCTGTGACGTGACGACCACTGAGTGTAGTGCGTTTTGCGGAGGTGGGTGCAAGGTGGATCGGACCGCCGTTGTTTCAGCATAGGTTTTAGTATTTAAAACCAGTTTGTGCTGTTCTTCCATCCTTTCTTTCAGGTCATCTATTTTTCTGCCGTTTTCCCTGAGTAGCCGGCTCTGCTCTTTCAGTTGTTCGACAATCTGGCTGTTTGCTTCGGGGGGTTCTTTTTCGGTCATCTCGTTGGATGTTGTCGGGGATGATACCGATGTAGATGCCTCCCCGGTCTTTTTAAGCTTTTTAATTTCAGCCTCTGCTTCTTTAATTAACTGAAAAAGCTTATCCACTGCCTCCAGCGCGTTTGTTTTTATGTCAGCCCTTAAGTTACGCGAGTTGTTTATATTTGTTTTCGCCTTTATAACATTTTGTTTGGCTTCGGCTAAACGCGATAAACGGCTTGGCAAAACCTGTCTCGGTAGGATTTGATCCTCGGTCTTGCCGGTAGGTGGAGTCAGGTGGTGCGATGCTGACGCTGCAGCTTCCAAATTCTCAACACTGCGTCTGACGTTAAACGTTTGTGTCCTTGGTGATGGAATTTTGGATGAGAGCGTTTGTGTCCTAGGGGGAGATTTTTGCATCTTCATTTCGTCAGTGGGTTTTGCTGGTGTTCTGGGCATCATCATTGTCAGAGGAATGCGTCAGTGATGGATTAAAATACACAAAAGTGAATAAACGACGTCAAGTCGTGGTCTGCACACAGTGTAAAAAGTGTGTGCAGTCTAGATTAAAATAAACAATAAAATACAAGAGAACCAGAAATAAGTGCTGGATAACAGTCGCAAAAAGAAACAAAGTTTGCAGTCCGGCTCAATAAAGCCTTCGTGGTATATCCTAATAAAAATATAAAAATAATAAGTTAAAAATAACTTTTGTCTCTATGTAGAGTCAGTCTCTACCAGATTATTCTAGTAGAGTTCCTATAAATTTAACAAACGGGGCAATCGTGACTCGTTCCTCGAGGAAAAACTGTTCCAGGGCCTCCGATTCCCGATTTACGTAGAAAAAAATTTTTTAGTCTCTATGTAGAGACGATTTATTACAACAAACAGACAGATCTCCCCACGCCCCCAAAAACGACACCAAGCACGGTCCTGTAGCTCAAACGGTTCCAGAGATACAGCTGTTTAAAATTTTAGGATACTCGCCAAAAAGGCGGCTGAAAAATGGATACTTAGCTGTATCTCCCGAATGCCCTGGCCGAATAGTCCCGTGTTTGGGCTTAAATGGGAGCGCTCGACGAGACCTACCTGCTGCGCAGATTTTCAGCGCTGAAAAATTTTTTGTCCTGAAAACGCCTGAAACAGCTCTACCCGAGTGGCCGGTGCCAGGCCAGAGTCAATCAAAGAAACCCCAGCTCTCTACGACCCACCGTTCCGGAGATATGAGTGTTTTAAGTTTTCCAAAATGGCCGCCGTAAACGTCAAAGTCACTCTTTGACCTGCGATATCTCCGGTTCCGTGCGTCGCAGAAAGCCCGAGTTTGGACTTATTAGTTTCAGCTTGGCCCGTTCTATCTGCTGAAACCAGTTTCAGGAATCCGAAAAATTTCAGCCCCAAATCTCCTGAAACCAAGAGGAGGGCTAGGTGGTCAGCCCTGGAGTATTTAACCGAAAGCAGAATTATTTTATCTCAAACGGTTCAGGAGTTGGAGCTGAGTTAGACTCTACAAGATGGCCGCCGAACTGTCAAATGACAGTTTAAACTGCCGATATCTCCACGACCAATGGTCGTATTGAGACCGGATTTTCTGTGTGCAGATCGGCTTGACTAGCTCTATCGTTCTACGTGAGTTTCAGGCCTGAAAAAACTTTTTGCCTGAAAACGACTGAAACTGATTTCGCAGTACTAAACAAGTTATGCTATTACCTATAGTCAAAACCGCAGAGTCGTAAGTCAAACGGTTCAGGAGTTATGCTAAAAAGAAACAAGTATCCGTAAAAACAAAAATGGCCGACTTTGTAAGAATTCGGCAACTTAGACGTTATCTGGGCCGACTTTCGGCTTAAATAAGACCAAATGGGCTATATGAAGACAATTTCGATATAAAAATGTGATTTTTTCCTATTTTCAAGGATTTATTTACAAAAAACATATAAAAATCGATATCTTTGAAACGGTTATACATAAAATTTTGAAAAAAATACTATAATTATAAATAAATAAGTTGCTTTAAGACAATACCTAAACATAAATTTTTGGATAATATTTACGGGTCTAAATTCGAAGTTTAAGTTTTTTACAGTAATTTAATTACTACGCTAAAATGGCTTATGTAAAAATTATGAAAATGAAAACTTAAGGTCATCTAATAAGCGCGCAACAGGCTGCAGTTGCAGATTTTTGAAAATTGTCTTCTGTCCAGAGTTATGAGGGTTCAATTTTAGGAATTTGTAAATGTCATAAGTTGTTATGTAATTGACATAAAATTCTATTTTAAGTTGCACTCGCCTTTTCTTTTAGAGGTCCAGGTTGGTGCCGGATTTCGTGCCGCTGGCTCCACTCCTTCAACTTTTTCAGTCCACGTGGTTTTCGCCTTTTTCAGTGTGAAGGCTGAAACTCCGGGTTTTTTGAGTTTCTGAGTGGTCGGGACGATGTGCGGGGGAGACCCCTCCCTTTCGTTCAATAAAAAAGGGGGGTTGTCGCTCTTGATTTAGCAGCGTTCGTGATTGAAGTTCTTCTTTTAGTATTTAACCTCCAAATTTGAAGGTTTTCAGGTGTAGCTGAAAATTCACTGCAATCCAGGAAGTAACTATCACTGGGACGTATAGCTCTCGCTTTTCCTCACACACAGACAATAAATTTGTTAAAATCCGACCACTTTTTACCACTTTTCCGATTTTTTTAACTGGGGAGCGCCTTTAAAAACGATCCGACCGCCACGGAGGTTGGGGGGATACTGGGTTAGGTTAGGTTAGGTTAGGTTAGGTTGGGTTGGGGTGCTAGGTCAGAAAACCTCCTAGGGGGCCCAGTGGCTGCCGGTCCTTCTCGATACGTCTGGAGGGAACAGCAGCTGCTGTGGACGGTGCACCCTGGGCGCGGCAGTATCCGTCCTCGATGAATGGGAAGAGATTCTTATTCCTCGGGGAATGTTACTGTCGTGGCCAATATTCTGACACGGTGGGGCGACTCCACGCGGCCCTCTGGGTCGCAGAGGGCGCAGTGGAGGAGCCAGGGCGGGCTCGGTGTGCCGCCGGGCGTTGGGCGCGCTCGGTCCGGTCTTGTGGAGGGCTGGCTCGGGCGCGCCCGGCGTCCGGCGGTGCACTGGGCCCGCCGGTGGTAGGACCGGACCTCTCGCTTCCCGGCGTGGTTGAGCGCCACGCTGGGGGGCGGGGAGGCCTGGTCAGCGGTTGCCTCCTTTTGCGAGTTCACTCGCAAAGGGAGGAGGCGGAGCGCGCGCGGGGGGTTGATCCCCTCGCTGCGCCGCTCCGCAGCGGAAGGGGGAGAAGGCGTCATGCCCTCCCTCCTCATGGTGACGGCGGGCGGCAGGCACGGGGGTGCCTTCGCCCGCATTGCACTCGTCACCTTTGCGGTCATTCCGGCCCCCCACACCCGTGAGGGTGTGAGGGGTTGTCTTGCGGGGCAATCGTCGGCGGAGGACTGGACGTAAAGGCTTTGCCGGTTTCCCAGTCCCCCGCCACTATGACGAAGCGGAAATGCGCTGGGTCGTTTTAGTGGGTATACCGGGTCCGCCCGGGGAGTCCCACATACCCCTCCTGTCCCCCGACGGGAGGGTATGCGTAATGCATTTTTTCCCAGCGTCAACAAAAAAAAAAAAAAAAAAAAAAAAAAGGTTAGGTTGGGTTGGGGGGGGGGGTTGGGGTGCTAGGTCAGAAAACCTCCTAGGGGGCCCAGTGGCTGCCGGTCCTTCTCGATACGTCGGGAGGGAACAGCAGCTGCTGTGGACGGTGCACCCTGGGCGCGGCAGTATCTGTCCCCGATGAATGGGAAGAGATTCTTATTCCTCGGGGAACGTTACTGTCGTGGCCGATATTCTGACACGGTGGGGCGACTCCACGCGGCCCTCTGGGACGCAGAGGGCGCAGTGGAGGAGCCAGGGCGGGCTCGGTGTGCCGCCGGGCGTTGGGCGCGCTCGGTCCAGTCTTGTGGAGGGCTGGCTCGGGCGCGCCCGGCGTCCGGCGGCGCACTGGGCCCGCCGGTGGTAGGACCGGACCTCTCGCTTCCCGGCGTGGTTGAGCGCCATGCTGGGGTTCGGGGAGGTCTGGTCAGCGGTCGCCTCCTTTTGCGAGTTCGCTCGCAAAGGGAGGAGGCGGAGCGCGCGCGGGGGGGGCGACCCTCTCGTTGCGCCGCTCCGCAGTGGAGGAGCCGGGGCGGGCTCGGTGTGCCGCCGGGCGTTGGGCGCGCTCGGTACGGTCTTACGGGGCCGGTCCGGGCGCGTCCGGCTTCCGGTGGCGCACCGAGCCCGCCGGTGGTCGGACCGGGCCCTCGCTTCCCGGTGTGGTCGACGCCGTGCTGGGGGGCGGGGAGGCCTGGTCAGCGGTAGCCTCCTTTTGCGAGTTCGCTCGCAAAGGGAGGAGCAATCGTCGGCGGAGGACTGGTCGTTAAGGCTATGCCGGTTTCCCAGTTCCCCGCCACTATGACGAAGCGGGAATGCGCTGGGTCGTTTTAGTGGGTATACCGGGTTTGGTTCGCCCGGGGAGTCCCACATACCCCTCCTGTCCCCCGATGGGAGGGTATGCGTAATTGCATTTTTTCCCAGCGTCAACAAAAAAAAAAAAAAAAAAAAAAAAAAAAAAAAAAAAAAAAAAAGGTTGGGTTGGGGTTGGGGGACCCCCCACAGAGCATACGTCCACGTCGTGTCCCCTGGAAACAGCCCAGTTCTGACCACCGTAACGGAGTGGCAGACTGGGACTGGCCAAAGTGCTCTGTGATCTCGAAGCGAATTGATTGTGATTTTAACTGCCTTGATTGCGATTTTAACTGCCTTGTTTCGTTTCGACATGCCGTCTACACCCTCGCGGGACGCCTGCGGGCGGTTTTTAAAAACAAAAGGCCCTTCTCAGGGCCAACCCAAAGGCCCTTCTCAGGGCCAACCCAAAGGCCCTTCTCAGGGCCAACCCAAAGGCCCTTCTCAGGGCCATCCCAAAGGCCCTTCTCAGGGCCAACCAAAAGGCCCTTCTCAGGGCCACCACGACGCTTCAGCGTCGGAAGCTAGCCGCGCGCCGTCTGCGGCTAGCTACTTCGGAGGGGCCGAGTCGTCTGACAGCGACTCGGTTGTTGGAGTGTCGGACGCGAGTGGCGCTCGGTCGCGGAAGCGCGTTAGGGGGTCCGGGAGTTCCTCGGCTTCGGGGTCCAAACCGTTGTCGAAGGCTACAAAGCCGACGACGACGGCCGCGGACACCCACGTCGTTGGGCTCGCGGACGCCCAACGCCAGCTGGATCTGGCTCGGCGGGTGCAGCTCCAGCAAGAGCTGGAGGAGCGGGTTGCCGCCAAGGAGGAACGGGCGCACATTGCCCGGGCCAAGTCCGGGTACGGTGCGTCCCGCATCCTGTACGCGGACTACTCCCTGGCCGAGCTGGAGAGAATGGCGGAGGAGGACAAGGAGGAGATAGTGCAGGTCGCCTCTAAGTCCTCCAACATTAAGGGGACCTTACAGAAGGCCCTCAAGTGCCGGGCCGCGAGCATGCGCGGGGTCGTCGCTGAGCTGGTCCAGCGGACGGCCTCCGACGAGACGCGGCAGCTGCAGGCGAGGGTGGATCGCCTGCAGTCGGAGGTCAGCCAGCTTCATCTGAAGCTGGCTGAAGCCACGGCCCGGCCACAACAGGTCGAGGCGAGCCCTGTGGCAGAGGGCGCTGCCTCGGCCCGGCCACAACAGGCCAAGGCGAGCCCTGTGGCGGAGGGTGCTGCCTCGGCCCGGCCACAACAGGCCAAGGCGAGGCCTGCAGCAGAGGGCCCCTCCTCCAACCTTGAGGATATCATCCGCAAGGTAGTAATGGAGGAGAGGGCCTTCACAAGAGCCTGCTTCGCAGGGATTGAGGACCGGCTCCTGCCGGAGAAGCGCCTCCGACCGCCGCTTGCGGCGGATAAGAGGCGGTCTGAGCCGGGGCCGTCCTCAACCCAGGCGAATGAGAGGCGGTCTGAGCCGGGGCCGTCCTCCTCCCAAGCGGAAGATGCCCTTCTTCCCTCAACCACCCCGTCCAACGAGTGGACGGAGGTGCGTAAGGGGAAGGGCAAAGGGAAGGGCAAGAGGTCGGCAGCGGCCCTCCCTGCCGTCCCTGCCGTCCCCGCTGCCCCCGCTCCCAGCCGGTCGCAGCCGACCGGCGGGGGAAGGGGTAAGGAGAGCGGCAAAGGGAAGGGCGGGGGAAGGGGGCAGTTGGTCCCCCCTAAAACCGCAGCCGTCGTGGTGACGCTCACTACGGAGGCTGCGGGGCGAGGGGAGACTTACGCCTCCATTTTGGTGCGGGCGCGTGCTAATGCCGATCCTGCCCAACTGGGCATCGGCAGTGTGTCGTGCCGGCGGACGCAGGCCGGGGCTCGAATATTCGAGTTCCCGGGGGCCGAGGGCGGCGCCCGCGCTGACCTCTTTGCAGCCAAGCTGCAGGAGGTCATCGCGGACTCTGCCCGGGTGGCCCGGCCGATGAAGTCGGCGACCATCGAGGTGACGGATTTAGATGACTCCGTCACCAAGGAGGAGGTGGTGGCGGCGGTCGCAGCAGTGGGGGGCTGTGACGTCGCGGCGGTCCAAGGCTGGGACATAAGGCCCGGCCGCGGCGGAATGGGCACGATCCGCCTCGAGTGCCCAATCGCAGCTGCCAAAGCCGTCCTTGCGAAAGGACGGCTTCAAGTCGGCTTCAGCGCGGGTGCAGTCAGGGCACTCGAGGCTGGTCCTCTGCGGTGTTTCCGGTGCTTCGGCATCGGCCACACCCGGCCCCTGTGTCCGTCCAAAGTCGACCGGTCGGACACGTGCTACCGGTGCGGCAAGGAGGGCCACAAAGCCGCCTCTTGCCAGGCCGCCACACCGCACTGTGCGGTGTGTGCCGCCAGTGGCCGCCGGGCAGGCCACGTGATGAAGGGGGGGAAGTGCAATCCCCCCCCTAAGCGTGGCAAAGCGCAGGTGCCAACCGGGCCTGCGCCTGCTGCTGCCGCTAATACCGCCGTTCCTGCGGCGGCTGCGGAGGAGGGTGCGATGTCCGACTGATGGCCAGGGTCGAGCATCGCATCCTTCAGGCGAACGCCAACCACTGCAGGACAGCCCAGGATCTGCTGATGCAGACCATGGCTGAGTGGTTGGTGGACTTGGCGGTGGTCGCCGAACCCTACTCGGTCCCTGGCCGTTGGCTGGGCGACCGGGACGGCTTGGTGGCGTTGGTGGCGCGGTCTTCCACGGACTCCCCTCCCCTCTCGCTCTTAGAGAGGGGGCCGGGATACGTGGCCGCCGCGTGGGGAGAGATAGGGATAGTGGGGGTGTATTTCTCCCCAAACCGCCCTCTCTCGGACTTTGAGGATTTCCTCGAGATCCTCACTGCTGTCGTAGGGAGGGCGGCGCCACGCCAGGTCGTGGTGCTCGGCGACCTAAACGCCAAGTCGGTGGCCTGGGGCAACCCGGCCGCAGGCTGCAACGTCCGTGGACGCGCCGTCGAGTTTTGGGCGGCCTCGTGCGGTGTGTCCCTCCTCAACAGGGGGGCGGTCCACACGTGTGTGCGGCAACAGGGCGGGTCGGTGGTGGACGTGTCGTTTGCCACCCCCGCGCTAGCCGCCCGCGTCGTGAACTGGCGGGTGGAGCTGGTGGAGACCTTGTCGGACCACCGTTATGTGCGGTTCGACATCTCCACACAGCGGGGAGGGGGGACGGCCCGCGCTGGGCAATCTCCCTTCCCGCGGTGGGCACTCACCCGCCTGGACCGGGAGGCAGCTAAGGAGGCCGCCTTCCTCCAGGACTGGCTGTCGCCTCCCCCTGTCGAGGAGGTCCCGGACGTTGACGCCGCAGCGGTCCGGCTACGGCGGTCTTTGACCGAGGTGTGCAACTCCAGCATGCCTCGGTCTCGCCGTCCGCCTCCCCGTCGTGCCGTGTACTGGTGGACGGAGGAGCTGGCGGGGCTCCGGGCCACCTGCGTGGCGGCCAGAAGGGCCTACGCGCGTAGCCGACGGCGCAGCGCCCAGAACCGAGTCCGGGCAGAGGAGGACCGCCTGTACGCCTCTTACCGAGAGGCTACGGCGGCCCTCAAGTCTGCAATGGGCGCTGCGCAGGACTCGGCGAGGGCCGAGATGCTGGAGGGTCTCGACAGGGACCCCTATGGGAGGCCATATAAGGCGGCGCGGAATCAGCTCCGCCCCTATGGTCCCCCACTGTCGGAGACCCTCGAGCCGGCATTGTTGGATGGGGTGGTCCGGTCCCTGTTTCCACGCAGGACCGACTTCGCCCCTCCAACAATGGATCCCCCGCAAGGGGCGACTCCACCGGAGGCGGAGGTACCCCCGGTCACGGCGGCGGAATTCTACGCGGGGGTTTTGAGCCTCCGCGCGAAGAAAACCGCCCCCGGTCCGGACGGCGTCCCTGCACGGGTGGTGGCGATCGCCGCCACCCAAATGGAAGACAGGTTTCGGGACCTCTTCAGCGCGTGTTTTACGGCTGGGAGGTTCCCGAAACTCTGGAAGGAGGGGCAGTTGTGCCTCCTCCGGAAGGAGGGACGCCCGGTGGACTCCCCCTCGGCATACCGGCCCATCGTTCTGCTCGATGAGGTCGGTAAATTGTTCGAGGGGATTGTCGCCTCCCGGCTGGATAGCCACTTGCGGGGGATAGGCCCGGATCTGTCGGACGCCCAATACGGTTTCCGTCGTGGGCGTTCGACGATCGACGCGCTGGCCCTTCTTAAGGGCCAGGTGAAGGAGGCGGTGGAGGCGGGGGAGGGGGTGCTGGCGGTGTCGTTCGACATTGCCAACGCCTTCAACTCCGTCCCCCACTCGACGATATTGGAGGCGCTCCGGTATCACGGAGTGCCCCAATATCTGCGGAGTCTCCTGGCCGACTACTTGGAGGACCGCGAGGTCCTCCTCGTGGACAAGTCGGCCACGGTGAGGCGGTACGGCGCAGAGTCCGGTGTTCCACAGGGGTCGGTCCTGGGGCCCCCCTTGTGGAACATCGGATTCGACTGGCTCCTGCGGGGAGTCCTCCTCCCGGGCACGAGTGTCATCTGCTACGCGGATGACACTCTGCTCACTGCCCGGGGGAGGAACTTTGCCGACGCGGCCATTCTGGCCTCGGCTGGCGGATCCTTGGTGGCAGAAAGGATCCGCCGCCTGGGATTGAGGGTGGCGCTGCATAAAACGGAGGCCGTGTTCTTCCGCGGTCCCCGGCAGCGCTGCCCTGCCGACGCCCACATCGTCGTGGAGGGCGTCCGTATAGGGGTCCAGCCTCAGATGAAATATCTGGGGCTGGTGCTGGACGACAGGTGGCGCTTCGGCCCGCACTTCAGCGGGCTGTCGACGCGCCTGTTGAAGGCCGCGGGCGCCCTCTCGTGGCTCCTCCCAAACCTGGGGGGGCCCAAGGCGAAATGCCGGCGCCTCTATGCCGGCATTTTGCGGAGCATGGCCCTTTACGGGGCTCCCATCTGGGCGGACTCCCTCCATAGGAGGGAGAATGCTACCGCCATCCGCAGGCCCCAGCGGGCCATTGCACAGCGGGTGGCGAGGGCTTACCGCTCAGTGGGCTTTTCGGCGGCGTGCGCTCTGGCCGGCACCCCGCCTTGGGAGTTGGAGGCATGGGTGCTCGCCAGAGTGTACGAGTGGACGGCGCGCCGAAAGGCGCTCGGGGAGCGCCCCATGGGCGAAGAGCGGGAGGCGGTGCGGCGAGAGGCGAGGGACGCCATCGTCCTCCATTGGTCGGAGGACCTCGCCAGCGCCGCCTTTGGCCGCCGGACGTTGGACGCGCTCGGTCCGGTCCTGCGGGGCTGGCTCGAGCGGTCCCACGGTTTCCTCTCTTTCCGTCTGGTGCAGGTGTTATCCGGGCATGGTTGCTTCGGATCGTACCTGCACCGGATCGGGAGGGAGGAAACCCCGGCGTGCCACGACTGCGGCGCGGCGGAGGACACGGCGCAGCACACCCTCGAGGTGTGCCCGGCGTGGTCCGAGCTGCGCCGCGGTCTGACCGCGGTGGTCGGACCGGACCTCTCGCTTCCTGGCGTGGTGGACGCCATGCTGGGGAGCGAGGAGGCCTGGTCAGTGGTGGCCTCCTTTTGCGAGGACGTAATCTCGCAAAAGGAGGTAGCGGAGCGCGCGCGGGAGGACGACCCTCTCGCTGCGGCGCTCCGCAGACGAAGACGGGGGAGAAGGCGTCGTGCCCTCCCTCCTAATGGTGACGGGCGGGCGGCAGGCACGGGGGTGCCTTCGCCCGCATTGCACCCGTCACCTTCGTCGGTCATTCCCGACCCCCCACACCCGTGAGGGTGTGAGGGGTCTGTGCCTTTCAATCGTCGGCGGAGGACTGGAAGTAAAGGCTGTGCCGGTTTCCCAGTCCCCCGCCACTGTGACGAAGCGGGAATGCGCTGGGTCGTTTTAGTGGGTATACCGGGTCCGCCCGGGGAGTCCCACATACCCCTCCTGTCCCCCGACGGGAGGGTATGCGTAATGCATTTTTTCCCAGCGTCAAAAAAAAAAAAAAAAAAAAAAAAAAAAAAAAAAAAAAAAAAAAAAAAAAAAAAAAAGGTTGGGTTGGGGGGGGGGGTTGGGGTGCTAGGTCAGAAAACCTCCTAGGGGGCCCAGTGGCTGCCGGTCCTTCTCGATACGTCGGGAGGGAACAGCAGCTGCTGTGGACGGTGCACCCTGGGCGCGGCAGTATCTGTCCCCGATGAATGGGAAGAGATTCTTATTCCTCGGGGAACGTTACTGTCGTGGCCGATATTCTGACACGGTGGGGCGACTCCACGCGGCCCTCTGGGACGCAGAGGGCGCAGTGGAGGAGCCAGGGCGGGCTCGGTGTGCCGCCGGGCGTTGGGCGCGCTCGGTCCAGTCTTGTGGAGGGCTGGCTCGGGCGCGCCCGGCGTCCGGCGGCGCACTGGGCCCGCCGGTGGTAGGACCGGACCTCTCGCTTCCCGGCGTGGTTGAGCGCCATGCTGGGGTTCGGGGAGGTCTGGTCAGCGGTCGCCTCCTTTTGCGAGTTCGCTCGCAAAGGGAGGAGGCGGAGCGCGCGCGGGGGGGGCGACCCTCTCGTTGCGCCGCTCCGCAGTGGAGGAGCCGGGGCGGGCTCGGTGTGCCGCCGGGCGTTGGGCGCGCTCGGTACGGTCTTACGGGGCCGGTCCGGGCGCGTCCGGCTTCCGGTGGCGCACCGAGCCCGCCGGTGGTCGGACCGGGCCCTCGCTTCCCGGTGTGGTCGACGCCGTGCTGGGGGGCGGGGAGGCCTGGTCAGCGGTAGCCTCCTTTTGCGAGTTCGCTCGCAAAGGGAGGAGGCGGAGCGCGCGCGGGGGGGGCGACCCTCTCGCTGCGCCGCTCCGCAGCGGAAGGGGGAGAAGGCTTCGTGCCCTCCCTCCTCATGGTGACGGCGGGCGGCAGGCACGGGGGTGCCTTCGCCCGCATTGCACCCGTCACCTTAGCGGGTCATTCCGGCCCCCCACACCCGCGAGGGTGTGAGGGGTCGCCTTGCGGGGCAATCGTCGGCGGAGGACTGGTCGTTAAGGCTATGCCGGTTTCCCAGTTCCCCGCCACTATGACGAAGCGGGAATGCGCTGGGTCGTTTTAGTGGGTATACCGGGTTTGGTTCGCCCGGGGAGTCCCACATACCCCTCCTGTCCCCCGATGGGAGGGTATGCGTAATTGCATTTTTTCCCAGCGTCAACAAAAAAAAAAAAAAAAAAAAAAAAAAAAAAAAAAAAAAAAAAAGGTTGGGTTGGGGTTGGGGGACCCCCCACAGAGCATACGTCCACGTCGTGTCCCCTGGAAACAGCCCAGTTCTGACCACCGTAACGGAGTGGCAGACTGGGACTGGCCAAAGTGCTCTGTGATCTCGAAGCGAATTGATTGTGATTTTAACTGCCTTGATTGCGATTTTAACTGCCTTGTTTCGTTTCGACATGCCGTCTACACCCTCGCGGGACGCCTGCGGGCGGTTTTTAAAAACAAAAGGCCCTTCTCAGGGCCAACCCAAAGGCCCTTCTCAGGGCCAACCCAAAGGCCCTTCTCAGGGCCAACCCAAAGGCCCTTCTCAGGGCCATCCCAAAGGCCCTTCTCAGGGCCAACCAAAAGGCCCTTCTCAGGGCCACCACGACGCTTCAGCGTCGGAAGCTAGCCGCGCGCCGTCTGCGGCTAGCTACTTCGGAGGGGCCGAGTCGTCTGACAGCGACTCGGTTGTTGGAGTGTCGGACGCGAGTGGCGCTCGGTCGCGGAAGCGCGTTAGGGGGTCCGGGAGTTCCTCGGCTTCGGGGTCCAAACCGTTGTCGAAGGCTACAAAGCCGACGACGACGGCCGCGGACACCCACGTCGTTGGGCTCGCGGACGCCCAACGCCAGCTGGATCTGGCTCGGCGGGTGCAGCTCCAGCAAGAGCTGGAGGAGCGGGTTGCCGCCAAGGAGGAACGGGCGCACATTGCCCGGGCCAAGTCCGGGTACGGTGCGTCCCGCATCCTGTACGCGGACTACTCCCTGGCCGAGCTGGAGAGAATGGCGGAGGAGGACAAGGAGGAGATAGTGCAGGTCGCCTCTAAGTCCTCCAACATTAAGGGGACCTTACAGAAGGCCCTCAAGTGCCGGGCCGCGAGCATGCGCGGGGTCGTCGCTGAGCTGGTCCAGCGGACGGCCTCCGACGAGACGCGGCAGCTGCAGGCGAGGGTGGATCGCCTGCAGTCGGAGGTCAGCCAGCTTCATCTGAAGCTGGCTGAAGCCACGGCCCGGCCACAACAGGTCGAGGCGAGCCCTGTGGCAGAGGGCGCTGCCTCGGCCCGGCCACAACAGGCCAAGGCGAGCCCTGTGGCGGAGGGTGCTGCCTCGGCCCGGCCACAACAGGCCAAGGCGAGGCCTGCAGCAGAGGGCCCCTCCTCCAACCTTGAGGATATCATCCGCAAGGTAGTAATGGAGGAGAGGGCCTTCACAAGAGCCTGCTTCGCAGGGATTGAGGACCGGCTCCTGCCGGAGAAGCGCCTCCGACCGCCGCTTGCGGCGGATAAGAGGCGGTCTGAGCCGGGGCCGTCCTCAACCCAGGCGAATGAGAGGCGGTCTGAGCCGGGGCCGTCCTCCTCCCAAGCGGAAGATGCCCTTCTTCCCTCAACCACCCCGTCCAACGAGTGGACGGAGGTGCGTAAGGGGAAGGGCAAAGGGAAGGGCAAGAGGTCGGCAGCGGCCCTCCCTGCCGTCCCTGCCGTCCCCGCTGCCCCCGCTCCCAGCCGGTCGCAGCCGACCGGCGGGGGAAGGGGTAAGGAGAGCGGCAAAGGGAAGGGCGGGGGAAGGGGGCAGTTGGTCCCCCCTAAAACCGCAGCCGTCGTGGTGACGCTCACTACGGAGGCTGCGGGGCGAGGGGAGACTTACGCCTCCATTTTGGTGCGGGCGCGTGCTAATGCCGATCCTGCCCAACTGGGCATCGGCAGTGTGTCGTGCCGGCGGACGCAGGCCGGGGCTCGAATATTCGAGTTCCCGGGGGCCGAGGGCGGCGCCCGCGCTGACCTCTTTGCAGCCAAGCTGCAGGAGGTCATCGCGGACTCTGCCCGGGTGGCCCGGCCGATGAAGTCGGCGACCATCGAGGTGACGGATTTAGATGACTCCGTCACCAAGGAGGAGGTGGTGGCGGCGGTCGCAGCAGTGGGGGGCTGTGACGTCGCGGCGGTCCAAGGCTGGGACATAAGGCCCGGCCGCGGCGGAATGGGCACGATCCGCCTCGAGTGCCCAATCGCAGCTGCCAAAGCCGTCCTTGCGAAAGGACGGCTTCAAGTCGGCTTCAGCGCGGGTGCAGTCAGGGCACTCGAGGCTGGTCCTCTGCGGTGTTTCCGGTGCTTCGGCATCGGCCACACCCGGCCCCTGTGTCCGTCCAAAGTCGACCGGTCGGACACGTGCTACCGGTGCGGCAAGGAGGGCCACAAAGCCGCCTCTTGCCAGGCCGCCACACCGCACTGTGCGGTGTGTGCCGCCAGTGGCCGCCGGGCAGGCCACGTGATGAAGGGGGGGAAGTGCAATCCCCCCCCTAAGCGTGGCAAAGCGCAGGTGCCAACCGGGCCTGCGCCTGCTGCTGCCGCTAATACCGCCGTTCCTGCGGCGGCTGCGGAGGAGGGTGCGATGTCCGACTGATGGCCAGGGTCGAGCATCGCATCCTTCAGGCGAACGCCAACCACTGCAGGACAGCCCAGGATCTGCTGATGCAGACCATGGCTGAGTGGTTGGTGGACTTGGCGGTGGTCGCCGAACCCTACTCGGTCCCTGGCCGTTGGCTGGGCGACCGGGACGGCTTGGTGGCGTTGGTGGCGCGGTCTTCCACGGACTCCCCTCCCCTCTCGCTCTTAGAGAGGGGGCCGGGATACGTGGCCGCCGCGTGGGGAGAGATAGGGATAGTGGGGGTGTATTTCTCCCCAAACCGCCCTCTCTCGGACTTTGAGGATTTCCTCGAGATCCTCACTGCTGTCGTAGGGAGGGCGGCGCCACGCCAGGTCGTGGTGCTCGGCGACCTAAACGCCAAGTCGGTGGCCTGGGGCAACCCGGCCGCAGGCTGCAACGTCCGTGGACGCGCCGTCGAGTTTTGGGCGGCCTCGTGCGGTGTGTCCCTCCTCAACAGGGGGGCGGTCCACACGTGTGTGCGGCAACAGGGCGGGTCGGTGGTGGACGTGTCGTTTGCCACCCCCGCGCTAGCCGCCCGCGTCGTGAACTGGCGGGTGGAGCTGGTGGAGACCTTGTCGGACCACCGTTATGTGCGGTTCGACATCTCCACACAGCGGGGAGGGGGGACGGCCCGCGCTGGGCAATCTCCCTTGCCGCGGTGGGCACTCACCCGCCTGGACCGGGAGGCAGCCAAGGAGGCCGCCTTCCTCCAGGACTGGCTGTCGCCTCCCCCTGTCGAGGAGGTCCCGGACGTTGACGCCGCAGCGGTCCGGCTACGGAGGTCCTTGACCGAGGTGTGCAACTCCAGCATGCCTCGGTCTCGCCGTCCGCCTCCCCGTCGTGCCGTGTACTGGTGGACGGAGGAGCTGGCGGGGCTCCGGGCCACCTGCGTGGCGGCCAGAAGGGCCTACGCGCGAAGCCGACGGCGCAGCGCCCAGAACCGAGTCCGGGCAGAGGAGGACCGCCTGTACGCCTCTTACCGAGAGGCTACGGCGGCCCTCAAGTCTGCAATGGGCGCTGCGCAGGACTCGGCGAGGGCCGAGATGCTGGAGGGTCTCGACAGGGACCCCTATGGGAGGCCATATAAGGCGGCGCGGAATCAGCTCCGCCCCTATGGTCCCCCACTGTCGGAGACCCTCGAGCCGGCATTGTTGGATGGGGTGGTCCGGTCCCTGTTTCCACGCAGGACCGACTTCGCCCCTCCAACAATGGATCCCCCGCAAGGGGCGACTCTACCGGAGGTGGAGGTGCCCCCGGTCACGGCGGCGGAATTCTACGCGGGGATATTGAGCCTCCGCGCGAAGAAGACCGCCCCCGGTCCGGACGGCGTCCCTGCACGGGTGGTGGCGATTGCCGCCTCCCAAATGGAGGACAGGTTTCGGGACCTCTTCAGCGCGTGTTTTACGGCTGGGAGGTTCCCGAAACTCTGGAAGGAGGGGCAATTGTGCCTCCTCCGGAAGGAGGGACGCCCGGTGGACTCCCCCTCGGCATACCGGCCCATCGTTTTGCTCGATGAGGTCGGTAAATTGTTCGAGGGGATTGTCGCCGGGAGGCTGGATAGCCATTTGCGGGGGATCGGCCCGGATCTGTCGGACGCCCAGTACGGTTTCCGTCGTGGGCGTTCGACGATCGACGCGCTGGCCCTTCTCAAGGGCCAGGTGAAGGAGGCAGTGGAGGCGGGGGACGGGGTGCTGGCGGTGTCATTCGACATTGCCAACGCCTTCAACTCCGTCCCCCACTCGACGATATTGGAGGCGCTCCGTTATCACGGGGTGCCCCAATATCTGCGGAGTCTCCTGGCCGACTACTTGGAGGACCGCGAGGTCCTCCTCGTGGACAAGTCGGCCACAGTGAGGCGGTACGGCGCAGAGTCTGGTGTTCCACAGGGGTCGGTCCTGGGGCCCCCCTTGTGGAACATCGGATTCGACTGGCTCCTGCGGGGAGTCCTCCTCCCGGGCACGAGTGTCATCTGCTACGCGGATGACACTCTGCTCACTGCCCGGGGGAGGAACTTTGCCGACGCGGCCATTCTGGCCTCGGCTGGCGGATACTTGGTGGCAGAGAGGATCCGCCGCCTGGGATTGAGGGTGGCGCTGCACAAAACGGAGGCCGTGTTCTTTCGCGGTCCCCGGCAGCGCTGCCCTGCCGACGCCCACATCGTCGTGGAGGGCGTCCGCATAGAGGTCCAGCCTCAGATGAAATATCTGGGGCTGGTGCTGGACGACAGGTGGCGCTTCGGCCCGCATTTCAGCGGGCTGTCGACGCGCCTGTTGAAGGCCGCGGACGCCCTCTCATGGCTCCTCCCAAACCTGGGGGGGCCCAAGGCAAAATGCCGGCGCCTCTATGCCGGCATTTTGCGGAGCATGGCCATACAGGAGCATGGCCCCTACGGGGCCCCCATCTGGGCGGACTCCCTCCACAGGAGGGAGAATGCTACCGCCATCCGCAGGCCCCAGCGGGCCATTGCACAGCGGGTGGCGAGGGCCTACCGCTCGGTGGGCTTCTCGGCGGCGTGCGCTCTGGCGGGCACCCCGCCATGGGAGTTGGAGGCTTGGGTGCTCGCCAGAGTGTACGAGTGGACGGCGCACCGGAAGGCGCTCGGGGAGCGCCCCGTCGCCGAGGAGCGGGAGGCCGTGCGGCAGGAGGCGAGGGACGCCATCGTCCTCCATTGGACGGACGACCTCGCCAACGCTGCCTTTGGCCGCCGGACGTTGGACGCGCTCGGTCCGGCCCTGCGGGGCTGGCTCGAGCGGTCCTACGGTTTCCTCTCTTTCCGTCTGGTGCAGGTGTTATCCGGGCATGGTTGTTTCGGATCGTACCTGCACCGGATCGGGAGGGAGGAAACCCCGGCGTGCCACGACTGCGGCGCGGCGGAGGACACGGCGCAGCACACCCTCGAGGTGTGCCCGGCGTGGTCCGAGCTGCGCCGCGGTCTGACCGCGGTGGTCGGACCAGACCTCTCGCTTCCCGGCGTGGTCAACGCCATGCTGGGGAGCGAGGAGGCCTGGTCAGCGGTAGCCTCCTTTTGCGAGGACGTAATCTCGCAAAAGGAGGAGGCGGAGCGGGCGCGGGAGGACGATCCTCTCGCTGCGCCGCTCCGCAGACGAAGACGGGGGAGAAGGCGTCGTGCCCTCCCTCCTCATGGTGACGGGCGGGCGACAGGCGCGGGGGTGCCTTCGCCCGCATTGCACCCGTCACCTTCGTCGGTCATTCCCGACCCCCCGCACCCGTGAGGGTGTGAGGGGTCTGCCTTTCAATCGTCGGCGGAGGACTGGAAGTAAAGGCTTTGCCGGTTTCCCAGTCCCCCGCCACTCTGACGAAGCGGGAATGCGCTGGGTCGTTTTAGTGGGTATACCGGGTCCGCCCGGGGAGTCCCACATACCCCTCCTGTCCCCCGACGGGAGGGTATGCGTAATGCATTTTTTCCCAGCGTCAAAAAAAAAAAAAAAAAAAAAAAAAAAAAAAAAAAAAAAAAAAAAAAAAAGGTTGGGTTGGGGTTGGGCGGACTCCCTCCACAGGAGGGAGAATGCTACCGCCATCCGCAGGCCCCAGCGGGCCATTGCACAGCGGGTGGCGAGGGCTTACCGCTCAGTGGGCTTTTCGGCGGCGTGCGCTCTGGCCGGCACCCCGCCTTGGGAGTTGGAGGCATGGGTGCTCGCCAGAGTGTACGAGTGGACGGCGCGCCGAAAGGCGCTCGGGGAGCGCCCCATGGGCGAAGAGCGGGAGGCGGCGCGGCGAGAGGCGAGGGACGCCATCGTCCTCCATTGGTCGGAGGACCTCGCCAGCGCCGCCTTTGGCCGCCGGACGTTGGACGCGCTCGGTCCGGTCCTGCGGGGCTGGCTCGAGCGGTCCCACGGTTTCCTCTCTTTCCGTCTGGTGCAGGTGTTATCCGGGCATGGTTGCTTCGGATCGTACCTGCACCGGATCGGGAGGGAGGAAACCCCGGCGTGCCACGACTGCGGAGCGGCGGAGGACACGGCGCAGCACACCCTCGAGGTGTGCCCGGCGTGGTCCGAGCTGCGCCGCGGTCTGACCGCGGTGGTCGGACCGGACCTCTCGCTTCCCGGCGTGGTCGACGCCATGCTGGGGAGCGAGGAGGCCTGGTCAGCGGTAGCCTCCTTTTGTGAGGTGGTCATCTCGCAAAAGGAGGAGGCGGAGCGGGCGCGGGAGGACGATCCTCTCGCTGCGCCGCTCCGCAGACGAAGAAGGGGGAGAAAGCGTCGTGCCCTCCCTCCTCATGGTGACGGGCGGGCGACAGGCGCGGGGGTGCCTTCGCCCGCATTGCACCCGTCACCTTCGTCGGTCATTCCCGACCCCCCACACCCGTGAGGGTGTGAGGGGTCTGTGCCTTTCAATCGTCGGCGGAGGACTGGAAGTAAAGGCTGTGCCGGTTTCCCAGTCCCCCGCCACTGTGACGAAGCGGGAATGCGCTGGGTCGTTTTAGTGGGTATACCGGGTCCGCCCGGGGAGTCCCACATACCCCTCCTGTCCCCCGACGGGAGGGTATGCGTAATGCATTTTTTTTTTTTTTTTTTTTTTTTTTTTTTTTTCCAGCGTCAACAAAAAAAAAAAAAAAAAAAAAAAAAAAAAAAAAAAAAAAGGTTGGGTTGGGGTGCTAGGTCAGAAAACCTCCTAGGGGGCCCAGTGGCTGCCGGTCCTTCTCGATACGTCTGGAGGGAACAGCAGCTGCTGAGGACGGTGCACCCTGGGCGCGGCAGTATCCGTCCCCGATGAATGGGAAGAGATTCTTAGGCGCAGATTCTTGGGCGCAGTGGAGGAGCCAGGGCGGGCTCGGTGTGCCGCCGGGCGTTGGGCGCGCTCGGTACGGTCTTGCGGAGTGCTGGCTCGGGCGCGCCCCGCGTCCGGCGGCGCACTGGGCCCGCCGGTGGTAGGACCGGACCTCTCGCTTCCCGGCGTGGTTGAGCGCCACGCTGGGGGGCGGGGAGGCCTGGTCAGCGGTTGCCTCCTTTTGCGAGTTCACTCGCAAAGGGAGGAGGCGGAGCGCGCGCGGGGGGTGATCCCCTCGCTGCGCCACTCCGCAGCGGAAGGGGGAGAAGGCGTAATGCCCTCCCTCCTCATGGTGACGGCGGGCGGCAGGCACGGGGGTGCCTTCGCCCGCATTGCACTCGTCACCTTTGCGGTCATTCCGGCCCCCCACACCCGTGAGGGTGTGAGGGGTTGTCTTGCGGGGCAATCGTCGGCGGAGGACTGGACGTAAAGGCTTTGCCGGTTTCCCAGTCCCCCGCCACTATGACGAAGCGGGAATGCGCTGGGTCGTTTTAGTGGGTATACCGGGTGTGGTTCGCCCGGGGAGTCCCACATACCCCTTCCGTCCCCCGACGGGAGGGTATGCGTAATGCATTTTTTCCCAGCGTCAACAAAAAAAAAAAAAAAAAAAAAAGGTTAGGTTGGGTTAGGTTGGGGTGCTAGGTCAGAAAACCTCCTAGGGGGCCCAGTGGTTGCCGGTCCTTCTCGATACGTCTGGAGGGAACAGCAGCTGCTGTGGACGGTGCACCCTGGGCGCGGCAGTATCCGTCCCCGATGAATGGGAAGAGATTCTTATTCCTCGGGGAACGTTACTGTCGTGGCCAATATTCTGACACGGTGGGGCGACTCCACGCGGCCCTCTGGGACGCAGAGGGCGCAGTGGAGGAGCCAGGGCGGGCTCGGTGTGCCGCCGGGCGTTGGGCGCGCTCGGTCCGGTCTTGTGGAGGGCTGGGCCGGGCGCGTCCGGCTTCCGGCGGCGCACCGAGCCCGCCGGTGGGTGGACCGGGCCCTCGCTTCCCGGCGTGGTCGACGCCGTGCTGGGGGGCGGGGAGGCCTGGTCAGCGGTAGCCTCCTTTTGCGAGTTCGCTCGCAAAGGGAGGAGGCGGAGCGCGCGCGGGGGGGGCGACCCTCTCGTTGCGCCGCTCCGCAGCGGAGGAGCCGGGGCGGGCTCGGTGTGCCGCCGGGCGTTGGGCGCGCTCGGTCCGGTCTTGCGGGGCCGGTCCGGGCGCGTCCGGCTTCCGGTGGCGCACCGAGCCCGCCGGTGGTCAGACCGGGCCCTCGCTTCCCGGCGTGGTCGCCGCCGTGCTGGGGGGCGGGGAGGCCTGGTCAGCGGTAGCCTCCTTTTGCGAGTTCGCTCGCAAAGGGAGGAGGCGGAGCGCGCGCGGGGGGGGTGACCCTCTCGCTGCGCCGCTCCGCAGCGGAAAGGGGAGAAGGCTTCGTGCCCTCCCTCCTCATGGTGACGGCGGGCGGCAGGCACGGGGGTGCCTTCGCCCGCATTGCACCCGTCACCTTAGCGGGTCATTCCGGCCCCCCACACCCGCGAGGGTGTGAGGGGTCGCCTTGCGGGGCAATCGTCGGCGGAGGACTGGTCGTTAAGGCTATGCCGGTTTCCCAGTCCCCCGCCACTATGACGAAGCGGGAATGCGCTGGGTCGTTTTAGTGGGTATACCGGGTTTGGTTCGCCCGGGGAGTCCCACATACCCCTCCTGTCCCCCGATGGGAGGGTATGCGTAATGCATTTTTTCCCAGCGTCAACAAAAAAAAAAAAAAAAAAAAAAAAAAAATGTTGGGTTAGGTTAGGTTAGGTTGGGGTGCTAGGGGTGCTAGGTCAGAAAACCTCCTAGGGGGCCCAGTGGCTGCCGGTCCTTCTCGATACGTCTGGAGGGAACAGCAGCTGCTGTGGACGGTGCACCCTGGGCGCGGCAGTATCCGTCCCCGATGAATGGGAAGAGATTCTTATTCCTCGGGGAATGTTACTGTCGTGGCCGATATTCTGACACGGGAGGGGGTCCTATTTGGACTGCGCTGTTCCGCGTGACCCTCTGAAAAGCAGAGGGCACAGCGGAGGAGCAAGGGCGGGCTCGGTGTGCACTCACCCTGCCTCCGAGCAGACAGAGAAGGATTTCATCCTTCACTGTCTCCGCCGATCTCGTAATCCCATCGTCGACGTCTCGCGGCTTCGATAGGGACCGAGGGTCTTGGCTTAACCGCCCGGACCGCGAGGTAGAAAACCTCTATAAAAAGTTACCCCGAATCCCAAGCGGCGGCGCACCGCGAAGGGATGTATGGCTGACGGGAGATCTTATGGATCAATCAGTCGTTAGTGCGACCCTCGTTCATTCCTCGAAGTTCTCGGGGAGTGAATGAAGAAAAAAGGGCTGGGATGTATCGTCGTGTACCGTGCGATGGCTCACGGAGTGGGCTCATCGGACGGTACGTGATCATGGCATTCATCGCCCTCTGGTACGCGTCTGCCCATCAGACGTGACTGTGAGGGTGATGGGACAGCCATAGGGTATAAAAAGGGGGGGGGGGATGATGAAGTAGGAGGACAGGGACCACACCCTTCAAAGGAAAAATAAAAAAATGAAAAAGACGATTAGCAATAAAGTACCCCAGGGCGGTACCAGCTGCTCAGCAGCTGGAGAATCCGCCACGATCCCTTCGGGGTCGTCATGCCCACCGTATTCTGGGGAGGGCAGCAATCGTTTACCACTTGCCGATGGCAACAAGAGCCGAGGAGGCTCCTCGAGATCGAGGTCTTTTGAAGACCTCATCTCCTTTAACTTTAGAAGGGACGCAGTGTCGGACTCTGGCGCTGCGTCACTGAGAAGCTTATGTTCCCCAGTGGAACCACGTGTGGTTCTAGAGAGGGTGAATGTGTTGTCGCAGGTCGACGACGCACCGCAGGCAGTTGCGGCCACTCCCTCCAAGTTTTGGGGGAAGCGGCCGCGTGCCTGTGAGTCGGAAGCGGGTTCGGCGGGTTTTTCCTCTAGCGAGGAGAACCTGCCGGCCCCCAAGGTGCCGACAGCCAGGAGGGGCAGACGACGTGGGATACCTTCCGGACCGAGCTCTCCGGCAGCATCCCGCGACTCCGTGAGTCGCTTTCTGAAGCGGCCCGATACGCCGGTAGCTAGCGGAGCAAGCGACTCCGACGGGGCAATGCAGGTGGAGCAGGCTGAAACCTCCACCGCATTGGTGAGCACCAAAGCGGAGCTCAATGCCGCGAGGCGGGAGGGCCGGAAGGCTATCGCGACCGATGAGGTCGCTGAAATGGCCCGCCAAGCAAGGGAGAGGAGGTTGCAGACCGCCGCCGCTGCCCCTGAAGGCCTGACGGCAGAGGCGCTCAGCCGACAAGTGTTGGACGGCGTGGACGTTGTCCTGAAGGTGGCTACGAAATCGGGCAACCTGAAGGGCACGTTCACGCGGGCTCTGAAGGAGGCGGCAGACGGCATCAGGGAGGCGGTTGAAGTCCTCCTTGACCGAACAACCTCGGAGGAGACGTTAAAACTCCAAGAAGAAAATAACCGTCTCCACACGAGGCTGGAGGAGCTTCAGCGAGAGGTGAGCGCCCTGAGGGCGGACTTCAGCCGGCAGCAGGGTGCGACGACTTCAGACCGTCGTGTTCTGCCACAGGACGGGTCTTTGGGGGAAGACCAGTTCAACCGGCTGTTGAGCATAATGACCGCCCGCCTGGACAGCTTAGAGCCCAGGCTAAACCCCCCTATTAGCCTTCGCCCGCCGCTGGCGGCAGACAGGCGGAGGAAGGAGGCGGAGCCCGCTCCAGCAACGGCTGGGCCAACGTGGGCACAGGTGGCTAAAGCGCCACCTGCGAAAACAAAACTCACGCAGGCGGCCAAAACGCCTTCGCAGGCAGCAAAAAAACCCGCGCAGGCGGCCAAAGGGTCCTCGCAGGCAGCCAAGAGGCCCTCGCAGGCAGCCAAGAGGCCCTCGCAGGAAGCCGGGAAGCCCTCGCAGGTGGCCACAAGGGCCAAAGAAGGGGACACAAGTTCTAATACGCAGGGGCATGACCCGGCTCCCAACGAGGGTTGGAAGACGGCCGAAGGCCGAAAGAAGAGGCGGAAGAGGGGCCGCAAGGCCAAGAACGCACCGGGCTCAAGGGGGCAGGCCCCAAGAATCCGCATCCCTCGCTCCGAGGCTGTAGTGGTCACGCTGCAGCCCGAAGCCAAAGAGCGGGGGGTGACTTACCAGAAGGTACTGGCGGAGGCGAGGAGCAAGCTGGCCTTCGCCGATTTCGGCACCCCAGACGGCTTCCGTTTCAGGACGGCAGCCACGGGGGCCAAAATGTTTGAGTTGGCGGGGGCCAGCAGTGCCGAGAGGGCGGACTCTCTAGCTGCAAAGCTGAGGGACGTCCTCAACCCCGAGGAGGCCCGGGTGTCCAGGCCCATTAAAACGGCTGAGGTGCGGGTCGATGGGCTGGACGACTCCGTGACCCCAGAGGAGGTGGTGGCGGCCATAGCCCGGAGCGGCGGATGCCCGCCAGAAAATGTGCGGGCGGGCGACATCCGCGTCAATGCTGGCGGGCTTGGCACCATCTGGGTGCGGTGTCCGGTGGCTGCGGCGAAGCAGGTCGCCGACGCGGGACGTCTGCTGGTGGGCTGGGTGTCAGCGAGGGTTAAACTCCTGACACCCAGGGCCTTGCAGTGCTATCGGTGCCTGGAGAAAGGCCACGTCCGGGCACTGTGCACTGCCGAAACAGACCGCAGCGATTTGTGCTATCGCTGCGGTCAGCCCGGGCATAAGGCGTCCCAGTGCTCCGCGGAACCAAACTGCAGCCTCTGTACAGCTGCAGGAAAGTCCGCGGGGCACAGCATAGGTGGCAACGCTTGCGGCGCGCCCAGAAAGCGCAGCAAGCGGTGGACGAGACCTGCGGGGGCCGCACCCCCTAGCACCTCTTTGGCCGACTCCCGGCCTGTGGCTGGAAACGCCGGGGAAATGGAGTGCCAGTGATGGCCCTCCGTTTCCTCCAGGCGAATATCAACCACTGCACCAGAGCTCAGGATCTCTTGGTCCTGAGCATGGCGGAGTGGTTGATAAATGTGGCGGTGGTCGCTGAGCCGTATTTCGTCCCCCCCCGGGATAACTGGGCGGGGGATCTGGACGGCCTGGTGGCCATCATCGGCGCGACTCTTGTCGACGTATCCCGGGGTCACGGTTGGGTTGCCGCCCTTGTGAACGGGATCGTCACGATTGGGGCATACTTTTCGCCCAACAGGAGTCTCGCCGACTTCGAGAGTTTCCTTGTCGAGTTGGGAGCCGTCGTCGGCCGGTCTCACCCTCGGCCCATTTTGCTTCTCGGTGATCTGAACGCCAAATCCGCGGCGTGGGGATCCCCGGTCACAGACCCGAGAGGCGACGTGCTAGAGGAGTGGGCCGTTACGACGGGCCTGGCCGTCTTGAATCGGGGATCGGCCTACACGTGTGTGCGGCAGCGGGGTGGGTCCATAGTGGACGTCTCGTTCGCCAGTCCCGCTGTCGCGCACCGCGTTCACGATTGGCACGTGGAAGAGGAGGTGGAGACGCTATCGGATCACCGATACATACGCTTCGACGTCTCCACCCAGACCGCTGGAGGTCGTAGCCAATCGGCCCCCCGAAGAGACGGCCCGCGTTGGGCGTTGAAACGCCTCGACAAGGAAGCTCTCGAGGAAACCACCATCGTCCAAGCCTGGATCCGGGAGTCGGCTACCGTCGGTCCCGTCGACGTCGAACAGGAGGCGCAGTGGTTTAACGACGCGATGACGCAAATCTGCGACGCGTCCATGCCACGCGTCTCCTCTCTGTCCGCAAGGCGCCGCGTGTACTGGTGGTGCGTCGAGGTTGAGCGGTTGCGCGTCGAGTGCGCAGCCGCCAGACGCCCGTACACGCGGTGTCGGAGAAGACGTCTGCGGGATCCCGACGAAGAAGCCGCGCTGTATGAGGTGTACAGCGCGGCGAAGGAGGCTCTGTGGCTGGCCATCGGCGAGTCGAAGAAGCGCTCCAGAGAGGAGCTGCTGGCGACCCTAGACGGGGATCCGTGGGGGCGCCCTTACCGCACGGTCCGAGGGAAACTTCGGCCATGGGCGCCCCCGCTAACGGAAGGGCTCGAGCCAGAGTTTCTGGAGCGAGTGGTCTCGGCTCTCTTCCCTGACAGGGCCGAGCACGAGCCACCGCCGATGGCTCTGCCCACAGCTGCAGAGCCGGAAGAAGAAGAAGAGGAGAGCGAAACCGTCCCAGAGGTGACACAGGCGGAGATGAGCGCGGTCGTGATGCGGCTCCGGGCAAAAAACACTGCTCCGGGGCCCGACGGAGTGCCTGGCCGCGCTCTAGTACTCGCCCTGAAGGAGCTGGAGCCCCCACTGAGGGGACTCTTCTCGGCGTGCCTTGAGCAGGGTCAGTTCCCTACGAGGTGGAAGGCTGGTCGACTGGTCCTGCTCAAGAAGGCGGGGCGCCCGGCGGATTCGTCGTCCGCTTATCGGCCCATAGTGCTGCTGGACGAGGTGGGCAAATTGCTCGAGCGAGTAATCGCAGATCGCCTCGTCAGCCACTTATGTACAGAGGGGCCGAACCTGGACGACAGCCAGTTTGGCTTCCGGCGTGGGCGCTCTACCATCGACGCCATAATGAGAGTTAGAGTCCTGGCGGAGGAAGCGGTGTCCCGGGGTGGGGTGGTGCTGGCGGTGTCCCTGGACATCTCCAACGCGTTCAACACCCTGCCCTGGAGTTGCATCCGGGAGGCCCTGCGATACCATCGGGTGCCTCCCTACCTCCGCAACATTGTGGGGGCTTATCTGTCCGGAAGGTGTGTCACCTACATGGGACGCGACGGCACGGGCCGTCGCGAGATGTCGTGCGGTGTTCCACAGGGGTCGATTCTGGGCCCACCCCTGTGGAACATCGGATACGACTGGGTTTTGCGGTGCGAGCTCCCGCCGGGAGTGAACTTGACGTGTTATGCGGACGACACGCTGGTCACGGCTCGGGGGAGCTCGTACAGGGAAGCAGCGTTGCTGGCTACGGCTGCGGTCTCGCAGGTTGTGAGCCGCATACGACGCCTGGGCCTGGAGGTGGCCCTCAACAAGTCGGAGGCCATTGCCTTTCATGGCCCCCGACGGGCACCGTCGTTGGGATCGCACATTGTGGTCGGGGGGGTCCGGATCGCTGTCGAGTCAACCATGAAATACCTGGGATTGGTGCTCGACAGCCGTTGGGACTTCGGCCCCCACTTTCAGCGGCTGGTGCCCAAGTTGATGGGCGCGGCGGGCGCGCTGTCAACGCTGCTTCCCAATCTGGGGGGCCCGAGCACCGCCTGTAGGCGGTTGTACGTTGGGATCGTGCGATCGATGGCCCTTTATGGGGCCCCGATATGGGCGACGGACCTGACGGCCCGCACTATCGCCGTTCTGCGCAGACCGCAGAGAGCGATGGCCGTCAGGGTCGTACGGGGTTATCGCACGATCTCCTACGAGGCGGCTTGCGTACTGGCCGGATCCCCACCGTGGGACCTGGAGGCGAAGACCCTCGCGACGCTGTACCAGTGGCGCGAGGGGGCCAAGCGTCGGGGCGAGAGGCTGGTAGAGCGACAGATAACGCAGTACCGGTCTCAGCTCCGACAGGTCATGGTGGCGGAATGGCGGGGGAGGTTAGAGCTCCCTACCGCCGGCCTCGACACAATCGAGGCGATCCGGCCAGTACTCGACGACTGGCTCGGGAGGAAGCACGGCTCCCTGACGTTTCGGGCGACGCAGGTGCTCTCGGGGCACGGCTGCTTCGGGAAGTACCTGTGTCGCCTGAGCAGGGAGCCGGACGCCCGGTGCCATCACTGCGTCCACTGTCAGGAGGACACGGCGCGGCATACGCTGGCCGAGTGCGCCGCGTGGTATGAGCCGCGCCGTGTCCTCGTCACAGAGGTAGGAGGAGACCTGTCGCTGCCGACCGTCGTTCGCTCTATGGTTGGCAGCGCAGAGTCCTGGGCCGCAGTGATTTCCTTCTGCGAAGCCGTCATGTCGCAGAAGGAAGCTGCGGAGAGGGAGAGGGAGATGACTAGCTCCCGCCCATCCCGCAGCAGACGCACCGGGCGTCGGCAGAGGGCGGATAACGCCCTCTTCCGGCCCCCCTAAATAGGTCCAGGGGCGACGGATTCGGGGACATCCGTCGCCCCCCACCGCAATGGACCCGAGACGGCGGCGCGTAGTGTTCCACGCGCGCCTCTCTTAGACGTAACGGGGGGAGTCTCACACCTCACTCCCCCCCGAGACGAGGCCCGCAGGTCGAGCGGGCCGGCACTAGTCCGGGGCAGCGGAAGTCGCATCAGATCCCGTTGCCCCCCGACGCAAGTGTGCGAGGGAACACCGGTGTGGTTTTAGTCAGTAGGAGTCTGACAGACCCCTCCGCCCACCCCAGGGCGGAGGACATCCATCGAGGATTTCCACATCGAGAACAAAAAAAAAAAAAAAAAAAAAAAAAAAAAAAGGTTGGGGTGCTAGGTCAGAAAACCTCCTAGGGGGCCCAGTGGCTGCCGGTCCTTCTCGATACGTCTGGAGGGAACAGCAGCTGCTGTGGACGGTGCACCCTGGGCGCGGCAGTATCCGTCCCCGATGAATGAGAAGAGATTCTTATTCCTCGGGGAACGTTACTGTCGTGGCCGATATTCTGACACGGGAGGGGGTCCTATTTGGACTGCGCTGTTCCGCGTGACCCTCTGAAAAGCAGAGGGCACAGCGGAGGAGCAAGGGCGGGCTCGGTGTGCACTCACCCTGCCTCCGAGCAGACAGAGAAGGATTCCATCCTTCACTGTCTCCGCCGATCTCGTAATCCCATCGTCGACGTCTCGCGGCTTCGATAGGGACCGAGGGTCTTGGCTTAACCGCCCGGACCGCGAGGTAGAAAACCTCTATAAAAAGTTACCCCGAATCCCAAGTGGCGGCGCACCGCGAAGGGATGTATGGCTGACGGGAGATCTCATGGATCAATCAGTCGTTAGTGCGACCCTCGTTCATTCCTCGAAGTTCTCGGGGAGTGAATGAAGAAAAAAGGGCTGGGATGTATCGTCGTGTACCGTGCGATGGCTCACGGAGTGGGCTCATCGGACGGTACGTGATCATGGCATTCATCGCCCTCTGGTAGGCGTCTGCCCATCAGACGTGACTGTGAGGGTGATGGGACAGCCATAGGGTAAAAAAGGGGGGGGGGGAAATGATGGAGTAGGAGACAGGGACCACACCCTTCAAAGGAAAAATAAAAAAAATGAAAAAGACGATTAGCAATAAAGTACCCCAGGGCGGTACCAGCTGCTCAGCAGCTGGAGAATCCGCCACGATCCCTTCGGGGTCGTCATGCCCACCGTATTCTGGGGAGGGCAGCAATCGTTTACCACTTGCCGATGGCAACAAGAGCCGAGGAGGCTCCTCGAGATCGAGGTCTTTTGAAGACCTCATCTCCTTTAATTTTAGAAGGGACGCAGTGTCGGACTCTGGCGCTGCGTCACTGAGAAGCTTATGTTCCCCAGTGGAACCACGTGTGGTTCTAGAGAGGGTGAATGTGTTGTCGCAGGTTGGCGACGCACCGCAAGCAGTTGCGGCCGCTCCCTCCAAGTTTTGGGGGAAGCGGCCGCGTGCCTGTGAGTCGGAAGCGGGTTCGGCGGGTTTGTCGTCTAGCGAGGAGGACCTGCCGGCCCCCAAGGTGCCGACGGCCAGGAGGGGCGGACGACGCGGGATACCTTCCAGACCGAGCTCTCCGGCATCATCCCGCGACTCCGTGAGCCGCTTTCTGAAGCGGCCCGATACGCCGTTAGCTAGCGGAGCAAGCGAATCCGACGGGGCAATGCAGGTGGAGCAGGCTGAAACCTCCACGGCATTGGTGAGCACCAAAGCGGAGCTCAATGCCGCGAGGCGGGAGGGCCGGAAGGCTATAGCGACCGATGAGGTCGCTGAAATGGCCCGCCAAGCAAGGGAGAGGAGGTTGCAGACCGCCACCGTTGCCCCTGAAGGCCTGACGGCAGAGGCGCTCAGCCGACAAGTGTTGGACGGCGTGGACGTTGTCCTGAAGGTGGCTACGAAATCGGGCAACCTGAAGGGCACGTTCACGCGGGCTCTGAAGGAGGCGGCAGACGGCATCAGGGAGGCGGTTGAAGTCCTCCTTGACCGAACAACCTCGGAGGAGACGGTAACACTCCAAGAGGAAAATAACCGTCTCCACACGAGGCTGGAGGAGCTTCAGCGAGAGGTGAGCGCCCTGAGGGCGGACTTCAGCCGGCAGCCGGTTGTTGCCTCAGACAGTCGTGCTCTGCCACAGGACGGGTCTTTGGGGGTAGACCAGTTCAACCGGCTGTTGAGCATAATGACCGCCCGCCTGGACAGCTTAGAGCCCAGGCTCAACCCCCCTATTAGCCTTCGCCCGCTGCTGGCGGCAGACAGGCGGAGGAAGGAGGCGGAGTCCGCTCCAGCAACGGCTGGGCCAACGTGGGCACAGGTGGCTAAAGCGCCACCTGCGCCAAAAAAGCTCACGCAGGCGGCCAAAACGCCTTCGCAGGCAGCCAAAAAACCCGCGCAGGTGGCCAAGGGGTCCTCGCAGGCAGCCAAGAGGCCCTCGCAGGCAGCCAAAAGGCCCTCACAGGCAGCCAAGAGGTCCTCGCAGGAAGCCGGGAAGCCCTCGCAGGTGGCCACAAGGGCCAAAGAAGGGGACACAAGTTCAAACACGCAAGGGCATGACCCGGCTCCCAATGAGGGTTGGAAGACGGCCGAAGGCCGCAAGAAGAGGCGGAAGAGGGGCCGCAAGGCCAAGAACGCACCGGGCTCAAGGGGGCAGGCCCCAAGAATCCGCATCCCTCGCTCCGAGGCTGTAGTGGTCACGCTGCAGCCCGAAGCCAAAGAGCGGGGGGTGACGTACCAGAAGGTACTAGCGGAGGCGAGGGGCAAGCTGGCCTTCGCCGATTTCGGCACCCCAGACGGCTTCCGTTTCAGGACGGCAGCCACGGGGGCCAAAATGTTCGAGTTGGCGGGGGCCAGCAGTGCCGAGAGGGCGGACTCTCTAGCTGCAAAGCTGAGGGACGTCCTCAACCCCGAGGAGGCCCGGGTGTCCAGGCCCATTAAAACGGCTGAGGTGCGGGTCGATGGGCTGAACGACTCCGTGACCCCAGAGGAGGTGGTGGCGGCCATAGCCCGGAGCGGCGGATGCCCGCCAGAAAATGTGCGGGCAGGCGACATCCGCGTCAATGCTGGCGGGCTTGGCACCATCTGGGTGCGGTGTCCGGTGGCTGCGGCGAAGCAGGTCACCGACGCGGGACGTCTCCTAGTGGGCTGGGTGTCAGCGAGGGTTAAACTCCTGACACCCAGGGCCTTGCAGTGCTATCGGTGCCTGGAGAAAGGCCACGTCCGGGCACTGTGCACTGCCGAAATAGACCGCAGCGATTTGTGCTATCGCTGCGGTCAGCCCGGGCATAAGGCGTCCCAGTGCTCCGCGGAACCAAACTGCAGCCTCTGTACAGCTGCAGGAAAGTCCGCGGGGCACAGCATAGGTGGCAACGCTTGCGGCGCGCCCAGAAAGCGCAGCAAGCGGTGGACGAGACCCGCGGGGGCCGCACCCCCTAGCACCTCTTTGGCCGACTCCCGGCCTGTGGTTGGAAACGCCGAGGAAATGGAGTGCCAGTGATGGCCCTCCGTTTCCTCCAGGCGAATATCAACCACTGCACCAGAGCTCAGGATCTCTTGGTCCTGAGCATGGCGGAGTGGTTGATAAATGTGGCGGTGGTCGCTGAGCCGTATTTCGTCCCCCCCCGGGATAACTGGGCGGGGGATCTGGACGGCCTGGTGGCCATCATCGGCGCGACTCTTGTCGACGTATCCCGGGGTCACGGTTGGGTTGCCGCCCTTGTGAACGGGATCGTCACGATCGGGGCATACTTTTCGCCCAACAGGAGTCTCGCCGACTTCGAGAGTTTCCTCGTCGAGTTGGGAGCCGTCGTCGGCCGGTCTCACCCTCGGCCCGTTTTGCTTCTCGGTGATCTGAACGCCAAATCCGCGGCGTGGGGATCCCCGGTCACAGACCCGAGAGGCGACGTGCTAGAGGAGTGGGCCGTTACGACGGGCCTGGCCGTCTTGAATCGGGGATCGGCCTACACGTGTGTGCGGCAGCGGGGTGGGTCCATAGTGGACGTCTCGTTCGCCAGTCCCGCTGTCACGCACCGCGTTCACGATTGGCACGTGGAAGAGGAGGTGGAGACGCTATCGGATCACCGATACATACGCTTCGACGTCTCCACCCAGACCGCTGGAGGTCGTAGCCAATCGGCCCCCCGAAGAGACGGCCCGCGTTGGGCGTTGAAACGCCTCGACAAGGAAGCTCTCGAGGAAGCCACCATCGTCCAAGCCTGGATCCGGGAGTCGGCTACCGTCGGTCCCGTCGACGTCGAACAGGAGGCGCAGTGGTTTAACGACGCGATGACGCAAATCTGCGACGCGTCCATGCCACGCGTCTCCTCTCTGTCCGCAAGGCGCCGCGTGTACTGGTGGTGCGTCGAGGTCGAGCGGTTGCGCGTCGAGTGCGCAGCCGCCAGACGCCCGTACACGCGGTGTCGGAGAAGACGTCTGCGGGATCCCGACGAAGAAGCCGCGCTGTATGAGGTGTACAGCGCGGCGAAGGAGGCTCTGTGGCTGGCCATCGGCGAGTCGAAGAAGCGCTCCAGAGAGGAGCTGCTGGCGACCCTAGACGGGGATCCGTGGGGGCGCCCTTACCGCACGGTCCGAGGGAAACTTCGGCCGTGGGCGCCCCCGCTAACGGAAGGTCTCGAGCCGCAGTTTCTGGAGCGAGTGGTCTCTGCTCTCTTCCCTGACAGGGCCGAGCACGAGCCACCGCCGATGGCTCTGCCCACAGCTGCAGAGCCGGAAGAAGAGGAGAGCGAAACCGTCCCAGAGGTGACACAGGCGGAGATGAGCGCGGTCGTGATGCGGCTCCGGGCAAAAAACACTGCTCCGGGGCCCGACGGAGTGCCTGGCCGCGCTCTAGTACTCGCCCTGAAGGAGCTGGAGCCCCCACTGAGGGGACTCTTCTCGGCGTGCCTTGAGCAGGGTCAGTTCCCTACGAGGTGGAAGGCTGGTCGACTGGTCCTGCTCAAGAAGGCGGGGCGCCCGGCGGATTCGTCGTCCGCTTATCGGCCCATAGTGCTGCTGGACGAGGCGGGCAAATTGCTCGAGCGAGTAATCGCAGATCGCCTCGTCAGCCACTTATGTACAGAGGGGCCGAACCTGGACGACAGCCAGTTTGGCTTCCGGCGTGGGCGCTCTACCATCGACGCCATAATGAGAGTTAGAGTCCTGGCGGAGGAAGCGGTGTCCCGGGGTGGGGTGGTGCTGGCGGTGTCCCTGGACATCTCCAACGCGTTCAACACCCTGCCCTGGAGTTGCATCCGGGAGGCCCTGCGATACCATCGGGTGCCTCCCTACCTCCGCAACATTGTGGGGGCTTATCTGTCCGGAAGGTGTGTCACCTACATGGGACGCGACGGCACGGGCCGTCGCGAGATGTCGTGCGGTGTTCCGCAGGGGTCGGTTCTGGGCCCACCCCTGTGGAACATCGGGTACGACTTTGTTTTGCGGTGCGAGCTCCCGCCGGGAGTGAACCTGACGTGTTATGCGGACGACACGCTGGTCACGGCTCGGGGGAGCTCGTACAGGGAAGCAGCGTTGCTGGCTACGGCTGCGGTCTCGCAGGTGTTATCCGGGCATGGTTGCTTCGGATCGTACCTGCACCGGATCGGGAGGGAGGAAACCCCGGCGTGCCACGACTGCGGCGCGGCGGAGGACACGGCGCAGCACACCCTCGAGGTGTGCCCGGCGTGGTCCGAGCTGCGCCGCGGTCTGACCGCGGTGGTCGGACCGGACCTCTCGCTTCCCGGCGTGGTCGACGCCATGCTGGGGAGCGAGGAGGCCTGGTCAGCGGTAGCCTCCTTTTGCGAGGAGGTCATCTCGCAAAAGGAGGAGGCGGAGCGGGCGCGGGAGGACGATCCTCTCGCTGCGCCGCTCCGCAGACGAAGAAGGGGGAGAAGGCGTCGTGCCCTCCCTCCTCATGGTGACGGGCGGGCGACAGGCGCGGGGGTGCCTTCGCCCGCATTGCACCCGTCACCATCGTCGGTCATTCCCGACCCCCCGCACCCGTGAGGGTGTGAGGGGTCTGCCTTTCAATCGTCGGCGGAGGACTGGAAGTAAAGGCTTTGCCGGTTTCCCAGTCCCCCGCCACTCTGACGAAGCGGGAATGCGCTGGGTCGTTTTAGTGGGTATACCGGGTCCGCCCGGGGAGTCCCACATACCCCTCCTGTCCCCCGACGGGAGGGTATGCGTAATGCATTTTTTCCCAGCGTCAAAAAAAAAAAAAAAAAAAAAAAAAAAAAAAAAGGTTAGGTTGGGGTGCTAGGTCAGAAAACCTCCTAGGGGGCCCAGTGGCTGCCGGTCCTTCTCGATACGTCTGGAGGGAACAGCAGCTGCTGTGGACGGTGCACCCTGGGCGCGGCAGTATCAGTCCCCGATAAATGGGAAGACATTCTTATTCCTCGGGGAACGTTACTGTCGTGGCCAATATTCTGACACGGTGGGGCGACTCCACGCGGCCCTCTGGTTCGCAGAGGGCGCAGTGGAGGAGCCAGGGCGGGCTCGGTGTGCCGCCGGGCGTTGGGCGCGCTCGGTCCGGTCTTGCGGAGTGCTGGCTCGGGCGCGCCCGGCGTCCGGCGGCGCACTGGGCCCGCCGGTGGTAGGACCGGACCTCTCGCTTCCCGGCGTGGTTGAGCGCCATGCTGGGGTTCGGGGAGGTCTGGTCAGCGGTCGCCTCCTTTTGCGAGTTCGCTCGCAAAGGGAGGAGGCGGAGCGCGCGCGGGGGGGGCGACCCTCTCGTTGCGCCGCTCCGTAGCGGAGGAGCCGGGGCGGGCTCGGTGTGCCGCCGGGCATTGGGCGCGCTCGGTCCGGTCTTACGGGGCCGGTCCGGGCGCGTCCGGCTTCCGGTGGCGCACCGAGCCCGCCGGTGGTCGGACCGGGCCCTCGCTTCCCGGTGTGGTCGACGCCGTGCTGGGGGGCGGGGAGGCCTGGTCAGCGGTAGCCTCCTTTTGCGAGTTCGCTCGCAAAGGGAGGAGGCGGAGCGCGCGCGGGGGGGGCGACCCTCTCGCTGCGCCGCTCCGCAGCGGAAGGGGGAGAAGGCTTCGTGCCCTCCCTCCTCATGGTGACGGCGGGCGGCAGGCACGGGGGTGCCTTCGCCCGCATTGCACCCGTCACCTTAGCGGGTCATTCCGGCCCCCCACACCCGCGAGGGTGTGAGGGGTCGCCTTGCGGGGCAATCGTCGGCGGAGGACTGGTCGTTAAGGCTATGCCGGTTTCCCAGTCCCCCGCCACTATGACGAAGCGGGAATGCGCTGGGTCGTTTTAGTGGGTATACCGGGTTTGGTTCGCCCGGGGAGTCCCACATACCCCTCCTGTACCCCGATGGGAGGGTATGCGTAATTGCATTTTTTCCCAGCGTCAACAAAAAAAAAAAAAAAAAAAAAAAAAAAGGTTAGGTTAGGTTGGGGTGGGGTGCTAGGTCAGAAAACCTCCTAGGGGGCCCAGTGGCTGCCGGTCCTTCTCGATACGTCTGGAGGGAACAGCAGCTGCTGTGGACGGTGCACCCTGGGCGCGGCAGTATCCGTCCCCGATGAATGGGAAGAGATTCTTATTCCTCGGGGAACGTTACTGTCGTGGCCGATATTCTGCCACGGTGGGGCGACTCCACGCGGCCCTCTGGGTCGCAGAGGGCGCAGTGGAGGAGCCAGGGCGGGCTCGGTGTGCCGCCGGGCGTTGGGCGCGCTCGGTCCGGTCTTGTGGAGGGCTGGGCCGGGCGCGTCCGGCTTCCGGCGGCGCACCGAACCCGCTGGTGGGTGGACCGGGCCCTCGCTTCCCGGCATGGTCGACGCCGTGCTGGGGGGCGGGGAGGCCTGGTCAGCGGTAGCCTCCTTTTGCGAGTTCGCTCGCAAAGGGAGGAGGCGGAGCGCGCGCGGGGGGGGCGACCCTCTCGTTGCGCCGCTCCGCAGCGGAGGAGCCGGAGCGGGCTCGGTGTGCCGCCGGGCGTTGGGCGCGCTCGGTCCGGTCTTACGGGGCCGGGCCGGGCGCGTCCGGCTTCCGGTGGCGCACCGAGCCCGCCACTGGTCGGACCGGGCCCTCGCTTCCCGGCGTGGTCGACGCCGTGCTGGGGGGCGGGGAGGCCTGGTCAGCGGTAGCCTCCTTTTGCGAGTTGGCTCGCAAAGGGAGGAGGCGGAGCGCGCGCGGGGGGGGCGACCCTCTCGCTGCGCCGCTCCGCAGCGGAAGGGGGAGAAGGCTTCGTGCCCTCCCTCCTCATGGTGACGGCGGGCGGCAGGCACGGGGGTGCCTTCGCCCGCATTGCACCCGTCACCTTAGCGGGTCATTCCGGCCCCCCACACCCGTGAGGGTGTGAGGGGTCGCCTTGCGGGGCAATCGTCGGCGGAGGACTGGTCGTTAAGGCTATGCCGGTTTCCCAGTCCCCCGCGACTATGACGAAGCGGGAATGCGCTGGGTCGTTTTAGTGGGTATACCGGGTTTGGTTCGCCCGGGGAGTCCCACATACCCCTCCCGTCCCCCGGCGGGTGGGTATGCGTAATGCATTTTTTCCCAGCGTTAACAAAAAAAAAAAAAAAAAAAAAAAAAAAAAAAGGTTAGGTTGGGGTCGGACGTTGGACGCGCTCGGTCCGGTCCTGCGGGGCTGGCTCGAGCGGTCCCACGGTTTCCTCTCTTTCCGTCTGGTGCAGGTGTTATCCGGGCATGGTTGTTTCGGATCGTACCTGCACCGGATCGGGAGGGAGGAAACCCCGGCGTGCCACGACTGCGGCGCGGCGGAGGACACGGCGCAGCACACCCTCGAGGTGTGCCCGGCGTGGTCCGAGCTGCGCCGCGGTCTGACCGCGGTGGTCGGACCGGACCTCTCGCTTCCCGGCGTGGTCGACGCCATGCTGGGGAGCGAGGAGGCCTGGTCAGCGGTAGCCTCCTTTTGTGAGGACGTAATCTCGCAAAAGGAGGAGGCGGAGCGGGCGCGGGAGGACGATCCTCTCGCTGCGCCGCTCCGCAGACGAAGAAGGGGGAGAAGGCGTCGTGCCCTCCCTCCTCATGGTGACGGGCGGGCGACAGGCGCGGGGGTGCCTTCGCCCGCATTGCACCCGTCACCTTCGTCGGTCATTCCCGACCCCCCGCACCCGTGAGGGTGTGAGGGGTCTGCCTTTCAATCGTCGGCGGAGGACTGGAAGTAAAGGCTGTGCCGGTTTCCCAGTCCCCCGCCACTGTGACGAAGCGGGAATGCGCTGGGTCGTTTTAGTGGGTATACCGGGTCCGCCCGGGGAGTCCCACATACCCCTTCCGTCCCCCGACGGGAGGGTATGCGTAATGCATTTTTTCCCAGCGTCAACAAAAAAAAAAAAAAAAAAAAAAAAAAAAAAAAAAGGTTAGGTTGGGGTGCTAGGTCAGAAAACCTCCTAGGGGGCCCAGTGGCTGCCGGTCCTTCTCGATACGTCTGGAGGGAACAGCAGCTGCTGTGGACGGTGCACCCTGGGCGCGGCAGTATCCGTCCCCGATGAATGGGAAGAGATTCTTATTCCTCGGGGAATGTTACTGTCGTGGCCAATATTCTGACACGGTGGGGCGACTCCACGCGGCCCTCTGGGTCGCAGAGGGCGCAGTGGAGGAGCCAGGGCGGGCTCGGTGTGCCGCCGGGCGTTGGACGCGTCCGGCGTCCGGCGGCGCACCAAGCCCGCCGGTGGTCGGACCGGGCCCTCGCTTCCCGGCGTGGTCGATGCCATGCTGGGGGGCGGGGAGGCCTGGTCAGCGGTCGCCTCCTTTTGCGAGTTCGCTCGCAAAGGGAGGAGGCGGAGCGCGCGCGGGGGGGCGATCCTCTCGTTGCGACGCTCCGCAGCGGAGGAGCCGGGGCGGGCTCGGTGTGCCGCCGGGCGTTGGGCGCGCTCGGTCCAGTCTTGTGGAGGGCTGGCTCGGGCGCGCCCGGCGTCCGGCGGCGCACTGGGCCCGCCGGTGGTAGGACCGGACCTCTCGCTACACGGCGTGGTTGAGCGCCACGCTGGGGGGCGGGTCGGCCTGGTCAGCGGTCGCCTCCTTTTGTGAGTTCGTCTCGCAAAGGGAGGAGGCGGGGCGCGCGCGGGGGGGCGATCCCCTCGCTGCGCCGCTCCGCAGCGGAAGGGGGAGAGGGCGTTGTGCCCTCCCTCCTCACGGTGACAGCGGGCGGCAGGCACGGGGGTGCCTTCGCCCGCATTGCACTCGTCACCTTTGCGGTCATTCCGGCCCCCCACACTCGTAAGGGTGTGAGGGGTTGTCTTGCGGGGCAATCGTCGGCGGAGGACTGTACGTAAAGGCTATGCCGGTTTCCCAGTCCCCCGCCACTATGACGAAGCGGGAATGCGCTGGGTCGTTTTAGTGGGTATACCGGGTCCGCCCGGGGAGTCCCACATACCCCTCCTGTCCCCCGACGGGAGGGTATGCGTAATGCATTTTTTCCCAGCGTCAAAAAAAAAAAAAAAAAAAAAAAAAAAAAAAAAAAAAAAAAAAAAAAAAAAGGTTAGGTTAGGTTAGGTTAGGTTCTGGCGGATCCTTGGTGGCAGAGAGGATCCGCCGCCTGGGATTGAGGGTGGCGCTGCACAAAACGGAGGCCGTGTTCTTTCGCGGTCCCCGGCAGCGCTGCCCTGCCGACGCCCACATCGTCGTGGAGGGCGTCCGCATAGAGGTCCAGCCTCAGATGAAATATCTGGGGCTGGTGCTGGACGACAGGTGGCGCTTCGGCCCGCATTTCAGCGGGCTGTCGACGCGCCTGTTGAAGGCCGCGGACGCCCTCTCATGGCTCCTCCCAAACCTGGGGGGGCCCAAGGCAAAATGCCGGCGCCTCTATGCCGGCATTTTGCGGAGCATGGCCCTTTACGGGGCCCCCATCTGGGCGGACTCCCTCCACAGGAGGGAGAATGCTACCGCCATCCGCAGGCCCCAGCGGGCCATTGCACAGCGGGTGGCGAGGGCCTACCGCTCGGTGGGCTTCTCGGCGGCGTGCGCTCTGGCGGGCACCCCGCCATGGGAGTTGGAGGCGTGGGTGCTCGCCAGAGTGTACGAATGGACGGCGCGCCGACGGGCGCTCGGGGAGCGCCCCATGGGCGAGGAGCGGGAGGCGGTGCGGCGAGAGGCGAGGGACGCCATCGTCCACCATTGGTCGGAGGACCTCGCCAACGCCGCCTTTGGCCGCCGGACGTTGGACGCGCTCGGTCCGGTCCTGCGGGGCTGGCTCGAGCGGTCCCACGGTTTCCTCTCTTTCCGTCTGGTGCAGGTGTTATCCGGGCATGGTTGTTTCGGATCGTACCTGCACCGGATCGGGAGGGAGGAAACCCCGGCGTGCCACGACTGCGGCGCGGCGGAGGACACGGCGCAGCACACCCTCGAGGTGTGCCCGGCGTGGTCCGAGCTGCGCCGCGGTCTGACCGCGGTGGTCGGACCGGACCTCTCGCTTCCCGGCGTGGTCGACGCCATGCTGGGGAGCGAGGACGCCTGGTCAGCGGTAGCCTCCTTTTGCGAGGACGTAATCTCGCAAAAGGAGGAGGCGGAGCGGGCTCGGGAGGACGATCCTCTCGCTGCGCTGTATGAGGTGTACCGCGCGGCCAAGGAGGCTCTGTGGCTGGCCGTCGGCGAGGCTAAGACTCGAGCTAGGGAAGAGATGTTGTCGGCTCTCGACGTGAATCCGTGGGGGCGCCCTTATCGTGCGGTCCGAGGGAAACTTCGTGCCTGGGCACCCCCACTCACTGAGAGTCTGCAGCCTCAGCTGCTGCAGGAAGTGGTCGCAACGCTCTTCCCTGCTAGAGAAGAGCATGTACCGCCGCCGATGGCTCTGCCCACAGCCACAGAGCCAACGGATGAGGAGGACGTCAGCGTCCCAGAGGTGACACAACCAGAGATGAGGGCGGCCATAACGCGGCTTCGGGCCAAGACCGTTGCCCCGGGGCCCGACGGAGTTCCCGGCGTTGCGCTTGCCCTCGCTCTGAAAGAGCTAGAGCCCCAGCTGAGAGGACTCTACTCAGCATGCCTTGAGCAGGGCCAATTCCCTAGTGAGTGGAAAAAGGGTCGTCTGGTCCTGCTCAAGAAGGCAGGGCGCCCAGCGGACTCGCCGTCCGCATACCGGCCCATAGTGCTGCTGGACGAGGTGGGTAAGCTTTTCGAACGGATTATTGCTGCCCGCCTCGCCGGCCACTTGTACAGAGAGGGGCCGGATCTGGACGATAGCCAGTTCGGCTTTCGGCATGGGCGCTCCACTGTGGACGCCATAATGCGGGTAAGAGTCCTGGCGGAGGAAGCAGTGTCCCGGGGCGGGGTGATGTTGGCGGTGTCCTTGGACATCTCCAACGCTTTTAACACCCTGCCCTGGAGCTGTATTCGGGAGGCGCTGTGTTATCACAGGGTGCCCCCGTACCTCCGCCGCATCATTGGGGCTTATTTAGCGGAAAGGTGTGTCACCTACAGGGGACGCGACGGCGGAGGCCGGCGCGACATGTCGTGCGGTGTTCCACAGGGTTCGGTCGTTGGCCCACCCCTGTGGAACATCGGGTACGACTGGGTGCTGAGAGGCGAGCTCCAACCGGGGGTGGCCCTGGTGTGTTACGCGGACGACACACTGGTCACGGCCCGGGGGAGCTCCTACAGGAGGGCAGCGTTGCTGGCGACCTCTGCGGTCTCACAGGTGGTGGGCCGCATACGGCGCCTGGGCCTGGAGGTGGCCCTCAACAAGTCGGAGGCCGTGGTCTTTCACGGCCCCCGGCGGGCGCCGCCGCCGGGATCACATATTGTGGTCGGTGGGACCCCAATTGCTGTCGAGTCCACCATGAAGTATCTGGGATTGGTGCTCGACAGCCGTTGGGACTTTGGACCCCACTTCCAGCGGTTGGCGCCCAAGTTAATGGGCGCGGCGGGTGCGCTCGCAACGCTGCTTCCCAATCTGGGGGGCCCGAGCACCGCCTGTAGGAGATTGTACCTGGGGGTTTTGCGATCCATGGCCCTGTACGGGGCCCCGGTGTGGGCCTCTGACCTGACGGCCGGCAGCATCGCGATTCTGCGGAAACCGCAGAGGGCGATGGCCGTCAGGTCTATCAGGGGGTATCGCACAATCTCCTACGAGGCGGCTTGTGCACTGGCCGGGTCGCCACCCTGGGACCTGGAGGCGAGAGTCCTCGCGTCACTGTACCGGTGGCGCGAGGATGCGCGGGCGCGGGGCGGTGGACCGATGCAGCGAGAGATCGATCTGCGTCGGTCCCAGCTCCGCGAGGTCTTGGTGGCGGAGTGGCGACAGAGGCTTTTGCGCCCTACCGCCGGCTTCGCTACCATCGAGGCGATCCGACCAGTGCTCGAGGAATGGCTCGAGAGGAGGCACGGCTCCCTGTCATTTCGGGCGACGCAGGTATTCTCGGGGCATGGTTGTTTCGGGAAGTACCTGTGTCGCATAAACAGGGAGCCGGACGCTCGGTGTCATCACTGCGTCCATTGTCTGGAGGACACGGCGCGGCATACGCTGGCAGAGTGTGCCGCATGGGAGGAGCCGCGCCGTGCCCTCGTGACAGTAGTGGGAACCGACCTGTCGCTGCCGGCCGTCGCTCGTGCGATGGTCGGGAGCACAGAGTCGTGGGATGCGGTGATCTCCTTCTGTGAAACGGTCATCTCACAGAAGGAGGCTGCGGAGAGGTTGAGGGAGGTCGAGACCACTCTCCCGATCCGCAGCAGACGTACCGGGCGTCGGCGGAGGGCGGATAACGCCCTCTTCCGGCCCCCCTAAACGGGTCCAGAGGGACGGCGGACTTGGGGACGTCCGCTGCCCCGCCGTATAACTGGACCCGAGGTGGTGGCGCGTAGTGTTCCGCGCGCCCCCCTAATGGCGTACCGGGGGGAGGACACCTCACTCCCCCCGCAGACTTGAGGAGGCCCGCGGAAGCGGGCCGGCACTAGCCGGGGATCGTGGAAGGCGCACTAGTTCCCATGATCCCCGGTGCAAGTGTGGGAAGGGAACACCGGGGTGGTTTTTAGTCGGTTAGAGTCCGACAGACCCCTCCGCCCGCCCCAGGGCGGAGGACATCCGTGTGGATTTTCCACCCCGGAAACAAAAAAAAAACAAAAAAAAAAAAAAAAAAAAAAAAAGGTTAGCCGACGGCGCAGCGCCCAGAACCGAGTCCGGGCAGAGGAGGACCGCCTGTACGCCTCTTACCGAGAGGCTACGGCGGCCCTCAAGTCTGCAATGGGCGCTGCGCAGGACTCGGCGAGGGCCGAGATGCTGGAGGGTCTCGACAGGGACCCCTATGGGAGACCATATAAGGCGGCGCGGAATCAGCTCCGCCCCTATGGTCCCCCACTGTCGGAGACCCTCGAGCCAACATTGTTGGATGGGGTGGTCCGGTCCCTGTTTCCACGCAGGACCGACTTCGCCCCTCCAACAATGGATCCCCCGCAAGGGGCGACTCCACCGGAGGCGGAGGTACCCCCGGTCACGGCGGCGGAATTCTACGCGGGGGTTTTGAGCCTCCGCGCGAAGAAAACCGCCCCCGGTCCGGACGGCGTCCCTGCACGGGTGGTGGCGATCGCCGCCACCCAAATGGAGGACAGATTTCGGGACCTCTTCAGCGCGTGTTTTACGGCTGGGAGGTTCCCGAAACTCTGGAAGGAGGGGCAATTGTGCCTCCTCCGGAAAGAGGGACGCCCGGTGGACTCCCCCTCGGCATACCGGCCCATCGTTTTGCTCGATGAGGTCGGTAAATTGTTCGAGGGGATTGTCGCCGGGAGGCTGGATAGCCATTTGCGGGGGATCGGCCCGGATCTGTCGGACGCCCAGTACGGTTTCCGTCGTGGGCGTTCGACGATCGACGCGCTGGCCCATCTGAAGGGCCAGGTGAAGGAGGCGGTGGAGGCGGGGGACGGAGTGCTGGCGGTGTCGTTCGACATTGCCAACGCCTTCAACTCCGTCCCCCACTCGACGATATTGGAGGCGCTCCGGTACCACGGAGTGCCCCAATATCTGCGGAGCCTCCTGGCCGACTACTTGGAGGACCGCGAGGTCCTCCTCGTGGACAAATCGGCCACCGTGAGGCGGTACGGCGCAGAGTCTGGTGTTCCACAGGGGTCGGTCCTGGGGCCCCCCTTGTGGAACATCGGATTCGACTGGCTCCTGCGGGGAGTCCTCCTCCCGGGCACGAGTGTCATCTGCTACGCGGATGACACTCTGCTCACTGCACGGGGGAGGAACTTTGCCGACGCGGCCATTCTGGCCTCGGCTGGCGGATCCTTGGTGGCAGAGAGGATCCGCCGCCTGGGATTGAGGGTGGCGCTGCATAAAACGGAGGCCGTGTTCTTTCGCGGTCCCCGGCAGCGCTGCCCTGCCGACGCCCACATCGTCGTGGAGGGCGTCCGCATAGAGGTCCAGCCTCAGATGAAATATCTGGGGCTGGTGCTGGACGACAGGTGGCGCTTCGGCCCGCATTTCAGCGGGCTGTCGACGCGCCTGTTGAAGGCCGCGGACGCCCTCTCATGGCTCCTCCCAAACCTGGGAGGGCCCAAGGCAAAATGCCGGCGCCTCTATGCCGGCATTTTGCGGAGCATGGCCCTTTACGGGGCTCCCATCTGGGCGGACTCCCTTCACAGGAGGGAGAATGCTACTGCCATCCGCAGGCCCCAGCGGGCCATTGCACAGCGGGTGGCGAGGGCTTACCGCTCAGTGGGCTTTTCGGCGGCGTGCGCTCTGGCCGGCACCCCGCCTTGGGAGTTGGAGGCATGGGTGCTCGCCAGAGTGTACGAGTGGACGGCGCGCCGAAAGGCGCTCGGGGAGCGCCCCATGGGCGAAGAGCGGGAGGCGGTGCGGCGAGAGGCGAGGGACGCCATCGTCCTCCATTGGTCGGAGGACCTCGCCAGCGCCGCCTTTGGCCGCCGGACGTTGGACGCGCTCGGTCCGGTCCTGCGGGGCTGGCTCGAGCGGTCCCACGGTTTCCTCTCTTTCCGTCTGGTGCAGGTGTTATCCGGGCATGGTTGCTTCGGATCGTACCTGCACCGGATCGGGAGGGAGGAAACCCCGGCGTGCCACGACTGCGGCGCGGCGGAGGACACGGCGCAGCACACCCTCGAGGTGTGCCCGGCGTGGTCCGAGCTGCGCCGCGGTCTGACCGCGGTGGTCGGACCAGACCTCTCGCTTCCTGGCGTGGTGGACGCCATGCTGGGGAGCGAGGAGGCCTGGTCAGCGGTGGCCTCCTTTTGCGAGGACGTAATCTCGCAAAAGGAGGCAGCGGAGCGCGCGCGGGAGGACGATCCTCTCGCTGCGGCGCTCCGCAGACGAAGACGGGGGAGAAGGCGTCGTGCCCTCCCTCCTAATGGTGACGGGCGAGCAGCAGGCACGGGGGTGCCTTCACCCGCATTGCACCCGTCACCTTCGTCGGTCATTCCCGACCCCCCACACCCGTGAGGGTGTGAGGGGTCTGTGCCTTTCAATCGTCGGCGGAGGACTGGAAGTAAAGGCTGTGCCGGTTTCCCAGTCCCCCGCCACTGTGACGAAGCGGGAATGCGCTGGGTCGTTTTAGTGGGTATACCGGGTCCGCCCGGGGAGTCCCACATACCCCTCCTGTCCCCCGATGGGAGGGTATGCGTAATGCATTTTTTCCCAGCGTTAACAAAAAAAAAAAAAAAAAAAAAAGGTTAGGTTGGGGTGCTAGGTCAGAAAACCTCCTAGGGGGCCCAGTGGCTGCCGGTCCTTCTCGATACGTCTGGAGGGAACAGCAGCTGCTTGGGACGGTGCACCCTGGGCGCGGCAGTATCCGTCCCCGATGAATGGGAAGAGATTCTTATTCCTCGGGGAATGTTACTGTCGTGGCCGATATTCTGACACGGGAGGGGGTCCTATTTGGACTGCGCTGTTCCGCGTGACCCTCTGAAAAGCAGAGGGCACAGCGGAGGAGCAAGGGCGGGCTCGGTGTGCACTCACCCTGCCTCCGAGCAGACAGAGAAGGATTTCATCCTTCACTGTCTCCGCCGATCTCGTAATCCCATCGTCGACGTCTCGCGGCTTCGATAGGGACCGAGGGTCTTGGCTTAACCGCCCGGACCGCGAGGTAGAAAACCTCTATAAAAAGTTACCCCGAATCCCAAGCGGCGGCGCACCGCGAAGGGATGTATGGCTGACGGGAGATCTTATGGATCAATCAGTCGTTAGTGCGACCCTCGTTCATTCCTCGAAGTTCTCGGGGAGTGAATGAAGAAAAAAGGGCTGGGATGTATCGTCGTGTACCGTGCGATGGCTCACGGAGCGGGCTCATCGGACGGTACGTGATCATGGCACTCATCGCCCTCTGGTACGCGTCTGCCCATCAGACGTGACTGTGAGGGTGATGGGACAGCCATAGGGTAAAACAGGGGGGGGGGGGAATGAAGAAGTAGGAGACAGGGACCACACCCTTCAAAGGAAAACAAAAACATGAAAAAGACGAATTGTAAAGAAATATCCCAGGGCGGTACCAGCTGCTCAGCAGCTGGAGAATCCGCCACGACCCCTTCGGGGTCGTCATGCCCTCAATCGTATTCTGGGGAGGGCAACAATCGTCATCCACCTGCCAATGGCAACGAGAGCCGAGGAGGCTCAACAAGATCACGGTCTTTTGAAGACCTGATCTCTTTTAGTTTTAACACACCCGTCCGAGTACCGGGTGAGAGCCGCGCGTTGGACGCAGTGTCGGACTCTGGCGCTGCGTCACTGAGGAGCCTCTGTTCCCCAGTGGAACCACGCGTGGTTCTGGAGAGGGTAAATGTGTTGTCGGAGGTCAACGACACACCGCAAGCAGTTGCGGCCGCTCCCTCCAAGTTTTGGGGGAAGCGACCACGTGCCTGTGAGTCGGAAGCGGGTTCGGCGGGTTTGTCCTCTAGCGAGGAGAACCTGCCAGCCCCCAAGGTGCCGACAGCCAGGAGGGGTCGAGGACGCGGGTCAAAGTCCGGAACCAACGTTCAGGCCTCCTCACGTGACTCCCGGAGCCGCTTTCTAAAGCTCTCCGATGCGCAGGCGGCCAGCGGAGTTAGCGACTCCGACGGGGCAGTACAAATGGAGCATGGTGATGCCGAGGCCTCCATTGCATTGGTGAGCTCCAAGGCGGAGCTCCATGCCGCGAGGAGAGAGGGCCGGAAGGCCATCGCGACCGACGAGGTCGCTGAGTTGGCGCGTCGTGCAAGGGAGAGGCGGTCCCAGACCGCCGCAGCTCCTGAGGGATTGACGGCAGAGGCCCTTAGCCCCCAGGTCTTGGACGGCGTGGACGTCATCCTGAAGGTAGCCACGAAATCGGGCAACCTAAAGGGGACGTTCACGCGGGCCCTGAAAGAGGCGGCGGACGGGATCAAGGAGGCGGTGGACGTCCTCCTTGATCGGACGACCTCGGAGGAGACGGTTAAGCTCCGAGAGGAAAATTATCGTCTCCAATCGAGGATGGCGGAGCTCGAGCGGGAGGTCAGCGCCATGAGGGCGGACTTCAGCCGGCAGCAGGGTGCGACGACTAAAGACAGTCGTGCTCTGCCACAGGACGGGTCTTTGGGGGAAGACCAATTTGACCGGCTGTTGAGGATTATGACCGCCCGCCTGGACAGCATAGAGCCAAGGCTTAACCCCCCTATTAGCCTTCGTCCGCCGCTGGCAGCAGATAAGCGGAGGAAGGAGGCGGAGCCCCCTCCAGCAACGGCTGGGCCAACGTGGGCACAGGTGGCTAAAGCGCCACCTGCGCCAAAAAAACACACGCAGGCAGCCAAAAAGCCCTCGCAGGTGGCCAAGAAACCTTCGCAGGTGGCCAAGGGTCCTTCGCAGGTAGCCAAGAGGACCTCAGAGGTGACCAAAAAGCCCTCGCAGGTTGCCACAAGGCCCAGAGAAGGGGCCACAAATCCTGAAATACAGGAGCATGACCCGGCTCCCAACGAGGGTCTTTGGAAGACGGCCGAAGGCCGCAAGAAGAGGCGGAAGAGGGGCCGCAAGGCCAAGAATGCACCGGGCTCAAGGGGGCAGGCCCCAAGGATCCGCATCCCTCGCTCCGAGGCTGTAGTGGTCACGCTGCAGCCCGAAGCCAAAGAGCGGGGGGTGACGTACCAGAAGGTACTGGCGGAGGCGAGGGGCAAGCTGGTCTTCGCCGATTTCGGCACTCCAGACGGCTTCCGTTTCAGGACGGCAGCCACGGGGGCCAAAATGTTTGAGTTGGCGGGGGCCAGCAGTGCCGAGAGGGCGGACTCTCTAGCTGCAAAGCTGAGGGTCGTCCTCAACCCCGAGGAGGCCCGGGTGTCCAGGCCCATTAAAACGGCTGAGGTGCGGGTCGATGGGCTGGACGACTCCGTGACCCCAGAGGAGGTGGTGGCGGCCATAGCCCGGAGTGGCGGATGCCCGCCAGAAAATGTGCGGGCAGGCGACATCCGCGTCAATGCTGGCGGGCTTGGCACCATCTGGGTGCGGTGTCCGGTGGCTGCGGCGAAGCAGGTCGCTGACGCGGGACGTTTGCTGGTGGGCTGGGTGTCAGCGAGGGTTAAACTCCTGACACCCCGGGCCTTACAGTGTTATCGGTGCCTGGAGAAAGGCCACGTCCGGGCACTGTGCACTGCCGAAACAGACCGCAGCGATTTGTGCTATCGCTGCGGTCAGCCCGGGCATAAGGCGTCCCAGTGCTCCGCGGAACCAAACTGCAGCCTCTGTACAGCTGCAGGAAAGTCCGCGGGGCACAGCATAGGTGGCAACGCTTGCGGCGCGCCCAGAAAGCGCAGCAAGCGGTGGACGAGACCTGCGGGGGCCGCACCCCCTAGCACCTCTTTGGCCGACTCCCGGCCTGTGGTTGGAAACGCCGGGGAAATGGAGTGCCAGTGATGGCCGTCCGTTTCCTCCAGGCGAATATCAACCACTGCACCAGAGCTCAGGATCTCTTGGTCCTGAGCATGGCGGAGTGGTTGATAAATGTGGCGGTGGTCGCTGAGCCGTATTTCGTCCCCCCCCGGGAAAACTGGGCGGGGGATCTGGACGGCCTGGTGGCCATCATCGGCGCGACTCTTGTCGACGTATCCCGGGGTCACGGTTGGGTTGCCGCCCTTGTGAACGGGATCGTCACGATCGGGGCATACTTTTCGCCCAACAGGAGTCTCGCCGACTTCGAGAGATTCCTTGTCGAGTTGGGGGCCGTCGTCGGCCGGTCTCACCCTCGGCCCGTTTTGCTTCTCGGTGATCTGAACGCCAAATCCGCGGCGTGGGGATCCCCGGTCACAGACCCGAGAGGCGACGTGCTAGAGGAGTGGGCCGTTACGACGGGCCTGGCCGTCTTGAATCGGGGATCGGCCTACACGTGTGTGCGGCAGCGGGGTGGGTCCATAGTGGACGTCTCGTTCGCCAGTCCCGCTGTCGCGCACCGCGTTCACGATTGGCACGTGGAAGAGGAGGTGGAGACGCTATCGGATCACCGATACATACGCTTCGACGTCTCCACCCAGACCGCTGGAGGTCGTAGCCAATCGGCCCCCCGAAGAGACGGCCCGCGTTGGGCGTTGAAACGCCTCGACAAGGAAGCTCTCGAGGAAGCCACCATCGTCCAAGCCTGGATCCGGGAGTCGGCTACCGTCGGTCCCGTCGACGTCGAACAGGAGGCGCAGTGGTTTAACGACGCGATGACGCAAATCTGCGACGCGTCCATGCCACGCGTCTCCTCTCTGTCCGCAAGGCGCCGCGTGTACTGGTGGTGCGTCGAGGTCGAGCGGTTGCGCGTCGAGTGCGCAGCCGCCAGACGCCCGTACACGCGGTATCGGAGGAGACGTCTGCGGGATCCCGACGAAGAAGCCGCGCTGTATGAGGTGTACAGCGCGGCGAAGGAGGCTCTGTGGCTGGCCATCGGCGAGTCGAAGAAGCGCTCCAGAGAGGAGCTGCTGGCGACCCTAGACGGGGATCCGTGGGGGCGCCCTTACCGCACGGTCCGAGGGAAACTTCGGCCGTGGGCGCCCCCGCTAACGGAAGGTCTCGAGCCGCAGTTTCTGGAGCGAGTGGTCTCGGCTCTCTTCCCTGATAGGGCCGAGCACGAGCCACCGCCGATGGCTCTGCCCACAGCTGCAGAGCCGGAAGAAGAGGAGAGCGAAACCGTCCCAGAGGTGACACAGGCGGAGATGAGCGCGGTCGTGATGCGGCTCCGGGCAAAAAACACTGCTCCGGGGCCCGACGGAGTGCCTGGCCGCGCTCTAGTACTCGCCCTGAAGGAGCTGGAGCCCCCACTGAGAGGACTCTTCTCGGCGTGCCTTGAGCAGGGTCAGTTCCCTACGAGGTGGAAGGCTGGCCGACTGGTCCTGCTCAAGAAGGCGGGGCGCCCGGCGGATTCGTCGTCCGCTTATCGGCCCATAGTGCTGCTGGACGAGGCGGGCAAGTTGCTCGAGCGAGTAATCGCAGATCGCCTCGTCAGCCACTTGTGTACAGAGGGGCCGAACCTGGACGACAGCCAGTTTGGCTTCCGGCGTGGGCGCTCTACCATCGACGCCATCATGAGGGTTAGAGTCCTGGCGGAGGAAGCGGTGTCCCGGGGTGGGGTGGTGCTGGCGGTGTCCCTGGACATCTCCAACGCATTCAACACCCTGCCCTGGAGTTGCATCAGGGAGGCCCTGCGATACCATCGGGTGCCTCCCTACCTCCGCAACATAGTGGGGGCTTATTTGTCCGGAAGGTGTGTCACCTACATGGGACGCGACGGCGCGGGCCGTCGCGAGATGTCGTGCGGTGTTCCGCAGGGGTCGGTTCTGGGCCCACCCCTGTGGAACATCGGATACGACTGGGTTTTGCGGTGCGAGCTCCCGCCGGGAGTGAACCTGACGTGTTATGCGGACGACACGCTGGTCACGGCTCGAGGGAGCTCGTACAGGGAAGCAGCGTTGCTGGCTACGGCTGCGGTCTCGCAGGTGGTGAGCCGCATACGACGCCTGGGCCTGGAGATGGCCCTCAACAAGTCGGAGGCCATTGCCTTTCATGGCCCCCGACGGGCACCGCCGTTGGGATCACACATTGTGGTCGGGGGGGTCCGGATCGCTGTCGAGTCAACCATGAAATACCTGGGATTGGTGCTCGACAGCCGTTGGGACTTCGGCCCCCACTTTCAGCGGCTGGTGCCCAAGTTGATGGGCGCGGCGGGCGCGCTGTCAACGCTGCTTCCCAATCTGGGGGGCCCGAGCACCGCCTGCAGGCGGTTGTACGTAGGGATCGTGCGATCGATGGCCCTTTATGGGGCCCCGATATGGGCGACGGACCTGACGGCCCGCACTATCGCCGTTCTGCGCAGACCGCAGAGAGCGATGGCCGTCAGGGTCGTACGGGGATATCGCACGATCTCCTACGAGGCGGCTTGCGTACTGGCCGGATCCCCACCGTGGGACCTGGAGGCGAAGACCCTCGCGACGCTGTACCAGTGGCGCGAGGGGGCCAATCGTCGGGGCGAGAGGCTGGTGGAGCGACAGATAACGCAGTACCGGTCTCAGCTCCGACAGGTCATGGTGGCGGAATGGCGGGGGAGGCTAGAGCTCCCTACCGCCGGCCTCGACACAATCGAGGCGATCCGGCCAGTACTCGACGACTGGCTCGGGAGGAAGCACGGCTCCCTGACGTTTCGGGCGACGCAGGTGCTCTCGGGGCACGGCTGTTTCGGGAAGTACTTGTGTCGCCTGAGCAGGGAGCCGGACGCCCGGTGCCATCACTGCGTCCACTGTCCGGAGGACACGGCGCGGCATACGCTGGCCGAGTGCGCCGCGTGGGATGAGCCGCGCCGTGCTCTCGTCGCAGAGGTAGGAGGAGACCTGTCGCTGCCGACCGTCGTTCGCTCTATGGTTGGCAGCGCAGAGTCCTGGGACGCAGTGATTTCCTTCTGCGAAGCCGTCATGTCGCAGAAGGAAGCTGCGGAGAGGGAGAGGGAGATGACTAGCTCCCGCCCATCCCGCAGCAGACGCACCGGGCGTCGGCAGAGGGCGGATAACGCCCTCTTCCGGCCCCCCTAAATTGGTCCAGGGGCGACGGATTCGGGGACATCCGTCGCCCCCATCGCAATGGACCCGAGACGGCGGCGCGTAGTGTTCCACGCGTGCCTCTCTTAGACGTAACAGGGGGAGTCTCACACCTCACTCCCCCCCGAGACGAGGCCCGCAGGTCGAGCGGGCCGGCACTAGTCCGGGGCAGCGGAAGTCGCATCAGATCCCGTTGCCCCCCGACGCAAGTGTGCGAGGGAACACCGGTGTGGTTTTAGTCAGTAGGAGTCTGACAGACCCCTCCGCTCCCCCCAGGGCGGAGGACATCCATCGAGGATTTCCACATCGAGAACAAAAAAAAAAAAAAAAAGGTTAGGTTAGGTTAGGTTAGGTTAGGTTGGGGTGCTAGGTCAGAAAACCTCCTAGGGGGCCCAGTGGCTGCCGGTCCTTCTCGATACGTCTGGAGGGAACAGCAGCTGCTGTGGACGGTGCACCCTGGGCGCGGCAGTATCAGTCCCCGATAAATGGGAAGACATTCTTATTCCTCGGGGAACGTTACTGTCGTGGCCAATATTCTGACACGGTGGGGCGACTCCACGCGGCCCTCTGGTTCGCAGAGGGCGCAGTGGAGGAGCCAGGGCGGGCTCGGTGTGCCGCCGGGCGTTGGGCGCGCTCGGTCCGGTCTTGTGGAGGGCTGGATCGGGCGCGTCCGGCTTCCGGCGGCGCACCGAGCCCGCCGGTGGGTGGACCGGGCCCTCGCTTCCCGGCGTGGTCGATGCCATGCTGGGGGGCGGGGAGGCCTGGTCAGCGGTCGCCTCCTTTTGCGAGTTCGCTCGCAAAGGGAGGAGGCGGAGCGCGCGCGGGGGGGCGATCCTCTCGTTGCGCCGCTCCGCAGTGGAGGAGCCGGGGCGGGCTCGGTGTGCCGCCGGGCGTTGGACGCGTCCGGCGTCCGGCGGCGCACCGAGCACGCCGGTGGCCGGTGGTCGGACCGGACCTCTCGCTTCCCGGCGTGGTCGATGCCATGCTGGGGGGCGGGGAGGCCTGGTCAGCGGTCGCCTCCTTTTGCGAGTTCGCTCGCAAAGGGAGGAGGCGGAGCGCGCGCGGTGGGGGCGACCCTCTCGCTGCGCCGCTCCGCAGCGGAAGGGGGAGAAGGCGTTGTGCCCTCCCTCCTCATGGTGACGGCGGGCGGCAGGCACGGGGGTGCCTTCGCCCGCATTGCACTCGTCACCTTTGCGGGTCATTCCGGCCCCCCACACCCGCGAGGGTGTGAGGGGTCGCCTTGCGGGGCAATCGTCGGCGGAGGACTGGTCGTTAAGGCTATGCCGGTTTCCCAGTCCCCCGCCACTATGACGAAGCGGGAATGCGCTGGGTCGTTTTAGTGGGTATACCGGGTTTGGTTCGCCCGGGGAGTCCCACATACCCCTCCTGTCCCCCGACGGGAGGGTATGCGTAATGCATTTTTTCCCAGCGTCAACAAAAAAAAAAAAAAAAAAAAAAGGTTAGGTTAGGTTGGGGTTGGGGGACCCCCTCACAGAGCTTGCGTCCACGTCGCGTCCCCTGGAAACAGCCCAGTTCTGACCACCGTAACGGAGTGGCAGACTGGGACTGGCCAAAGTGCTCTGTGCTTCGTAGCGAATTTTTATTTTATTGCCTTGTGTCGCCTGCGATATGCCGAAAACACCCTCGCGGGACGCCTCCGGGCGCTTTTTAAAATCAAAAGGCCCTTCTCAGGGCCAACCCAAAGGCCCTTCTCAGGGCCAACCCAAAGGCCCTTCTCAGGGCCAACCAAAAGGCCCTTCTCAGGGCCACCCCGACGCTTCGGCGTCTGAAGCTAGCCGCGCGCCGTCTGCGGCTAGCTACTTTGGAGGGGCCGAGTCGTCTGACAGCGACTCGGTCGTTGGAGGGTCGGACGCGACTGGCTCGCGGTCGCGGAAGCGGGTCTTCCAGAGTTGTGGGTCCGCGAGTTCTTCTGCTTCGGGGTCCAAGCCGTTGTCGAAGGCTAAAAAGCCGACGACGACGGCCGCGGATACCCACGTCGTTGGGCTCGCGGACGCCCAGCGCCAGGTAGACCTGGCCCGGAAGGTGCAGCTCCAGCAAGAGCTGGAGGAGCGGGTTGCCGCCAAGGAGAAGCGTGCGTGCGTCGCCCGGGCCAAGTCCGGGTACGGTGCGTCCCGGGTGCTGTACGCGAACCACTCCTTGGCGGAACTTGAAAGGATGGCGGAGGAGGACGAGGAGGAGATCGTTGAGGTCGCCTCTAAGTCCTCCAACCTGAAGGGCACCTTCCAGAAGGCCCTGAAGTGTCGGGCCGCGAGCATGCGCGGGGTCGTCGCTGAGCTGATTCAGCGGACGGCCACCGACGAGACGCGGCAACTGCAGGCGAGGGTGGATCGCCTGCAGTCGGAGGTCAGCCAGCTTCATCTGAAGCTGGCTGAAGCCACGGCCCGGCCACAACAGGCCGGGGCGAGCCCTGTGGCAGAGAGCGCTGCCTCGGCCCGGCCACAACAGGCTAAGGCGAGGCCTGTGGCAGAGGGCACTGCCTCGGCCCGGCCACAACAGGCCAAGGCGAGGCCTGCAGCAGAGGGCCCCTCCTCCAACCTTGAGGATATCATCCGCAAGGTAATAATGGAGGAGAGGGCCTTCACCCGAGCCTGCTTCGCAGGGATTGAGGACCGGCTCCTGCAGGAGACGCGCCTCCGACCGCCGCTTGCGGCGGATAAGAGGCGGTCTGGGCCGGGGCCGTCCTCAACCCAGGCGGATGAGAGGCGGTCTGAGCCGGGGCCGTCCTCAACCCAGGCGGAAGATGCCCTTCTGCCTTCGACCACTCCGTCCAACGAGTGGACGGAAGTGGGCCGGAGGGGGAAGGGCAAGGGGAAGGGCAAGAGGTCGGCGGCGGCCGTCCCTGCCGTCCCTGCCGTCCCCGCCGCCCCCGCTCCCAGCCGGTCACAGCCGACCGGCGGGGGAAGGGGTAAGGGGAGCGGCAAAGGGAAGGGCGGGGGAAGGGGGCAGTTGGTCCCCCCTAAAACCGCAGCCGTCGTGGTGACGCTCACCGCGGAGGCTGCGGGGCGAGGGGAGACCTACGCCTCCATCCTGGTGCGGGCGCGTGCCAATGCCGATCCTGCCCAACTGGGCATCGGCAGTGTGTCTTGCCGGCGGACCCAAGCCGGGGCTCGAATATTCGAGTTCCCGGGGGCCGAGGGCGGCGCCCGCGCTGACCTCTTTGCAGCCAAGCTGCAGGAGGTCATCGCGGACTCTGCTCGGGTGGCCCGGCCGGTCAAGTTGGCGGCCATCGAGGTGACGGAGCTGGATGACTCTGTCACCAAGGAGGAGGTGGTGGTGGCGGTCGCAGCGGTGGGGGGCTGTGCCGCAGCGGCGGTCCAAGGCCGGGACATAAGGCCCGGCCGCGGCGGAATGGGCACAATCCGCCTCGAGTGCCCAATCGCAGCTGCCAAAGCCGTCCTTGCAAAAGGACGGCTTCAAGTCGGGTTCAGCTCGGGCGCAGTCCGGGCACTCGAGGACCAGCCGCTGCGGTGTTTCCGGTGCTTCGGCATCGGCCACACCCGGCCCCTGTGTCCGTCCAAGATTGACAGGACGGACACATGCTACCGCTGCGGCAAGGAGGGCCACAAAGTCGCCTCCTGCCAGGCCGCCACGCCGCACTGCGCGGTGTGTGCCGCCAGTGGCCGCCGGGCAGGCCACGTCATGAAGGGGGGGAAGTGCAATCCCCCCCGTAAGCGTGGCAAAGCGCAGGCGCCGACCGGGCCTGCGCCTGCTGCTGCCGCTAACACCGCCGTTCCTGCGGCGGCTGCGGAGGAGGGTGCGATGTCCGACTGATGGGAGTCGAGCATCGCATCCTTCAGGCGAACACCAACCACTGCAGGACAGCCCAGGATCTGCTGATGCAGACCATGGCTGAGTGGTTGGTGGACTTGGCGGTGGTCGCCGAACCCTACTCGGTCCCTGGCCGTTGGCTGGGTGACCGGGACGGCTTGGTGGCGTTGGTGGCGTGGTCTTCCACGGACTCCCCTCCCCTCTCGCTCTTAGAGAGGGGACCGGGATACGTGGCCGCCGCGTGGGGAGAGATAGGGATAGTGGGGGTGTATTTCTCCCCAAACCGCCCTCTCTCGGACTTTGAGGATTTCCTTGAGATCCTCACTGCTGTCGTAGGGAGGGCGGCACCACGCCAGGTCGTGGTGCTCGGCGACCTAAACGCCAAGTCGGTGGCCTGGGGCAACCCGGCCGCAGGTTGCAACGTCCGAGGACGCTCCGTCGAGTTTTGGGCGGCCTCGAGCGGTGTGTCCCTCCTCAACAGGGGGGCGGTCCACACGTGTGTGCGGCAACAGGGCGGGTCGGTGGTGGACGTGTCGTTTGCTACCCCCGCGCTGGCCGCCCGCGTCGTGAACTGGCGGGTGGAGCTGGTGGAGACCTTGTCGGACCACCGTTACGTGCGGTTCGACATCTCCACACAGCGGGGAGGGGGGACGGCCCGCGCTGGGCAATCTCCCTTCCCGCGGTGGGCGCTCACCCGCCTGGACCGGGAGGCAGCCAGGGAGGCCGCCTTCCTCCAGGACTGGCTGTCGCCTCCCCCTGTCGAGGAGGTCCCGGACGTTGACGCCGCAGCGGTCCGGCTACGGAGGTCCTTGACCGAGGTGTGCAACTCCAGCATGCCTCGGTCTCGCCGTCCGCCTCCCCGTCGTGCCGTTTATTGGTGGACGGAGGAGCTGGCGGGGCTCCGGGCCACCTGCGTGGCGGCCAGAAGGACCTACGCGCGTAGCCGACGGCGCAGCGCCCAAAACCGAGTCCGGGCAGAGGAGGACCGCCTGTACGCCTCTTACCGAGAGGCTACGGCGGCCCTCAAGTCTGCAATGGGCGCTGCGCAGGACTCGGCGAGGGCCGAGATGCTGGAGGGTCTCGACAGGGACCCCTATGGGAGACCATATAAGGCGGCGCGAAACCAGCTCCGCCCCTATGGTCCCCCACTGTCGGAGACCCTCGAGCCGGCATTGTTGGATGGGGTGGTCCGGTCCCTGTTTCCACGCAGGACCGACTTCGCCCCTCCAACAATGGATCCCCCGCAAGGGGCGACTCCACCGGAGGTGGAGGTGCCCCCGGTCACGGCGGCGGAATTCTACGCGGGGGTATTGAGCCTCCGCGCGAAGAAGACCGCCCCCGGTCCGGACGGCGTCCCTGCACGGGTGGTGGCGATTGCCGCCTCCCAAATGGAGGACAGGTTTCGGGACCTCTTCAGCGCGTGTTTTACGGCTGGGAGGTTCCCGAAACTCTGGAAGGAGGGGCAATTGTGCCTCCTCCGGAAGGAGGGACGCCCGGTGGACTCCCCCTCGGCATACCGGCCCATCGTTTTGCTCGATGAGGTCGGTAAATTGTTCGAGGGGATTGTCGCCGGGAGGCTGGATAGCCATTTGCGGGGGATCGGCCCGGATCTGTCGGACGCCCAATACGGTTTCCGTCGTGGGCGTTCGACGATCGACGCGCTGGCCCTTCTGAAGGGCCAGGTGAAGGAGGCGGTGGAGGCGGGGGACGGGGTGCTGGCGGTGTCATTCGACATTGCCAACGCCTTCAACTCCGTCCCCCACTCGACGATATTGGAGGCGCTCCGGTATCACGGAGTGCCCCAATATCTGCGGAGCCTCCTGGCCGACTACTTGGAGGACCGCGAGGTCCTCCTCGTGGATAAGTCGGCCACCGTGAGGCGGTACGGCGCAGAGTCCGGTGTTCCACAGGGATCGGTCCTGGGGCCCCCCTTGTGGAACATCGGATTCGACTGGCTCCTGCGGGGAGTCCTCCTCCCGGGCACGAGTGTCATCTGCTACGCGGATGACACTCTGCTCACTGCCCGGGGGAGGAACTTTGCCGACGCGGCCATTCTGGCCTCGGCTGGCGGGTCCTTGGTGGCAGAAAGGATCCGCCGCCTGGGATTGAGGGTGGCGCTGCACAAAACGGAGGCCGTGTTCTTTCGCGGTCCCCGGCAGCGCTGCCCTGCCGACGCCCACATCGTCGTGGAGGGCGTCCGCATAGAGGTCCAGCCTCAGATGAAATATCTGGGGCTGGTGCTGGACGACAGGTGGCGCTTCGGCCCGCATTTCAGCGGGCTGTCGACGCGCCTGTTGAAGGCCGCGGACGCCCTCTCGTGGCTCCTCCCGAATCTGGGGGGGCCCAAGGCGAAATGCCGGCGCCTCTATGCCGGCATTTTGCGGAGCATGGCCCTATATGGGGCCCCCATCTGGGCGGACTCCCTCCACAGGAGGGAGAATGCTACCGCCATCCGCAGGCCCCAGCGGGCCATTGCACAGCGGGTGGCGAGGGCTTACCGCTCGGTGGGCTTCTCGGCGGCGTGCGCTCTGGCCGGCACCCCGCCTTGGGAGTTGGAGGCATGGGTGCTCGCCAGAGTGTACGAGTGGACGGCGCGCCGAAAGGCGCTCGGGGAGCGCCCCATGGGCGAAGAGCGGGAGGCGGTGCGGCGAGAGGCGAGGGACGCCATCGTCCTCCATTGGTCGGAGGACCTCGCCAGCGCCGCCTTTGGCCGCCGGACGTTGGACGCGCTCGGTCCGGTCCTGCGGGGCTGGCTCGAGCGGTCCCACGGTTTCCTCTCTTTCCGTCTGGTGCAGGTGTTATCCGGGCATGGTTGCTTCGGATCGTACCTGCACCGGATCGGGAGGGAGGAAACCCCGGCGTGCCACGACTGCGGCGCGGCGGAGGACACGGCGCAGCACACCCTCGAGGTGTGCCCGGCGTGGTCCGAGCTGCGCCGCGGTCTGACCGCGGTGGTCGGACCGGACCTCTCGCTTCCTGGCGTGGTGGACGCCATGCTGGGGAGCGAGGAGGCCTGGTCAGCGGTGGCCTCCTTCTGCGAGGACGTAATCTCGCAAAAGGAGGCAGCGGAGCGCGCGCGGGAGGACGATCCTCTCGCTGCGGCGCTCCGCAGACGAAGAAGGGGGAGAAGGCGTCGTGCCCTCCCTCCTAATGGTGACGGGCGGGCGGCAGGCACGGGGGTGCCTTCGCCCGCATTGCACCCGTCACCTTCGTCGGTCATTCCCGACCCCCCACACCCGTGAGGGTGTGAGGGGTCTGTGCCTTTCAATCGTCGGCGGAGGACTGGAAGTAAAGGCTGTGCCGGTTTCCCAGTCCCCCGCCACTGTGACGAAGCGGGAATGCGCTGGGTCGTTTTAGTGGGTATACCGGGTCCGCCCGGGGAGTCCCACATACCCCTCCTGTCCCCCGACGGGAGGGTATGCGTAATGCATTTTTTCCCAGCGTTAACAAAAAAAAAAAAAAAAAAAAAGGTTAGGTTGGGGTGGGGTGCTAGGTCAGAAAACCTCCTAGGGGGCCCAGTGGCTGCCGGTCCTTCTCGATACGTCTGGAGGGAACAGCAGCTGCTGTGGACGGTGCACCCTGGGCGCGGCAGTATCCGTCCCCGATGAATGGGAAGAGATTCTTATTCCTCGGGGAATGTTACTGTCGTGGCCAATATTCTGACACGGTGGGGCGACTCCACGCGGCCCTCTGGGTCGCAGAGGGCGCAGTGGAGGAGCCAGGGCGGGCTCGGTGTGCCGCCGGGCGTTGGGCGCGCTCGGTCCGGTCTTGTGGAGGGCTGGCTCGGGTGCGCCCGGCGTCCGGCGGCGCACTGGGCCCGCCGGTGGTAGGACCGGACCTCTCGCTTCCCGGCGTGGTTGAGCGCCATGCTGGGGTTCGGGGAGGTCTGGTCAGCGGTCGCCTCCTTTTGCGAGTTCGCTCGCAAAGGGAGGAGGCGGAGCGCGCGCGGGGGGGGCGACCCTCTCGTTGCGCCGCTCCGCAGCGGAGGAGCCGGGGCGGGCTCGGTGTGCCGCCGGGCGTTGGGCGCGCTCGGTCCGGTCTTACGGGGCCGGTCCGGGCGCGTCCGGCTTCCGGTGGCGCACCGAGCCCGCCGGTGGTCGGACCGGGCCCTCGCTTCCCGGTGTGGTCGACGCCGTGCTGGGGGGCGGGGAGGCACTGGTCAGCGGTAGCCTCCTTTTGCGAGTTCGCTCGCAAAGGGAGGAGGCGGAGCGCGCGCGGGGGGGGCGACCCTCTCGCTGCGCCGCTCCGCAGCGGAAGGGGGAGAAGGCTTCGTGCCCTCCCTCCTCATGGTGACGGCGGGCGGCAGGCACGGGGGTGCCTTCGCCCGCATTGCACCCGTCACCTTAGCGGGTCATTCCGGCCCCCCACACCCGCGAGGGTGTGAGGGGTCGCCTTGCGGGGCAATCGTCGGCGGAGGACTGGTCGTTAAGGCTATGCCGGTTTCCCAGTCCCCCGCCACTATGACGAAGCGGGAATGCGCTGGGTCGTTTTAGTGGGTATACCGGGTTTGGTTCGCCCGGGGAGTCCCACATACCCCTCCTGTCCCCCGATGGGAGGGTATGCGTAATTGCATTTTTTCCCAGCGTCAACAAAAAAAAAAAAAAAAAAGGTTAGGTTGGGGTGCTAGGTCAGAAAACCTCCTAGGGGGCCCAGTGGCTGCCGGTCCTTCTCGATACGTCTGGAGGGAACAGCAGCTGCTGTGGACGGTGCACCCTGGGCGCGGCAGTATCCGTCCCCGATGAATGGGAAGACATTCTTATTCCTCGGGGAACGTTACTGTCGTGGCCAATATTCTGACACGTTGGGGCGACTCCACGCGGCCCTCTGGGATGCAGAGGGCGCAGTGGAGGAGCCAGGGCGGGCTCGGTGTGCCGCCGGGCGTTGGGCGCGCTCGGTCCGGTCTTGCGGGGCTGGCTCGGTCGGTCCCGCGGTCTCCTCTCTTTCCGTCTGGTGCGGGTGTTGTCTGGAAACTCCCACGCGGCCGTCCTGGGCGGCACCCCCGCGCCGTATCGGGGGGGGGCCCGGCGTGCCGCTGTCGTGGCGCGTCGGGGCTTCCCCTCTTCCGGTTCGGCGCGCGTGCGGTCCGGGACGGCCGTGTCTGGATGGCGCCTGCGCCGGGCGGGGGGGGGGGCCGCGGGGCCGCTCGGGCCGGTCCTGCGGGGCCGGGCCGGTGCGTCTGGCTTCCGGTGGCGCACCAAGCCCGCCGGTGGTCGGACCGGACTTCTCGCTACCCGGCGTGGTGGCGGCCATGCTGGGGGGCGGGGAGGCCTGGTCAGCGGTTGCCTCCTTTTGCGAGTTCGTCTCGCAAAGGGAGGAGGCGGAGCGCGCGCGGGGGGGCGATCCCCTCGCTGCGCCGCTCCGCAGCGGAGGGGGGAGAGGGCGTCGTGCCCTCCCTCCTCATGGTGACGGCGGGCGGCAGGCACGGGGGTGCCTTCGCCCGCATTGCACTCGTCACCTTTGCGGTCATTCCGGCCCCCCACACCCGTGAGGGTGTGAGGGGTTGTCTTGCGGGGCAATCGTCGGCGGAGGACTGGACGTAAAGGCTTTGCCGGTTTCCCAGTCCCCCGCCACTATGACGAAGCGGGAATGCGCTGGGTCGTTTTAGTGGGTATACCGGGTTTGGTTCGCCCGGGGAGTCCCACATACCCCTCCTGTCCCCCGACGGGAGGGTATGCGTAATGCATTTTTTCCCAGCGTCAACAAAAAAAAAAAAAAAAAAAAAGGTTAGGTTAGGTTGGGGGACCCCCCACAGAGCATACGTCCACGTCGTGTCCCCTGGAAACAGCCCAGTTCTGACCACCGTAACGGAGTGGCAGACTGGGTCTGGCTAAAGTGCTCTGTGCATCGCAGCGAATTTTAATCTTGTATGCCTTGTGTCGAATGCGATAATATGCCGAATACACCCTCGCGGGACGCCTGCGGGCGCTTTTTAAAAACAAAAGGCCCTTCTCAGGGCCAATCCAAAGGCCCTTCTCAGGGCCAACCCAAAGGCCCTTCTCAGGGCCAACCCAAGGGCCCTTCTCAGGGCCACCCAAAAGGCCCTTCTCAGGGCCACCCCGACGCTTCGGCGTCTGAAGTTAGCCGCGCGCCGTCTGCGGCTAGCTATTTTGGAGGGGCCGAGTCGTCTGACAGCGACTCGGTTGTTGGAGTGTCGGACGCGAGTGGCGTTAGGTCACGGAAGCGCGTTAGGGGGTCCGGGAGTTCCTCGGCTTCGGGGTCCAAACCGTTGTCGAAGGCTAATAAGCCGACGACGACGGCTGCGGACACCCATGTCGTTGGGCTCGCGGACGCCCAACGCCAGTTGGACCTGGCTCGGCGGGCGCACCTCCAGCAAGAGCTGGAGGAGCGAGTTGCCGCGAAGGAGCAACGGGCGCACATTGCCCGGGCCAAGTCCGGGTACGGTGCGTCCCGTATCCTGTACGCGGACTACTCCCTAGCCGAGCTGGAGAGAATGGCGGAGGAGGACAAGGAGGAGATAGTGGCGGTCGCCTCTAAGTCCTCCAACATTAAGGGGACCTTGCAGAAGGCCCTCAAGTGCCGGGCCGCGAGCATGCGCGGGGTCGTCGCTGAGCTGGTCCAGCGGACGGCCTCCGACGAGACGCGGCAGCTGCAGGCGAGGGTGGATCGCCTGCAGTCGGAGGTCAGCCAGCTTCATCTGAAGCTGGCTGAAGCCACGGCCCGGCCACAACAGGTCGAGGCGAGCCCTGTGGCAGAGGGCGCTGCCTCGGCCCGGCCACAACAGGCCAGGGCGAGCCCTGTGGCAGAGGGCGCTGCCTCGGCCCGGCCCCAACAGGCCAAGGCGAGGCCTGCAGCAGAGGGCCCCTCCTCCAACCTTGAGGATATCATCCGCAAGGTAGTAATGGAGGAGAGGGCCTTCACAAGAGCCTGCTTCGCAGGGATTGAGGACCGGCTCCTGCCGGAGAAGCGCCTCCGACCGCCGCTTGCGGCGGATAAGAGGCGGTCTGAGCCGGGGCCGTCCTCAACCCAGGCGGATGAGAGACGGTCTGAGCCGGGGCCGTCCTCAACCCAGGGCGAAGATGCCCTTCTCCCTTCGACCACTCCGTCCAACGAGTGGACGAAAGTGGGCCGGAAGGGGAAGGGCAAAGGGAAGGGCAAGAGGTCGGCAGCGGCCGTCCCTGCCATCCCTGCCGTCCCCACCACCCCCGCTCCTAGCCAGTCGCAGCCGACCGGCAAGGGAAAGGGTAAGGGGATCGGCAAAGCGAAGGGCGGGGGAAGTGGGCAGTTGGTCCCCCCGAAAACCGCGGCCGTCGTGGTGACGCTCACCGCGGAGGCTGCGGGGCGAGGGGAGACGTATGCGTCCGTCTTGGTGCGGGCGCGTGCCAATGCCGATCCTGCCCAACTTGGGATCGGCAGTGTGTCTTGCCGGCGGACCCAAGCCGGGGCTCGAATATTCGAGTTCCCGGGGGCCGAGGGCAGCGCCCGCGCTGACCTCTTTGCAGCCAAGCTGCAGGAGGTCATCGCGGACTCTGCCCGGGTGGCCCGGCCGGTCAAGTCGGCGACCATAGAGGTGACGGAGTTAGATGACTCCGTCACCAAGGAGGAGGTGGTGGCGGCGGTCGCAGCGGTGGGGGGCTGTGGCGCAGCGGCGGTCCAAGGCCGGGACATAAGGCCCGGCCGCGGCGGAATGGGCACGATCCGCCTCGAGTGCCCAATCGCAGCTGCCAAAGCCGTCCTTGCGAAAGGACGGCTTCAAGTCGGCTTTAGTTCGGGTGCAGTCAGGGCACTCGAGGCTGGTCCTCTGCGGTGTTTCCGGTGCTTCGGCATCGGACACACCCGGCCCCTGTGTCCGTCCAAAGTCGACCGGTCGGACGCGTGCTACCGCTGCGGCAAGGAGGGCCACAAAGCCGCCTCCTGCCAGGCCGCCACGCCGCACTGCGCGGTGTGTGCCGCCAGTGGCCGCCGGGCAGGCCACGTCATGAAGGGGGGGAAGTGCAATCCCCCCCCTAAGCGTGGCAAAGCGCAGGCGCCGACCGGGCCTGCACCTGCTGCTGCCGCTAACGCCGCCGTTCCTGCGGCGGCTGCGGAGGAGAGTGCGATGTCCGACTGATGGCCAGGGTCGAACATCGCATCCTTCAGGCGAACGCCAACCACTGCAGGACAGCCCAGGATCTGCTGATGCAGACCATGGCTGAGTGGTTGGTGGACTTGGCGGTGGTCGCCGAACCCTACTCGGTCCCTAGTCGTTGGCTGGGCGACCGGGATGGCTTAGTGGCGTTGGTGGCGCGGTCTTCCACGGACTCCCCTCCCCTCTCGCTATTAGAGAGGGGACCGGGATACGTGGCCGCCGCGTGGGGAGAGATAGCGATGGTGGGGGTGTATTTCTCCCCAAACCGCCCTCTCTCGGACTTTGAGGATTTCCTCGAGATCCTCACTGCTGTCGTAGGGAGGGCGGCACCACGCCAGGTCGTGGTGCTCGGCGACCTAAACGCCAAGTCGGTGGCCTGGGGCAACCCGGCCGCAGGCTGCAACGTCCGGGGACGCGCCGTCGAGTTTTGGGCGGCCTCGTGCGGTGTGTCCCTCCTCAACAGGGGGGCGGTCCACACGTGTGTGCGGCAACAGGGCGGGTCGGTGGTGGACGTGTCGTTTGCCACCCCCGCACTGGCCGCCCGCGTCGTGAACTGGCGGGTGGAGCTGGTGGAGACCTTGTCGGACCACCGTTACGTGCGGTTCGACATCTCCACACAGCGGGGCGGGGGGACGGCCCGCGCTGGGCAATCTCCCTTTCCGCGGTGGGCACTCACCCGCCTGGACCGGGAGGCAGCCAAGGAGGCCGCCTTCCTCCAGGACTGGCTGTCGCCTCCCCCTGTCGAGGAGGTCCCGGACGTTGACGCCGCAGCGGTCCGGCTACGGCGGTCTTTGACCGAGGTGTGCAACTCCAGCATGCCTCGGTCTCGCCGTCCGCCTCCCCGTCGTGCCGTTTATTGGTGGACGGAGGAGCTGGCGGGGCTCCGGGCCACCTGCGTGGCGGCCAGAAGGGCCTACGCGCGTAGCCGACGGCGCAGCGCCCAGAACCGAGTCCGGGCAGAGGAGGACCGCCTGTACGCCTCTTACCGAGAGGCTACGGCGGCCCTCAAGTCTGCAATGGGCGCTGCGCAGGACTCGGCGAGGGCCGAGATGCTGGAGGGTCTCGACAGGGACCCCTATGGGAGACCATATAAGGCGGCGCGGAATCAGCTCCGCCCCTATGGTCCCCCACTGTCGGAGACCCTCGAGCCGGCATTGTTGGATGGGGTGGTCCGGTCTCTGTTTCCGCGCAGGACCGACTTCGCCCCTCCAACAATGGATCCCCCGCAAGGGGCGACTCCACCGGAGGCGGAGGTACCCCCGGTCACGGCGGCGGAATTCTACGCGGGGGTATTGAGCCTCCGCGCGAAGAAAACCGCCCCCGGTCCGGACGGCGTCCCTGCACGGGTGGTGGCGATCGCCGCCACCCAAATGGAGGACAGGTTTCGGGACCTCTTCAGCGCCTGTTTTACGGCTGGGAGGTTCCCGAAACTCTGGAAGGAGGGCAACCGTGAGGCGGTACGGCGCAGAGTCTGGTGTTCCACAGGGGTCGGTCCTGGGGCCCCCCTTGTGGAACATCGGATTCGACTGGCTCCTGCGGGGAGTCCTCCTCCCGGGCACGAGTGTAATCTGCTACGCGGATGACACTCTGCTCACTGCCCGGGGGAGGAACTTTGCCGACGCGGCCATTCTGGCCTCGGCTGGCGGATCCTTGGTGGCAGAAAGGATCCGCCACCTGGGATTGAGGGTGGCGCTGCATAAAACGGAGGCCGTGTTCTTTCGCGGTCCCCGGCAGCGCTGCCCTGCCGACGCCCACATCGTCGTGGAGGGCGTCCGCATAGAGGTCCAGCCTCAGATGAAATATCTGGGGCTGGTGCTGGACGACAGGTGGCGCTTCGGCCCGCATTTCAGCGGGCTGTCGACGCGCCTGTTGAAGGCCGCGGACGCCCTCTCATGGCTCCTCCCAAACCTGGGGGGGCCCAAGGCAAAATGCCGGCGCCTCTATGCCGGCATTTTGCGGAGCATGGCCCTTTACGGGGCCCCCATCTGGGCGGACTCCCTCCACAGGAGGGAGAATGCTACCGCCATCCGCAGGCCCCAGCGGGCCATTGCACAGCGGGTGGCGAGGGCCTACCGCTCGGTGGGCTTCTCGGCGGCGTGCGCTCTGGCGGGCACCCCGCCATGGGAGTTGGAGGCTTGGGTGCTCGCCAGAGTGTACGAGTGGACGGCGCACCGGAAGGCGCTCGGGGAGCGCCCCGTCGCCGAGGAGCGGGAGGCCGTGCGGCAGGAGGCGAGGGACGCCATCGTCCTCCATTGGACGGACGACCTCGCCAACGCTGCCTTTGGCCGCCGGACGTTGGACGCGCTCGGTCCGGCCCTGCGGGGCTGGCTCGAGCGGTCCCACGGTTTCCTCTCTTTCCGTCTGGTGCAGGTGTTATCCGGGCATGGTTGTTTCGGATCGTACCTGCACCGGATCGGGAGGGAGGAAACCCCGGCGTGCCACGACTGCGGCGCGGCGGAGGACACGGCGCAGCACACCCTCGAGGTGTGCCCGGCGTGGTCCGAGCTGCGCCGCGGTCTGACCGCGGTGGTCGGACCGGACCTCTCGCTTCCCGGCGTGGTCGACGCCATGCTGGGGAGCGAGGAGGCCTGGTCAGCGGTAGCCTCCTTTTGCGAGGAAGTCATCTCGCAAAAGGAGGAGGCGGAGCGGGCGCGGGAGGACGATCCTCTCGCTGCGCCGCTCCGCAGACGAAGAAGGGGGAGAAGGCGTCGTGCCCTCCCTCCTCATGGTGACGGGCGGGCGACAGGCGCGGGGGTGCCTTCGCCCGCATTGCACCCGTCACCTTCGTCGGTCATTCCCGACCCCCCGCACCCGTGAGGGTGTGAGGGGTCTGCCTTTCAATCGTCGGCGGAGGACTGGAAGTAAAGGCTTTGCCGGTTTCCCAGTCCCCCGCCACTGTGACGAAGCGGGAATGCGCTGGGTCGTTTTAGTGGGTATACCGGGTCCGCCCGGGGAGTCCCACATACCCCTCCTGTCCCCCGACGGGAGGGTATGCGTAATGCATTTTTTCCCAGCGTCAACAAAAAAAAAAAAAAAAAAAAAAAAAAAAAAAAAAAAAAAAAAGGTTAGGTTAGGTTGGGGTGCTAGGTCAGAAAACCTCCTAGGGGGCCCAGTGGCTGCCGGTCCTTCTCGATACGTCTGGAGGGAACAGCAGCTGCTGTGGACGGTGCACCCTGGGCGCGGCAGTATCCGTCCCCGATGAATGGGAAGAGATTCTTATTCCTTGGGGAATGTTACTGTCGTGGCCGATATTCTGACACGGTGGGGCGACTCCGCGCGACCCTCTGAGACGCAGAGGGCGCAGTGGAGGAGCCAGGGCGGGCTCGGTGTGCCGCCGGGCGTTGGGCGCGCTCGGTCCGGTCTTGCGGAGGGCTGGATCGGGCGCGTCCGGCTTCCGGCGGCGCACCTAGCCGGCCGGTGGTCGGACCGGACCTCTTGCTCCCCGGCGTGGTGGCGGCCATGCTGGGGGGCGGGGAGGCCTGGTCAGCGGTAGCCTCCTTTTGCGAGGTCAACTCGCAAAGGGAGGAGGCGGAGCGCGCGCGCGGGGGCGATCCTCTCGCTGCGCCGCTCCGCAGCGGAAGGGGGAGAAGGCGTCTTGCCCTCCCTCCTCATGGTGACGGCGGGTGGCAGGCACGGGGGTGCCTTCGCCCGCATTGCACTCGTCACCTTTGCGGTCATTCCGGCCCCCCACACCCGTGAGGGTGTGAGGGGTTGTCTTGCGGGGCAATCGTCGGCGGAGGACTGGACGTAAAGGCTTTGCCGGTTTCCCAGTCCCCCGCCACTATGACGAAGCGGGAATGCGCTGGGTCGTTTTAGTGGGTATACCGGGTCTGGTTCGCCCGGGGAGTCCCACATACCCCTTCCGTCCCCCGACGGGAGGGTATGCGTAATGCATTTTTTCCCAGCGTCAACAAAAAAAAAAAAAAAAAAAAAAAAAAAAAAGGTTAGGTTAGGTTGGGGTGCTAGGTCAGAAAACCTCCTAGGGGGCCCAGTGGCTGCCGGTCCTTCTCGATACGTCTGGAGGGAACAGCAGCTGCTGTGGACGGTGCACCCTGGGCGCGGCAGTATCCGTCCCCGATGAATGGGAAGAGATTCTTATTCCTCGGGGAACGTTACTGTCGTGGCCAATATTCTGACACGGTGGGGCGACTCCGCGCGGCCCTCTGGGTCGCAGAGGGCGCAGTGGAGGAGCCAGGGCGGGCTCGGTGTGCCGCCGGGCGTTGGACGCGTCCGGCGTCCGGCGGCGCACCGAGCCCGCCGGTGGTTGGACCGGACCTCTCGCTTCCCGGCGTGGTCGATGCCATGCTGGGGAGCGGGCAGGCCTGGTCAGCGGTCGCCTCCTTTTGCGAGTTCGCTCGCAAAGGGAGGAGGCGGAGCGCGCGCGGGGGGGCGATCCTCTCGTTGCGCCGCTCCGCAGCGGAGGAGCCGGGGCGGGCTCGGTGTGCCGCCGGGCGTTGGGCGCGCTCGGTCTGGTCTTACGGGGCCGGGCCGGGCGCGTCCGGCTTCCGGTGGCGCACCGAGCCCGCCGGTGGTCAGACCGGGCCCTCGCTTCCCGGCGTGGTCGATGCCATGCTGGGGGGCGGGGAGGCCTGGTCAGCGGTAGCCTCCTTTTGCGAGTTCGCTCGCAAAGGGAGGAGGCGGAGCGCGCGCGGGGGGGGCGACCCTCTCGCTGCGCCGCTCCGCAGCGGAAGGGGGAGAAGGCTTCGTGCCCTCCCTCCTCATGGTGACGGCGGGCGGCAGGCACGGGGGTGCCTTCGCCCGCATTGCACCCGTCACCTTAGCGGGTCATTCCGGCCCCCCACACCCGCGAGGGTGTGAGGGGTCGCCTTGCGGGGCAATCGTCGGCGGAGGACTGGTCGTTAAGGCTATGCCGGTTTCCCAGTCCCCCGCCACTATGACGAAGCGGGAATGCGCTGGGTCGTTTTAGTGGGTATACCGGGTTTGGTTCGCCCGGGGAGTCCCACATACCCCTCCTGTCCCCCGATGGGAGGGTATGCGTAATTGCATTTTTTCCCAGCGTTAACAAAAAAAAAAAAAAAAAAAAGGTTAGGTCAGGTTAGGTTTTTTTTTTTTTTTTTTTTTTGTTTTGGCAGGAGTGGGAAATCCCCACGGACACCTCCACTATCTCACAGGGTGTGAGACAGTGGAGGTAGTGTCGGACTCGAACCGACTAAAACCCACTCCTGCCTTGCCAGTGTTCCTCTAACATGATCAGAGTCCTTGTTCTCTGATTTTTTGTCTTGGCTTTCCTGATTGGTGGCCGTAGAGACCATTATTTCTATTTCTTCTGCTTTTCTTTTTTTTTACGTATTACGCAATCCGCGTCTATTGTCTAAATAAGAGTTGCTAATGTTTATACAAATATTTTACTACTATTCTATATCTATCTTTTGTTTAACATTTTATTTATGCCCTGATACTTTCCATTTGCTTACTTTTATTTGATTTTCTATTTTTTCAGTGTTATTTTTTGTTTCGAGATCCTTTTTTCTTTTCTTTTTGTTTCTATAATATCCAGACTATATATTTACTATATAACTAAATATCATATATTAAATTTAAATTGTGTACTAACGTTATTTGTCTACTATGTTTGCAAAATGGTTTTCGTTCTGTTTTTAAATTTCTGTGGAATTTTGCCACAAGTTCGGGACAACTTTGCGATTCCACCAGGGCTGACCCCGGATCCAGCATAACTGAAGGCACTTTCTCAAGAAAGGGACTCCAGTTAGAATTCCTCACAAAGCCAACCCCAGTGGTTCGCTCTGAGTTTCTTTTTCCTGGTTGTCCCGAATTTGCACTCCATGTAAGTTTCAAAGGGGACGCCCCGACCACTTTAGCAGTATGCTATGGCCGCTCTCGCGAAGGCGTCCCACTTTTTCCTTATTGGGCATTCACTGCTAAAAGCATTGTGTGAGTGGTCCCCCAGCTTGGCTCTGGTGCAGTTTACGCACGCCGCTGCTTCGCCGATAAGCTTATCTGGGCAGTCCACCCTAATGTGTGGACCGCCGCAGTGGCTGCATAAGTCGGCCAGCTCCGTGCAGAGACGTTTGCTGTGGCCGTATGCTAAACAGCGGGTGCACTGCACCAGAGGCGTCTGGTCTTCGACGCGCACTCTCTGGAGGTCAATCCGGAGTTTGCCTCCTTCGAGTGCACGCCTCCAGATCGTGGGGGACACACTCAACACAATGCTGTTAACGTGCGGATTGCGTGTCTTCTTCGGATACTTGACCGTCATCCTTTGCTCCTCGTCGCCGAGGTCGTGAAAAATCTCCCGATTCTGGTTCTTAAGGGCTTTTAGTATTTCGTCGTCACTATGTACTGACAGTACGTCCCTAAGAACCAGAAGCGGGTTCCTGTTCGTCACTTCCTCGACAACGAGGTTCTCCCCGGCCGCCCTCAGTCGTTCCTTCAATTTGGACCTCTCTTCCTTTGTCTCGCAACCCATTATAATTTTCCTGTCCTTTGCTTTCCGCACCTTTTCCACCCGCACCCAGCCCTCCTTCGCGTCCACTGCTTTCCTAACCCTTTCGAGGATTTCGTCCCCAGTATCCATTTCCTGTGTTGAGGAGACAACCACGGAATGCAGCGTGCTTCGCTCCAGGGCCTGCGCCCTAGTATGGCTCTTGGTCACGGCTGCTACATTTGCGTAGGTTGTCTCCCCCACAATTTCCCTGTTAGCCAGACTGTCTCGTAGTTTGACCAACTCGTCGGAGTTTTCCCTTATCAGGGACATGTGCTCCTTCATTGTCGCTACGAGCTCAGTCTGGCTAACAAGACTCTCAGGATCGGACTGGGGACAGCAGTCAGCAGCGGGCGCGGCTACTGGTACGGCTGCGGGTGCAAGAGGAGCCCTGTCCCGCTCGGCCTCCTTCACCAGCTCAAAAAGCCTGTTAATGGCCTCGAGCACCGCAGTCTTTATGTCCGTCTTAAGGTTGCGAGAGTTGCCTAAATTAAGCTTGGCTTTGTTTAGGCAAGCTCTCGCCTCCGCGGTGCGACTGGGGTACCCGGCCTCAGGCCTTTTGAGCGGTCTTGGGGCATCGGTAGCGGCTCGGCGCGTCCCCGGAGTGGCAGGGCTCATCTGGGAGGCGGAAGGAGTGTGATCTTCGAAGGAGATTCTCCGCTTCGCATTCGCAGATGAAGGCCCCGCTTTCTCCGCTGATCGCGGCGAGCCACTAGAGCCTTGGGCCCTCACGGTGCTGGATGGGGTGCGGAACATATTTGGTTTGGGAGCGATCGAACGGACCCCTGTAAAGAGGGGGTCAGGTCAAACTTTATGTTCGGGGAAGAGAGGTATGTCAGAGGACACGGGTACTTCTGTGTCCCTGTAAAGGGGGGAACACAGTAAATAATATAATAATTAAATCAGTTAAAATAATATGTAAATTCAATAATATTAAAATAATAATAATCGTCAATGTGTGTATAATGTCAAATAAAATTAAAATAATGATCAGCCTTTGTAGACTCGGTCAAATGCAATTTAAAATCGAACTTTCCCTACTAAACCCTTTAAAAGGCGTTACAAAAGCTAAAATAGATAAAATAAAAATAAATAATTTTTGCCGAAAACCCCACGTCTACCTTCCTATAGACCAGAGGGCGGGTGGGTGGGCAAAATTTTATTTGAGCTAGGCGGGCGAGCGAGGTCTCAAAAGAAGCGGCTCGTCGCGGGCTAGCTAATTACGAAATAAAACAGGGTGGGTGCCGAATAAAATTTTTGAGTTTTGGTCAAAAAACCAGTTTTTGAACCAAAAAATTTAGGGTTTCAACCTCCAACCCGGGCGCCGGCTCACGGAACGCGGACCAGAACACAGGGATGAAGGGTGAGTACTATTGCAACTATAATCTCATGTTATTTTGAATAAAAATTTGGAAAAAACACTAAATTTTGATGATCGTATCTGAAAATTTCGAAAATTTCTAAGGGTTTGTAGGAAACTTTTTTATAGGGGTAGTTCGGTGAGTGCAATATCGTCAGGACGTCGGCGGACGCCTAGTTATGTCTAAAAATGCTGAAAACAGCTTCAAAATCGCACGTCTAGAACCGAAAATATTCGGTTAGGTTAGGTTAGGTTAGGTTAGGTTAGGTTAGGTTGGGGTGCTAGGTCAGAAAACCTCCTAGGGGGCCCAGTGGCTGCTGGTCCTTCTCGATACGTCTGAAGGGAACAGCAGCTGCTGTGGACGGTGCACCCTGGGCGCGGCAGTATCCGTCCCCGATGAATGGGAAGAGATTCTTATTCCTCGGGGAACGTTACTGTCGTGGCCGATATTCTGACACGGTGGGGCGACTCCACGCGGCCCTCTGGGACGCAGAGGGCGCAGTGGAGGAGCCAGGGCGGGCTCGGTGTGGCGCCGGGCGTTGGGCGCGCTCGGTCCGGTCTTGTGGAGGGCTGGGCCGGGCGCGTCCGGCTTCCGGCGGCGCACCGAGCCCGCCGGTGGGTGGACCGGGCCCTCGCTTCCCGGCGTGGTCGACGCCGTGCTGGGGGGCGGGGAGGCCTGGTCAGCGGTAGCCTCCTTTTGCGAGTTCGCTCGCAAAGGCAGGAAGCGGAGCGCACGCGGGGGGGGGCGACCCTCTCGTTGCGCCGCTCCGCAGCGGAGGAGCCGGGGCGGGCTCGGTGTGCCGCCGGGCGTTGGGCGCGCTCGGTCCGGTCTTACGGGGCCGGTCCGGGCGCGTCCGGCTTCCGGTGGCGCACCGAGCCCGCCGGTGGTCGGACCGGGCCCTCGCTTCCCGGCGTGGTCGACGCCGTGCTGGGGGGCGGGGAAGCCTGGTCAGCGGTCGCCTCCTTTTGCGAGGTCAACTCGCAAAGGGAGGAGGCGGAGCGCGCGTGGGGGGGGTGACCCTCTCGCTGCGCTGCTCCGCAGCGGAGGGGGGAGAGGGCATCATGCCCTCCCTCCTCATGGTGACGGCGGGCGGCAGGCACGGGGGTGCCTTCGCCCGCATTGCACTCGTCACCTTTGCGGTTCATTCACCGACCCTCCCACACCCGTGAGGGTGTGAGGGGTTGTCTTGCGGGGCAATCGTCGGCGGGGGACTGGACGTAAAGGCTATGCCGGTTTCCCAGTCCCCCGCCACTATGACGAAGCGGGAATGCGCTGGGTCGTTTTAGTGGGTATACCGGGTTTGGTTCGCCCGGGGAGTCCCACATACCCCTCCTGTCCCCCGACGGGAGGGTATGCGTAATGCATTTTTTCCCAGCGTCAACAAAAAAAAAAAAAAAAAAAAAAAAAAAAAAAAAAAAAAAAAAAAGGTTAGGTTAGGTTAGGTTAGGTTTTTTTTTTTTTTTTTTTTTTTTTTGTTTTGGCAGGAGTGGGAAATCCCCACGGACACCTCCACTATCTCACAGGTTGTGAGACAGTGGAGGTAGTGTCGGACTCGAACCGACTAAAACCCACTCCTGCCCCGCCAGTGTCCCTCTAACATTATCAGAGACCTTTGTTGCGGAGGTTCAGTCTTAAGTATCTGTGATTTTTAGGAGGCCGAATAGACCACACTCTATTTGTTCTACTGTCTAACAATTTTTATATTTAAAACTATTTATACACCGATTTATATTATTTTAACTTCAGTACTATCATAATACAACAATTTGTTTTTATACTTATATTTTTGACTATTTATTATCTTTTAACCCAACATTTCAAAGCATAACCGCATGAACTATTTTTACTTTTATTTAATTTTGGTTTTCGTTTTATTTCTTTTGTTTCTATTTTTAGATATCTATGCCATATACTTAGTATGTAGTTAAATATCATTTATTTTTAAATCTAATTTATGTATTTCTACGTCTAATGTAGTTAATTTATTACCTAATTTACAAAAGAATACCGATAGAATACAATTACGGCTATACTTTGCACCAATTTTTACACAACTTATCGATCCCACCAGGGCTAAATTCGGGTCTCGTATAACCTGGGCCAGTTTCTCATGAAACTGACTCAGGTTACAGTTTTTACTATTGCCAACCCCAGTGGTCCGCTTAATGCGCCTGCCATCTGGTTGTGCAAAAATTCCCGCCATCTCAGCGTACTTGGAAGTGGGCGCACTGACCACCTTAGCAATAAGCTATTGATGATCTGGCGAATGCGTCCCACTTCCTGCGTACCGGGCATTCACTGCTGAACGCATTGTGTCGGTGTTCCCCCAGCTTGGCCCTGGTGCAGTTCACGCACACCGCTGCCTCGCCCATGACTGGGCAGTCCACCCTTAAGTGTGGACCGCCGCAGTGGCTGCACAGGTCAACGGGCTCCGTACAGAGCCGTTTTCCGTGACCGTATGCTAGGCAGCGGGTACACTGCACCAGAGGCGTCTGGTCCTCGACGCGCACTCTCTGGAGGTCAATGCGTACTTTGACTCCTTCGAGTGCGCGCCTCCAGACCGTGGGGGACACACTCAACACAATGCTGTTCACATGCGGGTTCCTCGTCTTCCTCCTAAACTTCACCGACATTCGTAAATCCTTGTCGCCGAGGTCGTGAAAAATCTCCCGGTTCTGGTTCTTAAGGGCCTTCAGCACTTCGTCGTCGCTGTGTACTGACAACACGTCCCTAAGAACCAGAAGCGGGTCCCGGTTCGTCACTTCCTCGACGACAAGGTTCCCTCCGGCCGCTTCCAGTCTCTCCTTAATTTTCCTCCTCTCCTCCTTGGTGGCACAACCCATTATTATTTTCCGGTCTTTCGCTTTCCGCACCTTTTCCACTCGCACCCAGCCCTCCTTCGCGTCCACTGCCTTCCTGACTCTTTCCAGAATCTCGTCCCCCGTGTCCATCTCCTGTGTTGAGGAGACAACTACCGAATGCAGCGTGGTTCGCTCCGGGACCTGTGCCCTGGTTTGGCTCTTAACCACAGCTGCAACACTCGCATAAGTTGTCTCCCCAACACTTTCTCTGTTGACCAGACTGTCTCGCAGTTTGACCAATTCTTCGGAGTTTTCCTTTATTAGGGAAATGTGCTCCTTCATTGTCTTTACGAGTTCAGTCTGGTCAACAAGACTCTCAGGATCGGACAGGGGGAAGCAGTCAGCAGCGGACGCGGCTACTGGTACGGCTGCAGGTGCGAGAGGAGCCCTGTCCCGGTCGGCCTCCTTCACCAGCTCAAAAAGCCTGTTAATGGCCTCGAGCACCGCAGTCTTTATATCTGTCTTAAGGTTGCGAGAGTTGCCTAAATTAAGCTTAGCTTTGTTTAGGCAAGCTCTCGCCTCCGCAGTGCGACTGGGGTACCCGGCCTCAGGCTTTTTGAGCGGTCTTGGGGCATCAGCAGCAACTCGCCGCGTCCCCGGAGTGGCAGGGCCCATCTGGGAGGCAGAAGGAGTGTCGTCTCCAAAGGAGATTCTCCTCCTCGCGATAGCAGACGAAGGCCCCGCCTTCTCCGCCGATCGCGGCGAGCCACTGGAGCCTTGGGACCTCACGGTGCTGGATGGGGTGCGGAACATATTTTGGGTGTGATCGAGCGGACCCCTGTAAAGAGGGGGTCAGATAGGACTTTCTGCTCGGGAGAAGAGAAGGGAGGGCACTGGATACTTCTGTGTCCCTGTAAAGAGGGGACACAGCAAGTTGATATAGAATAAATAATTAATTAAAATAAATGCAAAAACTTAGACAACACAAATGTAATAATGTTATAAAATCAATTAAAATGTCAATACCGTATTAGGATATAATTATAGTCGCTCATTAACGAGCGACTGTCACAATAGATTTACAAATAAGATTAATTAATTAATATAATAATAAAAATTAGGTTAAAAATCTTTGTCAAGATGGTTAAAAAGCTGACGTTCCCTACAAAACCCTCAAACAGGCCGAGTAAAATATAAAATAGATTAATAAAACTTTGCCGAAAACCCCACGTCTACCTTCCTATAGACCAGAGGGCGGGTGGGTGGGCAAAATTTTATTTGAGCTAGACGGGCGAGCGAGGTCTCAAAAGAAGCGGCTCGTCGCGGGCTAGCTAATTACGAAATAAAACGAGGTAGGTGCCGAACAAAATTTTGGACTTTTGGTCAAAAAACCAGTTTTTGAACCAAAAAATTTAGGGTTTCAACCTCCAACCTGGGCGCCGGCGCACGGAACGCGGACCAGAACACAGGGATGAAGGGTGAGTACTATTGCAACTATAATCTAACGTAATTTTGACTAAAAATTTGGAAAAAACACTAAATTTTGATGATTTTATCTAAAAAATTCGAAAAATTTCTAAGGGTTGTAGGGAAATTTTTTATTCGCGCGTTTCGGGGGGTGCAATATCGTCAGTACGTAGGCGGACGCCTAGTTAGGTCCAAAAATGCTGAAAACAGCTTCAAAATCGCACGTCCAGAACCGAAAATATGAACGTTTTTGTTTTGAACTATCTCCCTAAGGTGGATTCAGGTACATACAGAAACTATGGGAAAAAACTGTTTTTTAAAAATGTACAAGTTTTATTTGAGCTAGACGGGCGAGCGAGGTCTCAAAAGAAGCGGCTCGTCGCGGGCTAGCTAATTACGAAATAAAACGAGGTAGGTGCCGAACAAAATTTTGGACTTTTGGTCAAAAAACCAGTTTTTGAACCAAAAAATTTAGGGTTTCAACCTCCAACCTGGGCGCCGGCGCACGGAACGCGGACCAGAACACAGGGATGAAGGGTGAGTACTATTGCAACTATAATCTAACGTAATTTTGACTAAAAATTTGGAAAAAACACTAAATTTTGATGATTTTATCTAAAAAATTCGAAAAATTTCTAAGGGTTGTAGGGAAATTTTTTATTCGCGCGTTTCGGGGGGTGCAATATCGTCAGTACGTAGGCGGACGCCTAGTTAGGTCCAAAAATGCTGAAAACAGCTTCAAAATCGCACGTCCAGAACCGAAAATATGAACGTTTTTGTTTTGAACTATCTCCCTTTTTTTTTTTTTTTTTTTTTTGGGGGGTGAGAAATCATCAAATGACTCCTCCCGCTCTGGGCGGAGCGGAAGGGAGTGTCAGACTCTTACTGACTAAAAAACACCCATGTTCCTTCATTGGCCCTTTATGTTCCAGGGCCGCGGTATCTCTTTCGAACAGTCCCGCAGCCCTGGCAGGCACCGGCCCTTGCGGGCCCCTCCCGTATGCTGACAACTCTTTGAGGCGCGCGTGGAACACGAACGCGCCGTCGACACGGCCTGCCCGTCGTCATACGACGGACGGACGGCGAGCTAGCCCATTACTCGCCGTCCACAGGCCCGCGCCTACGGTGGCCGAGAGCCATCACGGCGTGGCCCCCGACGCCCGGTGCTTCTCCCGCGGCGGCTGGGACGTGAGGAGGTTCTCTCCCTCTCACGTTCCGCCGCCTCCTTCGCTAGCATGACTGCTTCGCAGAAGGAGGCGACGGCTTCCCATTCCCTCTCGCCCCGGACCATGGCTTGAACCAGGGCCGGACGCGAGAGGTCGCCGCCGCCAATCGCCGCTACGAGGACACGGCGGTGCTCCTCCCAAGCGGAGCAGACCTCGACGGTGTGCTCCACCGTGTCCTCCGGTCGATCCTCGCAATAGTAGCACCCGGGCGTTTCCTCCCGCCCGATTCGGTACAGGTACCTCCCGAAACAACCGTGTCCGGTGAGGACCTGCGTCAGGCGGAAGGTGAGGGCGCCGTGGCGCCTCTCAAGCCACTCCTCAAAGAGGGGACTTATCGCCACTATCGTGGCGTGCCCTGAACGGGGTTGCGATAGTCGCTCCCTCCATGTCGCCATGAGATCACGGCGGAGGTCTGTCCGCCGCGCGACAATATGCCGCGGCAGCGGAGTTACCCCCCGGCTCTGTACCTCCGCGCGCCACTCGTGCAGGCGCGCGAGGACTATGGCCTCCAGATCCCATGGCGGCAATCCGGCAAGGAGGCTCGCCGCCTCGCGGGAGATCGTGCGGTATCCACGGATGAGCCTTACGGCTACCACCTTTTGGGGCGCGTTCAGGTAGTGCTTGGCACGCAACCTCAGCGAACGCGCCCACACCGGGGCCCCGTAAAGGGCCATGGACCGCAAGATCCCCGCATAGAGCCTCCGGCAGGAGGCGTTTGGCCCCCTCAGGTTGGGCAGGAGCCGCTTGAAGGCAGCCCCGGCCTTTTCCAGTCTGGGAGCCAAACGTCGGAAATGCTCCACGAAGTTCCATCGGCTGTCGAGGACGAGTCCGAGGTACCTCAACGTCGACTCGACGCCGACGGGAACCCCTCCTACCGTGAGTATGGATCCCGACGGTGGCGCGCTCCGAGGCCCATGAAAGCACATGGCCTCGGACTTGTGCAATGCCACCTCGAGACCCAATTGCCGGATCCTCTCAACGACTATCGCAACCCCGCGTGTCATCAGTTCGGCCGCCGCCTCGTGCGACCTCCCCTGCGCCAGCACCAGCGTGTCGTCAGCGTAGCAAACTACGCTGACGCCGCTAGGGAGGTCGGCACGCAGCACCCAGTCGTAGCCGATGTTCCACAAGGGCGGCCCTAGAACCGATCCCTGTGGAACACCGCACGACATCTCTCGCCGGTTCCATTCTCCGTTGTGACCGGGATATATGACATACCTGTCCGTCAGGTAGTCCCCGACCACACGACGAAGGTAGGTCGGCACCCGGTGATACCGGAGTGCCTCCCTAATGCAGCTCCAGGGCATGGAGTTGAAGGCGTTGGCGATGTCGAGAGACACCGCCAAGACCACCCCACCCCTGGACACCGCAGCCCCCGTCGTGAGGGCTCTCACGCGCATGATGGCGTCCACCGTCGAGCGCCCCTTGCGGAAACCAAACTGGTTGTCCGCAAGATCCGGCCCAATCCCCGCAAGGTGCCCGGCGAGGCGGTTTGCAATTACTCTTTCGAAGAGCTTGCCCACCTCGTCGAGCAACACAATGGGCCGGTATGCGGACGGAGAGTCCGCAGGGCGCCCCGGCTTCCGGATGAGGACCAGTTTCCCTGTCTTCCAACGAAGCGGGAACTGGCCTCTCTCCAAGCATGCGCTTAGGAGCCCCTCCAGTCGGGGCCCGAGAGCCTCCAAGGCCAGGACCCAGGCTTTGCCAGGTAAGCCATCGGGTCCCGGGGCGGTATTCCTGGCTTTAAGCCGGTTTACCGCCACTCTCAGGTCTACCCCGGTCACCTCCGGAGTGTCGTCATCGTCATCGTGGTCCGCTTCCGGCACCGCAAGCGGCGGAGCCATAGGCGGGGGAGGATGTTCCCCTCGCGAAGGGAACAGAGCGCTCACCACCTCCTCCACAAGCTGAGGCCGGAGACTCTGCGTCAGCGGGGGGGCCCAGGTGCGGAGTTTGTCCCGCACCATCTTGTAAGGGCGCCCCCACGGATCGCCGTCGAGAGTCTCCAGCATCTCCTCGCGGGCCGCATCTTTGGCCCGCTGGACAGCCTCTCGGAGGGCGGTCTTCGCCGCTCTGTATCCCTCGTACAGCTCCGCCTCAATGGCTGCCGCATCCGGAGGTCGGATGCGGAGCCTGCGATGCCTGGCGTACAGGTGCCGCGCGGCGACGCACGCCTCGCGCAGAGACGTCAGCTCTCGCGACCACCAGTACACCTGACGCCGGGCGCTTCCTGGCCGAACTCGGGGCATTGCCACGTCACAGATCTCGGACATGGCCTCCTGGAACCAACCCGCCTCGCTGTTGACATCGGCAGGCCTGCCCGGTGGTGTCACCCAGGCCTGCACGATCGAGGCTTCCAGGAGGAGCTCCCGGTCCAGCTGCTTCAGCGCCCATCGCGGACCACTCGGGGCCTGTCGGACCGGCGCGCTTGAGGGGGCAGAGACATCAAACCGGATATACCGGTGGTCGGAATAGGTCTCCACCTCCTCCATTACGCGCCAGTCAAGGACACGCGGTGACAGAGCGGGGCTGGCGAACGATATGTCCACCACCGACTCGCCCCGCATCCGCACACACGTGGGGACAGAACCCCGATTTAGGACGACCAGGCCTGACTCCAGAGCCCAGTCCTCCACCATCCTTCCCCGCACGTCTGTGTAACGGGAACCCCAAGCCAAGTTCTTGGCATTGAAGTCCCCGAGCACAAGCACGGGGAGGGAATGGCCTCCGATGACGACACTCAACTCCGCGAGGGAGTTGTGGAACTCGGCGAGAGTTCGGCTCGGGGAGAAGTAGACTCCCGCTACGACTATCTCCCCGAACCGTGCTGCTACGCACCCCTGACCCTTCCTGACACTCTCAAGGGTCGGGGTACCGGCGGCGGCCAACGAAATGATGGCCACTGAGCCGCTAAGGTCCTCCACCCAGTCTTCCCTGGGAGGGACAAAGTACGGCTCAGCGACCACGGCGACGTTAATCGACCACTGCGCCATGCTCTGGAGCAACAGACTCTGAGCACAGGCGCAGTGGTTGATGTTCGCCTGGAGGAGGCGTAATGGGGCCATTATTGGCACTCCATTTCAGCCCCCTCCCGGGCCCCCTGTGAGGGCCCCGCTGCAGGAGTTGCAGCAGTGGCGGCAGTGGCGGCGGCAGCGGCGACGGCGGCGACGGTGGCGGCGGCTGCGGCGGTGGCGACGGTGGGGGTGGTGGCGGCGGCGGAGGGCCTCCGCCTTCCCCTGCCCCTGGCCTTGGTGGGTTGGGCGCAGGCCTTGCTCCCAGCCCGGTGATCGGCGGGCTTGCCAGCTGCCGCACATGCAGCGCAGTGCGGCGCGGCGGAGCAAGCCGCGGCCATGTGACCGGGCTGACTGCAGCGGAAGCAGAGCCCGCTGCGGTCCACCTCCGAGGTGCATTGCACCGACACGTGGTGCCCCACGTGGCAGCGGAAGCACCTCAGAGGTTTGGGCTCCAGCAGCTTGACCTGCGCTGACACCCATCCCACCAGGAGCCTTCGGCCCTCCACAATAATTTTTGCCGCCGTCACAGGGCAGCTTACCATAACGGTTCGCATGCCCGTGTGGTCCGGACGTAGGGTGCCCGCCTTGACCTGCTCAGCAGGGCACCCACCGGTCCTTGTGACGGCGGCCACCACCTCCTCCTCGGTGACTGAGTCGTCCAGACCCATGATACGCAGGTCTGCGCATTTCACGGGCCTGGACACCCGGGCCTCGTCCGCATTTAGGGACGCTCTAAGCTTTTCAGCCAGAGCGTCAGCGGACGAGCCACTGTTCTCACCGGGGATCTCCAGCACTCGCGCCCCTGTCGCGGTTACCTTAAGCCGGAGTCCCCCGGTGATCCCCAGCTCCCCGAGGTTCACAGTCGCCTTCGCCTTGGCCAGCACGTCGCGGTAGGACACGCCCCGCTTCTCCGCGTCCGGCTGTAGCGTAATCACTACAGCTGCGGTCTTCGGGGCGCGGAGCCTAGCCGCGACGCTACGAGCCTTTTGCTGGCGCTTTCGCTCAGCGCGCCTTGCTTTTTTGGCCGCCTTCCTCCCCCTCTGCCTTTCGCCGACCACCTGCCACCCGGCCTCGGCCGCGGCTGGGTTAGGGGGCGGGGGCGGGGGGAGCGGCCGCTGCTGCTGCCGCCGCGGCGGCTGCGGCTGCTGCTGCTGCCGCTGCGGCGGCGGCTGCTGGCCCGCCGCTGGCGCTGGCGGTTTTGCCGGCTTTGCCGCCGCCTTGCCCTTTTTCTGGGCCGCCGCCTTGCCCGTCTTCTGAGCCACCGCCCCCTTAGCCGGCGCCGGTTTCGCCGGAGCCGGCCTCTCAGGGGCCGCCACAGCCCTGCCGGAGGGCTGGCTGGGCGGCCCCGATTTGGGGGCGGCAGCCGCAGCGGCATATGAGGCCGCCCTCGGGCCCGGGGGGGCCTTGTTAGCGGCCAGGGGGGGGCGCAGGACAATGCCCTCCAGGACGGAGAACCGCGCCTGGAAGGCAGCCAGCTCTTGGCGAACCAGGGCAAGCACCTGGTTCTCCACAGGCTGGCCTTGCCGCTGCTGGCCCCCCTTTTGGGCCGCCTCGCGGGAGCCGGTCTCGCGCAGACCGGCCAGGTCTGCGCGGAGCTCCCCATTCTCCTTTTGGAGAAGCTCCGTAGCAGCCGTCAGGCGGGCGACCTCCGCCCGCAGTTTGGCCACCTCGCCTGACGGAGGCCTCGCGTAGGCGGCCTCCGCTGCCGCCAAAATGGAGGCGGAAGCCGCAGGTATGGCCGCAAACTTGGTCGATGGCTTCATTTTATGGGCCACCGCCTTTAATGCGGCCTCCACCTCCGCCGCAAACCTGGACTTACGCTCCTCCTCGGAGCCGCCAGTTGCATCCGCCTCGTCAGAGGTGCCCGAGAGGGACACCACGTGACCGGCCACCCCCGGTTGCCGCCCATCCTCGGCGAGCCGCGCCGCGCTCTGGGCCGCTGAGAGGCCCCGCCCCTTGCCCCGGATCCCACCACGCTTGCTGGTGGGGATCTTCCGGGCCGAGGCCAGCTCGCCCTCGGAGGACGACCCATGGTCGCCCTCCGGCCAGGACCGCTTGCGGAAGAACTTGCTGTTCTCCGCAGCAGCAGTCCCGGTCCTCTCGCGGCGGGAGGAGCTCTCTGAGCCTCCTCCCGCGCTCACATCGCTGGATGCGGCGTCGGCCTCCGACACCGCATCCCTCCTCTCTTCACCATTGCCTTCGGCAATTTTGTGTGTTGTAGTTTTGTTTTTGTTGTCCATGTCCATATTTGTTCCCACGAGTAGTGGGGGAATTAAAAAGTCCATCTGGGGTACCCCCTGTACCCAGATAAGCCTGCGGATTTTAACCCATAACCCGCCAGAGGGTCGGCTGGTACTCTGGCGGGGGGACGCACTAGCGACTGATTTACCCGTCAGCCATACATCCCCTCGCGGTGCGGCGCCGCTTGGGATTCGGGGTAACTTTTTATAGAGGTTTTCTACCTCGCGGTCCGGGCGGCCAAGCCAAGACCCTCGGTCCCTATCGAAGCCGCGAGACGTGATCCACGACACTCCGATGATGGGATTACGATATACGACGGGGACAGTGAAGGACGCAGCCCTTCACTGTCTGCCCGGCGGCAGGGTAAGTGCACACCGAGCCCGCCCTTGCTCCTCCACTGCGCCCTCTGCTTTTCAGAGGGTCGCGCGGAGGAACGCCCCATTGGTCCAGTCTGGACCCCACCATGTCAGAATATTGGCCACGACAGTAACATTCCCCGAGGAATAAGAATCTCTTCCCATTCATCGGGGAAGGATACTGCCGCGCCCAGGGTGCACCGTCCACAGCAGCTGCTGTTCCCTCCAGACGTATCGAGAGGGACCGGCAGCCACTGGGCCCACGAGGAGGTTTTCTGACCAAGCACCCCTTGAACTATCTCCCTAAGGTGGATTCAGGTACATACAGAAACTATGGGAAAAAACTGTTTTTTAAAAATGTACAAGTTTTATTTGAGCTAGACGGGCGAGCGAGGTCTCAAAAGAAGCGGCTCGTCGCGGGCTAGCTAATTACGAAATAAAACGAGGTAGGTGCCGAACAAAATTTTGGACTTTTGGTCAAAAAACCAGTTTTTGAACCAAAAAATTTAGGGTTTCAACCTCCAACCTGGGCGCCGGCGCACGGAACGCGGACCAGAACACAGGGATGAAGGGTGAGTACTATTGCAACTATAATCTAACGTAATTTTGACTAAAAATTTGGAAAAAACACTAAATTTTGATGATTTTATCTAAAAAATTCGAAAAATTTCTAAGGGTTGTAGGGAAATTTTTTATTCGCGCGTTTCGGGGGGTGCAATATCGTCAGTACGTAGGCGGACGCCTAGTTAGGTCCAAAAATGCTGAAAACAGCTTCAAAATCGCACGTCCAGAACCGAAAATATGAACGTTTTTGTTTTGAACTATCTCCCTAAGGTGGATTCAGGTACATACAGAAACTATGGGAAAAAACTGTTTTTTAAAAATGTACAAGTTTTATTTGAGCTAGACGGGCGAGCGAGGTCTCAAAAGAAGCGGCTCGTCGCGGGCTAGCTAATTACGAAATAAAACGAGGTAGGTGCCGAACAAAATTTTGGACTTTTGGTCAAAAAACCAGTTTTTGAACCAAAAAATTTAGGGTTTCAACCTCCAACCTGGGCGCCGGCGCACGGAACGCGGACCAGAACACAGGGATGAAGGGTGAGTACTATTGCAACTATAATCTAACGTAATTTTGACTAAAAATTTGGAAAAAACACTAAATTTTGATGATTTTATCTAAAAAATTCGAAAAATTTCTAAGGGTTGTAGGGAAATTTTTTATTCGCGCGTTTCGGGGGGTGCAATATCGTCAGTACGTAGGCGGACGCCTAGTTAGGTCCAAAAATGCTGAAAACAGCTTCAAAATCGCACGTCCAGAACCGAAAATATGAACGTTTTTGTTTTGAACTATCTCCCTAAGGTGGATTCAGGTACATACAGAAACTATGGGAAAAAACTGTTTTTTAAAAATGTACAAGTTTTATTTGAGCTAGACGGGCGAGCGAGGTCTCAAAAGAAGCGGCTCGTCGCGGGCTAGCTAATTACGAAATAAAACGAGGTAGGTGCCGAACAAAATTTTGGACTTTTGGTCAAAAAACCAGTTTTTGAACCAAAAAATTTAGGGTTTCAACCTCCAACCTGGGCGCCGGCGCACGGAACGCGGACCAGAACACAGGGATGAAGGGTGAGTACTATTGCAACTATAATCTAACGTAATTTTGACTAAAAATTTGGAAAAAACACTAAATTTTGATGATTTTATCTAAAAAATTCGAAAAATTTCTAAGGGTTGTAGGGAAATTTTTTATTCGCGCGTTTCGGGGGGTGCAATATCGTCAGTACGTAGGCGGACGCCTAGTTAGGTCCAAAAATGCTGAAAACAGCTTCAAAATCGCACGTCCAGAACCGAAAATATGAACGTTTTTGTTTTGAACTATCTCCCTAAGGTGGATTCAGGTACATACAGAAACTATGGGAAAAAACTGTTTTTTAAAAATGTACAAGTTTTATTTGAGCTAGACGGGCGAGCGAGGTCTCAAAAGAAGCGGCTCGTCGCGGGCTAGCTAATTACGAAATAAAACGAGGTAGGTGCCGAACAAAATTTTGGACTTTTGGTCAAAAAACCAGTTTTTGAACCAAAAAATTTAGGGTTTCAACCTCCAACCTGGGCGCCGGCGCACGGAACGCGGACCAGAACACAGGGATGAAGGGTGAGTACTATTGCAACTATAATCTAACGTAATTTTGACTAAAAATTTGGAAAAAACACTAAATTTTGATGATTTTATCTAAAAAATTCGAAAAATTTCTAAGGGTTGTAGGGAAATTTTTTATTCGCGCGTTTCGGGGGGTGCAATATCGTCAGTACGTAGGCGGACGCCTAGTTAGGTCCAAAAATGCTGAAAACAGCTTCAAAATCGCACGTCCAGAACCGAAAATATGAACGTTTTTGTTTTGAACTATCTCCCTAAGGTGGATTCAGGTACATACAGAAACTATGGGAAAAAACTGTTTTTTAAAAATGTACAAGTTTTATTTGAGCTAGACGGGCGAGCGAGGTCTCAAAAGAAGCGGCTCGTCGCGGGCTAGCTAATTACGAAATAAAACGAGGTAGGTGCCGAACAAAATTTTGGACTTTTGGTCAAAAAACCAGTTTTTGAACCAAAAAATTTAGGGTTTCAACCTCCAACCTGGGCGCCGGCGCACGGAACGCGGACCAGAACACAGGGATGAAGGGTGAGTACTATTGCAACTATAATCTAACGTAATTTTGACTAAAAATTTGGAAAAAACACTAAATTTTGATGATTTTATCTAAAAAATTCGAAAAATTTCTAAGGGTTGTAGGGAAATTTTTTATTCGCGCGTTTCGGGGGGTGCAATATCGTCAGTACGTAGGCGGACGCCTAGTTAGGTCCAAAAATGCTGAAAACAGCTTCAAAATCGCACGTCCAGAACCGAAAATATGAACGTTTTTGTTTTGAACTATCTCCCTTTTTTTTTTTTTTTTTTTTTTGGGGGGTGAGAAATCATCAAATGACTCCTCCCGCTCTGGGCGGAGCGGAAGGGAGTGTCAGACTCTTACTGACTAAAAAACACCCATGTTCCTTCATTGGCCCTTTATGTTCCAGGGCCGCGGTATCTCTTTCGAACAGTCCCGCAGCCCTGGCAGGCACCGGCCCTTGCGGGCCCCTCCCGTATGCTGACAACTCTTTGAGGCGCGCGTGGAACACGAACGCGCCGTCGACACGGCCTGCCCGTCGTCATACGACGGACGGACGGCGAGCTAGCCCATTACTCGCCGTCCACAGGCCCGCGCCTACGGTGGCCGAGAGCCATCACGGCGTGGCCCCCGACGCCCGGTGCTTCTCCCGCGGCGGCTGGGACGTGAGGAGGTTCTCTCCCTCTCACGTTCCGCCGCCTCCTTCGCTAGCATGACTGCTTCGCAGAAGGAGGCGACGGCTTCCCATTCCCTCTCGCCCCGGACCATGGCTTGAACCAGGGCCGGACGCGAGAGGTCGCCGCCGCCAATCGCCGCTACGAGGACACGGCGGTGCTCCTCCCAAGCGGAGCAGACCTCGACGGTGTGCTCCACCGTGTCCTCCGGTCGATCCTCGCAATAGTAGCACCCGGGCGTTTCCTCCCGCCCGATTCGGTACAGGTACCTCCCGAAACAACCGTGTCCGGTGAGGACCTGCGTCAGGCGGAAGGTGAGGGCGCCGTGGCGCCTCTCAAGCCACTCCTCAAAGAGGGGACTTATCGCCACTATCGTGGCGTGCCCTGAACGGGGTTGCGATAGTCGCTCCCTCCATGTCGCCATGAGATCACGGCGGAGGTCTGTCCGCCGCGCGACAATATGCCGCGGCAGCGGAGTTACCCCCCGGCTCTGTACCTCCGCGCGCCACTCGTGCAGGCGCGCGAGGACTATGGCCTCCAGATCCCATGGCGGCAATCCGGCAAGGAGGCTCGCCGCCTCGCGGGAGATCGTGCGGTATCCACGGATGAGCCTTACGGCTACCACCTTTTGGGGCGCGTTCAGGTAGTGCTTGGCACGCAACCTCAGCGAACGCGCCCACACCGGGGCCCCGTAAAGGGCCATGGACCGCAAGATCCCCGCATAGAGCCTCCGGCAGGAGGCGTTTGGCCCCCTCAGGTTGGGCAGGAGCCGCTTGAAGGCAGCCCCGGCCTTTTCCAGTCTGGGAGCCAAACGTCGGAAATGCTCCACGAAGTTCCATCGGCTGTCGAGGACGAGTCCGAGGTACCTCAACGTCGACTCGACGCCGACGGGAACCCCTCCTACCGTGAGTATGGATCCCGACGGTGGCGCGCTCCGAGGCCCATGAAAGCACATGGCCTCGGACTTGTGCAATGCCACCTCGAGACCCAATTGCCGGATCCTCTCAACGACTATCGCAACCCCGCGTGTCATCAGTTCGGCCGCCGCCTCGTGCGACCTCCCCTGCGCCAGCACCAGCGTGTCGTCAGCGTAGCAAACTACGCTGACGCCGCTAGGGAGGTCGGCACGCAGCACCCAGTCGTAGCCGATGTTCCACAAGGGCGGCCCTAGAACCGATCCCTGTGGAACACCGCACGACATCTCTCGCCGGTTCCATTCTCCGTTGTGACCGGGATATATGACATACCTGTCCGTCAGGTAGTCCCCGACCACACGACGAAGGTAGGTCGGCACCCGGTGATACCGGAGTGCCTCCCTAATGCAGCTCCAGGGCATGGAGTTGAAGGCGTTGGCGATGTCGAGAGACACCGCCAAGACCACCCCACCCCTGGACACCGCAGCCCCCGTCGTGAGGGCTCTCACGCGCATGATGGCGTCCACCGTCGAGCGCCCCTTGCGGAAACCAAACTGGTTGTCCGCAAGATCCGGCCCAATCCCCGCAAGGTGCCCGGCGAGGCGGTTTGCAATTACTCTTTCGAAGAGCTTGCCCACCTCGTCGAGCAACACAATGGGCCGGTATGCGGACGGAGAGTCCGCAGGGCGCCCCGGCTTCCGGATGAGGACCAGTTTCCCTGTCTTCCAACGAAGCGGGAACTGGCCTCTCTCCAAGCATGCGCTTAGGAGCCCCTCCAGTCGGGGCCCGAGAGCCTCCAAGGCCAGGACCCAGGCTTTGCCAGGTAAGCCATCGGGTCCCGGGGCGGTATTCCTGGCTTTAAGCCGGTTTACCGCCACTCTCAGGTCTACCCCGGTCACCTCCGGAGTGTCGTCATCGTCATCGTGGTCCGCTTCCGGCACCGCAAGCGGCGGAGCCATAGGCGGGGGAGGATGTTCCCCTCGCGAAGGGAACAGAGCGCTCACCACCTCCTCCACAAGCTGAGGCCGGAGACTCTGCGTCAGCGGGGGGGCCCAGGTGCGGAGTTTGTCCCGCACCATCTTGTAAGGGCGCCCCCACGGATCGCCGTCGAGAGTCTCCAGCATCTCCTCGCGGGCCGCATCTTTGGCCCGCTGGACAGCCTCTCGGAGGGCGGTCTTCGCCGCTCTGTATCCCTCGTACAGCTCCGCCTCAATGGCTGCCGCATCCGGAGGTCGGATGCGGAGCCTGCGATGCCTGGCGTACAGGTGCCGCGCGGCGACGCACGCCTCGCGCAGAGACGTCAGCTCTCGCGACCACCAGTACACCTGACGCCGGGCGCTTCCTGGCCGAACTCGGGGCATTGCCACGTCACAGATCTCGGACATGGCCTCCTGGAACCAACCCGCCTCGCTGTTGACATCGGCAGGCCTGCCCGGTGGTGTCACCCAGGCCTGCACGATCGAGGCTTCCAGGAGGAGCTCCCGGTCCAGCTGCTTCAGCGCCCATCGCGGACCACTCGGGGCCTGTCGGACCGGCGCGCTTGAGGGGGCAGAGACATCAAACCGGATATACCGGTGGTCGGAATAGGTCTCCACCTCCTCCATTACGCGCCAGTCAAGGACACGCGGTGACAGAGCGGGGCTGGCGAACGATATGTCCACCACCGACTCGCCCCGCATCCGCACACACGTGGGGACAGAACCCCGATTTAGGACGACCAGGCCTGACTCCAGAGCCCAGTCCTCCACCATCCTTCCCCGCACGTCTGTGTAACGGGAACCCCAAGCCAAGTTCTTGGCATTGAAGTCCCCGAGCACAAGCACGGGGAGGGAATGGCCTCCGATGACGACACTCAACTCCGCGAGGGAGTTGTGGAACTCGGCGAGAGTTCGGCTCGGGGAGAAGTAGACTCCCGCTACGACTATCTCCCCGAACCGTGCTGCTACGCACCCCTGACCCTTCCTGACACTCTCAAGGGTCGGGGTACCGGCGGCGGCCAACGAAATGATGGCCACTGAGCCGCTAAGGTCCTCCACCCAGTCTTCCCTGGGAGGGACAAAGTACGGCTCAGCGACCACGGCGACGTTAATCGACCACTGCGCCATGCTCTGGAGCAACAGACTCTGAGCACAGGCGCAGTGGTTGATGTTCGCCTGGAGGAGGCGTAATGGGGCCATTATTGGCACTCCATTTCAGCCCCCTCCCGGGCCCCCTGTGAGGGCCCCGCTGCAGGAGTTGCAGCAGTGGCGGCAGTGGCGGCGGCAGCGGCGACGGCGGCGACGGTGGCGGCGGCTGCGGCGGTGGCGACGGTGGGGGTGGTGGCGGCGGCGGAGGGCCTCCGCCTTCCCCTGCCCCTGGCCTTGGTGGGTTGGGCGCAGGCCTTGCTCCCAGCCCGGTGATCGGCGGGCTTGCCAGCTGCCGCACATGCAGCGCAGTGCGGCGCGGCGGAGCAAGCCGCGGCCATGTGACCGGGCTGACTGCAGCGGAAGCAGAGCCCGCTGCGGTCCACCTCCGAGGTGCATTGCACCGACACGTGGTGCCCCACGTGGCAGCGGAAGCACCTCAGAGGTTTGGGCTCCAGCAGCTTGACCTGCGCTGACACCCATCCCACCAGGAGCCTTCGGCCCTCCACAATAATTTTTGCCGCCGTCACAGGGCAGCTTACCATAACGGTTCGCATGCCCGTGTGGTCCGGACGTAGGGTGCCCGCCTTGACCTGCTCAGCAGGGCACCCACCGGTCCTTGTGACGGCGGCCACCACCTCCTCCTCGGTGACTGAGTCGTCCAGACCCATGATACGCAGGTCTGCGCATTTCACGGGCCTGGACACCCGGGCCTCGTCCGCATTTAGGGACGCTCTAAGCTTTTCAGCCAGAGCGTCAGCGGACGAGCCACTGTTCTCACCGGGGATCTCCAGCACTCGCGCCCCTGTCGCGGTTACCTTAAGCCGGAGTCCCCCGGTGATCCCCAGCTCCCCGAGGTTCACAGTCGCCTTCGCCTTGGCCAGCACGTCGCGGTAGGACACGCCCCGCTTCTCCGCGTCCGGCTGTAGCGTAATCACTACAGCTGCGGTCTTCGGGGCGCGGAGCCTAGCCGCGACGCTACGAGCCTTTTGCTGGCGCTTTCGCTCAGCGCGCCTTGCTTTTTTGGCCGCCTTCCTCCCCCTCTGCCTTTCGCCGACCACCTGCCACCCGGCCTCGGCCGCGGCTGGGTTAGGGGGCGGGGGCGGGGGGAGCGGCCGCTGCTGCTGCCGCCGCGGCGGCTGCGGCTGCTGCTGCTGCCGCTGCGGCGGCGGCTGCTGGCCCGCCGCTGGCGCTGGCGGTTTTGCCGGCTTTGCCGCCGCCTTGCCCTTTTTCTGGGCCGCCGCCTTGCCCGTCTTCTGAGCCACCGCCCCCTTAGCCGGCGCCGGTTTCGCCGGAGCCGGCCTCTCAGGGGCCGCCACAGCCCTGCCGGAGGGCTGGCTGGGCGGCCCCGATTTGGGGGCGGCAGCCGCAGCGGCATATGAGGCCGCCCTCGGGCCCGGGGGGGCCTTGTTAGCGGCCAGGGGGGGGCGCAGGACAATGCCCTCCAGGACGGAGAACCGCGCCTGGAAGGCAGCCAGCTCTTGGCGAACCAGGGCAAGCACCTGGTTCTCCACAGGCTGGCCTTGCCGCTGCTGGCCCCCCTTTTGGGCCGCCTCGCGGGAGCCGGTCTCGCGCAGACCGGCCAGGTCTGCGCGGAGCTCCCCATTCTCCTTTTGGAGAAGCTCCGTAGCAGCCGTCAGGCGGGCGACCTCCGCCCGCAGTTTGGCCACCTCGCCTGACGGAGGCCTCGCGTAGGCGGCCTCCGCTGCCGCCAAAATGGAGGCGGAAGCCGCAGGTATGGCCGCAAACTTGGTCGATGGCTTCATTTTATGGGCCACCGCCTTTAATGCGGCCTCCACCTCCGCCGCAAACCTGGACTTACGCTCCTCCTCGGAGCCGCCAGTTGCATCCGCCTCGTCAGAGGTGCCCGAGAGGGACACCACGTGACCGGCCACCCCCGGTTGCCGCCCATCCTCGGCGAGCCGCGCCGCGCTCTGGGCCGCTGAGAGGCCCCGCCCCTTGCCCCGGATCCCACCACGCTTGCTGGTGGGGATCTTCCGGGCCGAGGCCAGCTCGCCCTCGGAGGACGACCCATGGTCGCCCTCCGGCCAGGACCGCTTGCGGAAGAACTTGCTGTTCTCCGCAGCAGCAGTCCCGGTCCTCTCGCGGCGGGAGGAGCTCTCTGAGCCTCCTCCCGCGCTCACATCGCTGGATGCGGCGTCGGCCTCCGACACCGCATCCCTCCTCTCTTCACCATTGCCTTCGGCAATTTTGTGTGTTGTAGTTTTGTTTTTGTTGTCCATGTCCATATTTGTTCCCACGAGTAGTGGGGGAATTAAAAAGTCCATCTGGGGTACCCCCTGTACCCAGATAAGCCTGCGGATTTTAACCCATAACCCGCCAGAGGGTCGGCTGGTACTCTGGCGGGGGGACGCACTAGCGACTGATTTACCCGTCAGCCATACATCCCCTCGCGGTGCGGCGCCGCTTGGGATTCGGGGTAACTTTTTATAGAGGTTTTCTACCTCGCGGTCCGGGCGGCCAAGCCAAGACCCTCGGTCCCTATCGAAGCCGCGAGACGTGATCCACGACACTCCGATGATGGGATTACGATATACGACGGGGACAGTGAAGGACGCAGCCCTTCACTGTCTGCCCGGCGGCAGGGTAAGTGCACACCGAGCCCGCCCTTGCTCCTCCACTGCGCCCTCTGCTTTTCAGAGGGTCGCGCGGAGGAACGCCCCATTGGTCCAGTCTGGACCCCACCATGTCAGAATATTGGCCACGACAGTAACATTCCCCGAGGAATAAGAATCTCTTCCCATTCATCGGGGAAGGATACTGCCGCGCCCAGGGTGCACCGTCCACAGCAGCTGCTGTTCCCTCCAGACGTATCGAGAGGGACCGGCAGCCACTGGGCCCACGAGGAGGTTTTCTGACCAAGCACCCCTTGAACTATCTCCCTAAGGTGGATTCAGGTACATACAGAAACTATGGGAAAAAACTGTTTTTTAAAAATGTACAAGTTTTATTTGAGCTAGACGGGCGAGCGAGGTCTCAAAAGAAGCGGCTCGTCGCGGGCTAGCTAATTACGAAATAAAACGAGGTAGGTGCCGAACAAAATTTTGGACTTTTGGTCAAAAAACCAGTTTTTGAACCAAAAAATTTAGGGTTTCAACCTCCAACCTGGGCGCCGGCGCACGGAACGCGGACCAGAACACAGGGATGAAGGGTGAGTACTATTGCAACTATAATCTAACGTAATTTTGACTAAAAATTTGGAAAAAACACTAAATTTTGATGATTTTATCTAAAAAATTCGAAAAATTTCTAAGGGTTGTAGGGAAATTTTTTATTCGCGCGTTTCGGGGGGTGCAATATCGTCAGTACGTAGGCGGACGCCTAGTTAGGTCCAAAAATGCTGAAAACAGCTTCAAAATCGCACGTCCAGAACCGAAAATATGAACGTTTTTGTTTTGAACTATCTCCCTAAGGTGGATTCAGGTACATACAGAAACTATGGGAAAAAACTGTTTTTTAAAAATGTACAAGTTTTATTTGAGCTAGACGGGCGAGCGAGGTCTCAAAAGAAGCGGCTCGTCGCGGGCTAGCTAATTACGAAATAAAACGAGGTAGGTGCCGAACAAAATTTTGGACTTTTGGTCAAAAAACCAGTTTTTGAACCAAAAAATTTAGGGTTTCAACCTCCAACCTGGGCGCCGGCGCACGGAACGCGGACCAGAACACAGGGATGAAGGGTGAGTACTATTGCAACTATAATCTAACGTAATTTTGACTAAAAATTTGGAAAAAACACTAAATTTTGATGATTTTATCTAAAAAATTCGAAAAATTTCTAAGGGTTGTAGGGAAATTTTTTATTCGCGCGTTTCGGGGGGTGCAATATCGTCAGTACGTAGGCGGACGCCTAGTTAGGTCCAAAAATGCTGAAAACAGCTTCAAAATCGCACGTCCAGAACCGAAAATATGAACGTTTTTGTTTTGAACTATCTCCCTAAGGTGGATTCAGGTACATACAGAAACTATGGGAAAAAACTGTTTTTTAAAAATGTACAAGTTTTATTTGAGCTAGACGGGCGAGCGAGGTCTCAAAAGAAGCGGCTCGTCGCGGGCTAGCTAATTACGAAATAAAACGAGGTAGGTGCCGAACAAAATTTTGGACTTTTGGTCAAAAAACCAGTTTTTGAACCAAAAAATTTAGGGTTTCAACCTCCAACCTGGGCGCCGGCGCACGGAACGCGGACCAGAACACAGGGATGAAGGGTGAGTACTATTGCAACTATAATCTAACGTAATTTTGACTAAAAATTTGGAAAAAACACTAAATTTTGATGATTTTATCTAAAAAATTCGAAAAATTTCTAAGGGTTGTAGGGAAATTTTTTATTCGCGCGTTTCGGGGGGTGCAATATCGTCAGTACGTAGGCGGACGCCTAGTTAGGTCCAAAAATGCTGAAAACAGCTTCAAAATCGCACGTCCAGAACCGAAAATATGAACGTTTTTGTTTTGAACTATCTCCCTAAGGTGGATTCAGGTACATACAGAAACTATGGGAAAAAACTGTTTTTTAAAAATGTACAAGTTTTATTTGAGCTAGACGGGCGAGCGAGGTCTCAAAAGAAGCGGCTCGTCGCGGGCTAGCTAATTACGAAATAAAACGAGGTAGGTGCCGAACAAAATTTTGGACTTTTGGTCAAAAAACCAGTTTTTGAACCAAAAAATTTAGGGTTTCAACCTCCAACCTGGGCGCCGGCGCACGGAACGCGGACCAGAACACAGGGATGAAGGGTGAGTACTATTGCAACTATAATCTAACGTAATTTTGACTAAAAATTTGGAAAAAACACTAAATTTTGATGATTTTATCTAAAAAATTCGAAAAATTTCTAAGGGTTGTAGGGAAATTTTTTATTCGCGCGTTTCGGGGGGTGCAATATCGTCAGTACGTAGGCGGACGCCTAGTTAGGTCCAAAAATGCTGAAAACAGCTTCAAAATCGCACGTCCAGAACCGAAAATATGAACGTTTTTGTTTTGAACTATCTCCCTAAGGTGGATTCAGGTACATACAGAAACTATGGGAAAAAACTGTTTTTTAAAAATGTACAAGTTTTATTTGAGCTAGACGGGCGAGCGAGGTCTCAAAAGAAGCGGCTCGTCGCGGGCTAGCTAATTACGAAATAAAACGAGGTAGGTGCCGAACAAAATTTTGGACTTTTGGTCAAAAAACCAGTTTTTGAACCAAAAAATTTAGGGTTTCAACCTCCAACCTGGGCGCCGGCGCACGGAACGCGGACCAGAACACAGGGATGAAGGGTGAGTACTATTGCAACTATAATCTAACGTAATTTTGACTAAAAATTTGGAAAAAACACTAAATTTTGATGATTTTATCTAAAAAATTCGAAAAATTTCTAAGGGTTGTAGGGAAATTTTTTATTCGCGCGTTTCGGGGGGTGCAATATCGTCAGTACGTAGGCGGACGCCTAGTTAGGTCCAAAAATGCTGAAAACAGCTTCAAAATCGCACGTCCAGAACCGAAAATATGAACGTTTTTGTTTTGAACTATCTCCCTAAGGTGGATTCAGGTACATACAGAAACTATGGGAAAAAACTGTTTTTTAAAAATGTACAAGTTTTATTTGAGCTAGACGGGCGAGCGAGGTCTCAAAAGAAGCGGCTCGTCGCGGGCTAGCTAATTACGAAATAAAACGAGGTAGGTGCCGAACAAAATTTTGGACTTTTGGTCAAAAAACCAGTTTTTGAACCAAAAAATTTAGGGTTTCAACCTCCAACCTGGGCGCCGGCGCACGGAACGCGGACCAGAACACAGGGATGAAGGGTGAGTACTATTGCAACTATAATCTAACGTAATTTTGACTAAAAATTTGGAAAAAACACTAAATTTTGATGATTTTATCTAAAAAATTCGAAAAATTTCTAAGGGTTGTAGGGAAATTTTTTATTCGCGCGTTTCGGGGGGTGCAATATCGTCAGTACGTAGGCGGACGCCTAGTTAGGTCCAAAAATGCTGAAAACAGCTTCAAAATCGCACGTCCAGAACCGAAAATATGAACGTTTTTGTTTTGAACTATCTCCCTAAGGTGGATTCAGGTACATACAGAAACTATGGGAAAAAACTGTTTTTTAAAAATGTACAAGTTTTATTTGAGCTAGACGGGCGAGCGAGGTCTCAAAAGAAGCGGCTCGTCGCGGGCTAGCTAATTACGAAATAAAACGAGGTAGGTGCCGAACAAAATTTTGGACTTTTGGTCAAAAAACCAGTTTTTGAACCAAAAAATTTAGGGTTTCAACCTCCAACCTGGGCGCCGGCGCACGGAACGCGGACCAGAACACAGGGATGAAGGGTGAGTACTATTGCAACTATAATCTAACGTAATTTTGACTAAAAATTTGGAAAAAACACTAAATTTTGATGATTTTATCTAAAAAATTCGAAAAATTTCTAAGGGTTGTAGGGAAATTTTTTATTCGCGCGTTTCGGGGGGTGCAATATCGTCAGTACGTAGGCGGACGCCTAGTTAGGTCCAAAAATGCTGAAAACAGCTTCAAAATCGCACGTCCAGAACCGAAAATATGAACGTTTTTGTTTTGAACTATCTCCCTAAGGTGGATTCAGGTACATACAGAAACTATGGGAAAAAACTGTTTTTTAAAAATGTACAAGTTTTATTTGAGCTAGACGGGCGAGCGAGGTCTCAAAAGAAGCGGCTCGTCGCGGGCTAGCTAATTACGAAATAAAACGAGGTAGGTGCCGAACAAAATTTTGGACTTTTGGTCAAAAAACCAGTTTTTGAACCAAAAAATTTAGGGTTTCAACCTCCAACCTGGGCGCCGGCGCACGGAACGCGGACCAGAACACAGGGATGAAGGGTGAGTACTATTGCAACTATAATCTAACGTAATTTTGACTAAAAATTTGGAAAAAACACTAAATTTTGATGATTTTATCTAAAAAATTCGAAAAATTTCTAAGGGTTGTAGGGAAATTTTTTATTCGCGCGTTTCGGGGGGTGCAATATCGTCAGTACGTAGGCGGACGCCTAGTTAGGTCCAAAAATGCTGAAAACAGCTTCAAAATCGCACGTCCAGAACCGAAAATATGAACGTTTTTGTTTTGAACTATCTCCCTAAGGTGGATTCAGGTACATACAGAAACTATGGGAAAAAACTGTTTTTTAAAAATGTACAAGTTTTATTTGAGCTAGACGGGCGAGCGAGGTCTCAAAAGAAGCGGCTCGTCGCGGGCTAGCTAATTACGAAATAAAACGAGGTAGGTGCCGAACAAAATTTTGGACTTTTGGTCAAAAAACCAGTTTTTGAACCAAAAAATTTAGGGTTTCAACCTCCAACCTGGGCGCCGGCGCACGGAACGCGGACCAGAACACAGGGATGAAGGGTGAGTACTATTGCAACTATAATCTAACGTAATTTTGACTAAAAATTTGGAAAAAACACTAAATTTTGATGATTTTATCTAAAAAATTCGAAAAATTTCTAAGGGTTGTAGGGAAATTTTTTATTCGCGCGTTTCGGGGGGTGCAATATCGTCAGTACGTAGGCGGACGCCTAGTTAGGTCCAAAAATGCTGAAAACAGCTTCAAAATCGCACGTCCAGAACCGAAAATATGAACGTTTTTGTTTTGAACTATCTCCCTAAGGTGGATTCAGGTACATACAGAAACTATGGGAAAAAACTGTTTTTTAAAAATGTACAAGTTTTATTTGAGCTAGACGGGCGAGCGAGGTCTCAAAAGAAGCGGCTCGTCGCGGGCTAGCTAATTACGAAATAAAACGAGGTAGGTGCCGAACAAAATTTTGGACTTTTGGTCAAAAAACCAGTTTTTGAACCAAAAAATTTAGGGTTTCAACCTCCAACCTGGGCGCCGGCGCACGGAACGCGGACCAGAACACAGGGATGAAGGGTGAGTACTATTGCAACTATAATCTAACGTAATTTTGACTAAAAATTTGGAAAAAACACTAAATTTTGATGATTTTATCTAAAAAATTCGAAAAATTTCTAAGGGTTGTAGGGAAATTTTTTATTCGCGCGTTTCGGGGGGTGCAATATCGTCAGTACGTAGGCGGACGCCTAGTTAGGTCCAAAAATGCTGAAAACAGCTTCAAAATCGCACGTCCAGAACCGAAAATATGAACGTTTTTGTTTTGAACTATCTCCCTAAGGTGGATTCAGGTACATACAGAAACTATGGGAAAAAACTGTTTTTTAAAAATGTACAAGTTTTATTTGAGCTAGACGGGCGAGCGAGGTCTCAAAAGAAGCGGCTCGTCGCGGGCTAGCTAATTACGAAATAAAACGAGGTAGGTGCCGAACAAAATTTTGGACTTTTGGTCAAAAAACCAGTTTTTGAACCAAAAAATTTAGGGTTTCAACCTCCAACCTGGGCGCCGGCGCACGGAACGCGGACCAGAACACAGGGATGAAGGGTGAGTACTATTGCAACTATAATCTAACGTAATTTTGACTAAAAATTTGGAAAAAACACTAAATTTTGATGATTTTATCTAAAAAATTCGAAAAATTTCTAAGGGTTGTAGGGAAATTTTTTATTCGCGCGTTTCGGGGGGTGCAATATCGTCAGTACGTAGGCGGACGCCTAGTTAGGTCCAAAAATGCTGAAAACAGCTTCAAAATCGCACGTCCAGAACCGAAAATATGAACGTTTTTGTTTTGAACTATCTCCCTAAGGTGGATTCAGGTACATACAGAAACTATGGGAAAAAACTGTTTTTTAAAAATGTACAAGTTTTATTTGAGCTAGACGGGCGAGCGAGGTCTCAAAAGAAGCGGCTCGTCGCGGGCTAGCTAATTACGAAATAAAACGAGGTAGGTGCCGAACAAAATTTTGGACTTTTGGTCAAAAAACCAGTTTTTGAACCAAAAAATTTAGGGTTTCAACCTCCAACCTGGGCGCCGGCGCACGGAACGCGGACCAGAACACAGGGATGAAGGGTGAGTACTATTGCAACTATAATCTAACGTAATTTTGACTAAAAATTTGGAAAAAACACTAAATTTTGATGATTTTATCTAAAAAATTCGAAAAATTTCTAAGGGTTGTAGGGAAATTTTTTATTCGCGCGTTTCGGGGGGTGCAATATCGTCAGTACGTAGGCGGACGCCTAGTTAGGTCCAAAAATGCTGAAAACAGCTTCAAAATCGCACGTCCAGAACCGAAAATATGAACGTTTTTGTTTTGAACTATCTCCCTAAGGTGGATTCAGGTACATACAGAAACTATGGGAAAAAACTGTTTTTTAAAAATGTACAAGTTTTATTTGAGCTAGACGGGCGAGCGAGGTCTCAAAAGAAGCGGCTCGTCGCGGGCTAGCTAATTACGAAATAAAACGAGGTAGGTGCCGAACAAAATTTTGGACTTTTGGTCAAAAAACCAGTTTTTGAACCAAAAAATTTAGGGTTTCAACCTCCAACCTGGGCGCCGGCGCACGGAACGCGGACCAGAACACAGGGATGAAGGGTGAGTACTATTGCAACTATAATCTAACGTAATTTTGACTAAAAATTTGGAAAAAACACTAAATTTTGATGATTTTATCTAAAAAATTCGAAAAATTTCTAAGGGTTGTAGGGAAATTTTTTATTCGCGCGTTTCGGGGGGTGCAATATCGTCAGTACGTAGGCGGACGCCTAGTTAGGTCCAAAAATGCTGAAAACAGCTTCAAAATCGCACGTCCAGAACCGAAAATATGAACGTTTTTGTTTTGAACTATCTCCCTAAGGTGGATTCAGGTACATACAGAAACTATGGGAAAAAACTGTTTTTTAAAAATGTACAAGTTTTATTTGAGCTAGACGGGCGAGCGAGGTCTCAAAAGAAGCGGCTCGTCGCGGGCTAGCTAATTACGAAATAAAACGAGGTAGGTGCCGAACAAAATTTTGGACTTTTGGTCAAAAAACCAGTTTTTGAACCAAAAAATTTAGGGTTTCAACCTCCAACCTGGGCGCCGGCGCACGGAACGCGGACCAGAACACAGGGATGAAGGGTGAGTACTATTGCAACTATAATCTAACGTAATTTTGACTAAAAATTTGGAAAAAACACTAAATTTTGATGATTTTATCTAAAAAATTCGAAAAATTTCTAAGGGTTGTAGGGAAATTTTTTATTCGCGCGTTTCGGGGGGTGCAATATCGTCAGTACGTAGGCGGACGCCTAGTTAGGTCCAAAAATGCTGAAAACAGCTTCAAAATCGCACGTCCAGAACCGAAAATATGAACGTTTTTGTTTTGAACTATCTCCCTAAGGTGGATTCAGGTACATACAGAAACTATGGGAAAAAACTGTTTTTTAAAAATGTACAAGTTTTATTTGAGCTAGACGGGCGAGCGAGGTCTCAAAAGAAGCGGCTCGTCGCGGGCTAGCTAATTACGAAATAAAACGAGGTAGGTGCCGAACAAAATTTTGGACTTTTGGTCAAAAAACCAGTTTTTGAACCAAAAAATTTAGGGTTTCAACCTCCAACCTGGGCGCCGGCGCACGGAACGCGGACCAGAACACAGGGATGAAGGGTGAGTACTATTGCAACTATAATCTAACGTAATTTTGACTAAAAATTTGGAAAAAACACTAAATTTTGATGATTTTATCTAAAAAATTCGAAAAATTTCTAAGGGTTGTAGGGAAATTTTTTATTCGCGCGTTTCGGGGGGTGCAATATCGTCAGTACGTAGGCGGACGCCTAGTTAGGTCCAAAAATGCTGAAAACAGCTTCAAAATCGCACGTCCAGAACCGAAAATATGAACGTTTTTGTTTTGAACTATCTCCCTAAGGTGGATTCAGGTACATACAGAAACTATGGGAAAAAACTGTTTTTTAAAAATGTACAAGTTTTATTTGAGCTAGACGGGCGAGCGAGGTCTCAAAAGAAGCGGCTCGTCGCGGGCTAGCTAATTACGAAATAAAACGAGGTAGGTGCCGAACAAAATTTTGGACTTTTGGTCAAAAAACCAGTTTTTGAACCAAAAAATTTAGGGTTTCAACCTCCAACCTGGGCGCCGGCGCACGGAACGCGGACCAGAACACAGGGATGAAGGGTGAGTACTATTGCAACTATAATCTAACGTAATTTTGACTAAAAATTTGGAAAAAACACTAAATTTTGATGATTTTATCTAAAAAATTCGAAAAATTTCTAAGGGTTGTAGGGAAATTTTTTATTCGCGCGTTTCGGGGGGTGCAATATCGTCAGTACGTAGGCGGACGCCTAGTTAGGTCCAAAAATGCTGAAAACAGCTTCAAAATCGCACGTCCAGAACCGAAAATATGAACGTTTTTGTTTTGAACTATCTCCCTAAGGTGGATTCAGGTACATACAGAAACTATGGGAAAAAACTGTTTTTTAAAAATGTACAAGTTTTATTTGAGCTAGACGGGCGAGCGAGGTCTCAAAAGAAGCGGCTCGTCGCGGGCTAGCTAATTACGAAATAAAACGAGGTAGGTGCCGAACAAAATTTTGGACTTTTGGTCAAAAAACCAGTTTTTGAACCAAAAAATTTAGGGTTTCAACCTCCAACCTGGGCGCCGGCGCACGGAACGCGGACCAGAACACAGGGATGAAGGGTGAGTACTATTGCAACTATAATCTAACGTAATTTTGACTAAAAATTTGGAAAAAACACTAAATTTTGATGATTTTATCTAAAAAATTCGAAAAATTTCTAAGGGTTGTAGGGAAATTTTTTATTCGCGCGTTTCGGGGGGTGCAATATCGTCAGTACGTAGGCGGACGCCTAGTTAGGTCCAAAAATGCTGAAAACAGCTTCAAAATCGCACGTCCAGAACCGAAAATATGAACGTTTTTGTTTTGAACTATCTCCCTAAGGTGGATTCAGGTACATACAGAAACTATGGGAAAAAACTGTTTTTTAAAAATGTACAAGTTTTATTTGAGCTAGACGGGCGAGCGAGGTCTCAAAAGAAGCGGCTCGTCGCGGGCTAGCTAATTACGAAATAAAACGAGGTAGGTGCCGAACAAAATTTTGGACTTTTGGTCAAAAAACCAGTTTTTGAACCAAAAAATTTAGGGTTTCAACCTCCAACCTGGGCGCCGGCGCACGGAACGCGGACCAGAACACAGGGATGAAGGGTGAGTACTATTGCAACTATAATCTAACGTAATTTTGACTAAAAATTTGGAAAAAACACTAAATTTTGATGATTTTATCTAAAAAATTCGAAAAATTTCTAAGGGTTGTAGGGAAATTTTTTATTCGCGCGTTTCGGGGGGTGCAATATCGTCAGTACGTAGGCGGACGCCTAGTTAGGTCCAAAAATGCTGAAAACAGCTTCAAAATCGCACGTCCAGAACCGAAAATATGAACGTTTTTGTTTTGAACTATCTCCCTAAGGTGGATTCAGGTACATACAGAAACTATGGGAAAAAACTGTTTTTTAAAAATGTACAAGTTTTATTTGAGCTAGACGGGCGAGCGAGGTCTCAAAAGAAGCGGCTCGTCGCGGGCTAGCTAATTACGAAATAAAACGAGGTAGGTGCCGAACAAAATTTTGGACTTTTGGTCAAAAAACCAGTTTTTGAACCAAAAAATTTAGGGTTTCAACCTCCAACCTGGGCGCCGGCGCACGGAACGCGGACCAGAACACAGGGATGAAGGGTGAGTACTATTGCAACTATAATCTAACGTAATTTTGACTAAAAATTTGGAAAAAACACTAAATTTTGATGATTTTATCTAAAAAATTCGAAAAATTTCTAAGGGTTGTAGGGAAATTTTTTATTCGCGCGTTTCGGGGGGTGCAATATCGTCAGTACGTAGGCGGACGCCTAGTTAGGTCCAAAAATGCTGAAAACAGCTTCAAAATCGCACGTCCAGAACCGAAAATATGAACGTTTTTGTTTTGAACTATCTCCCTAAGGTGGATTCAGGTACATACAGAAACTATGGGAAAAAACTGTTTTTTAAAAATGTACAAGTTTTATTTGAGCTAGACGGGCGAGCGAGGTCTCAAAAGAAGCGGCTCGTCGCGGGCTAGCTAATTACGAAATAAAACGAGGTAGGTGCCGAACAAAATTTTGGACTTTTGGTCAAAAAACCAGTTTTTGAACCAAAAAATTTAGGGTTTCAACCTCCAACCTGGGCGCCGGCGCACGGAACGCGGACCAGAACACAGGGATGAAGGGTGAGTACTATTGCAACTATAATCTAACGTAATTTTGACTAAAAATTTGGAAAAAACACTAAATTTTGATGATTTTATCTAAAAAATTCGAAAAATTTCTAAGGGTTGTAGGGAAATTTTTTATTCGCGCGTTTCGGGGGGTGCAATATCGTCAGTACGTAGGCGGACGCCTAGTTAGGTCCAAAAATGCTGAAAACAGCTTCAAAATCGCACGTCCAGAACCGAAAATATGAACGTTTTTGTTTTGAACTATCTCCCTAAGGTGGATTCAGGTACATACAGAAACTATGGGAAAAAACTGTTTTTTAAAAATGTACAAGTTTTATTTGAGCTAGACGGGCGAGCGAGGTCTCAAAAGAAGCGGCTCGTCGCGGGCTAGCTAATTACGAAATAAAACGAGGTAGGTGCCGAACAAAATTTTGGACTTTTGGTCAAAAAACCAGTTTTTGAACCAAAAAATTTAGGGTTTCAACCTCCAACCTGGGCGCCGGCGCACGGAACGCGGACCAGAACACAGGGATGAAGGGTGAGTACTATTGCAACTATAATCTAACGTAATTTTGACTAAAAATTTGGAAAAAACACTAAATTTTGATGATTTTATCTAAAAAATTCGAAAAATTTCTAAGGGTTGTAGGGAAATTTTTTATTCGCGCGTTTCGGGGGGTGCAATATCGTCAGTACGTAGGCGGACGCCTAGTTAGGTCCAAAAATGCTGAAAACAGCTTCAAAATCGCACGTCCAGAACCGAAAATATGAACGTTTTTGTTTTGAACTATCTCCCTAAGGTGGATTCAGGTACATACAGAAACTATGGGAAAAAACTGTTTTTTAAAAATGTACAAGTTTTATTTGAGCTAGACGGGCGAGCGAGGTCTCAAAAGAAGCGGCTCGTCGCGGGCTAGCTAATTACGAAATAAAACGAGGTAGGTGCCGAACAAAATTTTGGACTTTTGGTCAAAAAACCAGTTTTTGAACCAAAAAATTTAGGGTTTCAACCTCCAACCTGGGCGCCGGCGCACGGAACGCGGACCAGAACACAGGGATGAAGGGTGAGTACTATTGCAACTATAATCTAACGTAATTTTGACTAAAAATTTGGAAAAAACACTAAATTTTGATGATTTTATCTAAAAAATTCGAAAAATTTCTAAGGGTTGTAGGGAAATTTTTTATTCGCGCGTTTCGGGGGGTGCAATATCGTCAGTACGTAGGCGGACGCCTAGTTAGGTCCAAAAATGCTGAAAACAGCTTCAAAATCGCACGTCCAGAACCGAAAATATGAACGTTTTTGTTTTGAACTATCTCCCTTTTTTTTTTTTTTTTTTTTGGGGGGTGAGAAATCATCAAATGACTCCTCCCGCTCTGGGCGGAGCGGAAGGGAGTGTCAGACTCTTACTGACTAAAAAACACCCATGTTCCTTCATTGGCCCTTTATGTTCCAGGGCCGCGGTATCTCTTTCGAACAGTCCCGCAGCCCTGGCAGGCACCGGCCCTTGCGGGCCCCTCCCGTTTGCTGACATCTCTTTGAGGCGCGCGTGGAACACGAACGCGCCGTCGACACGGCCTGCCCGTCGTCATACGACGGACGGACGGCGAGCTAGCCCATTACTCGCCGTCCACAGGCCCGCGCCTACGGTGGCCGAGAGCCATCACGGCGTGGCCCCCGACGCCCGGTGCTTCTCCCGCGGCGGCTGGGACGTGAGGAGGTTCTCTCCCTCTCACGTTCCGCCGCCTCCTTCGCTAGCATGACTGCTTCGCAGAAGGAGGCGACGGCTTCCCATTCCCTCTCGCCCCGGACCATGGCTTGAACCAGGGCCGGGCGCGAGAGGTCGCCGCCGCCAATCGCCGCTACGAGGACACGGCGGTGCTCCTCCCAAGCGGAGCAGACCTCGACAGTGTGCTCCACCGTGTCCTCCGGTCGATCCTCGCAGTTGTAGCACCCGGGCGTTTCCTCCCGCCCGATTCGGTACAGGTACCTCCCGAAGCACCCGTGTCCGGTGAGGACCTGCGTCAGGCGGAAGGTGAGGGCGCCGTGGCGCCTCCCTAGCCACTCCTCAAAGAGGGGACTTACCGCCACTATCGTGGCGTGCCCTGAACGGGGTTGCGATAGTCGCTCCCTCCATGTCGCCATGAGATCACGGCGGAGGTCTGTCCGCCGCGCGACAATATGCCGCGGCAGCGGAGTTACCCCCCGGCTCTGTACCTCCGCGCGCCACTCGTGCAGGCGCGCGAGGACTATGGCCTCCAGATCCCATGGCGGCAATCCGGCAAGGAGGCTCGCCGCCTCGCGGGAGATCGTGCGGTACCCCCGGATCAGCCTTACGGCTACCACCTTTTGGGGCGCGTTCAGGTAGTGCTTTGCACGCAACCTCAGCGAACGCGCCCACACCGGGGCCCCGTAAAGGGCCATGGACCGCAAGATCCCCGCATAGAGCCTCCGGCAGGAGGCGTTTGGCCCCCTCAGGTTGGGCAGGAGCCGCTTGAAAGCAGCCCCGACCTTTTCCAGTCTGGGAGCCAAACGTCGGAAATGCTCCACGAAGTTCCATCGGCTGTCGAGGACGAGTCCGAGGTACCTCAACGTCGACTCGACGCCGACGGGAACCCCTCCTACCGTGAGTATGGATCCCGACGGTGGCGCGCTCCGAGGCCCATGAAAGCACATGGCCTCGGACTTGTGCAATGCCACCTCGAGACCCAATTGCCGGATCCTCTCAACGACTATCGCAACCCCGCGTGTCATCAGTTCGGCCGCCGCCTCGTGCGACCTCCCCTGCGCCAGCACCAGAGTGTCGTCCGCGTAGCAAACTACGCTGACGCCGCTAGGGAGGTCGGCACGCAGCACCCAGTCGTAACCGATGTTCCACAAGGGCGGCCCCAGAACCGATCCCTGTGGAACACCGCACGACATCTCTCGCCGGTTCCATTCTCCGCTGTGACCAGGATAGATGACGGACCTGTCCGTCAAGTAGTCCCCGACCACACGACGAAGGTAGGTCGGCACCCGGTGACGGAGTGCCTCCCTAATGCAGCTCCAGGGCATGGAGTTGAAGGCGTTGGCGATGTCGAGAGACACCGCCAAGACGACCCCACCCCTGGACACCGCATCCCCCGTCGTGAGGGCTCTCACGCGCATGATGGCGTCCACCGTCGAGCGCCCCTTGCGGAAACCAAACTGGTTGTCCGCAAGATCCGGCCCCATCCCCGCAAGGTGCCCGGCGAGGCGGTTTGCAATTACTCTTTCGAAGAGCTTGCCCACCTCGTCGAGCAACACAATGGGCCGGAATGCGGACGGAGAGTCCGCAGGGCGCCCCGGCTTCCGGATGAGGACCAGTTTCCCTGTCTTCCAACGAAGCGGGAACTGGCCTCTCTCCAAGCATGCGCTTAGGAGCCCCTCCAGTCGGGGCCCGAGAGCCTGCAAGGCCAGGACCCAGGCTTTGCCAGGTAAGCCATCGGGTCCCGGGGCGGTATTCCTGGCCTTAAGCCGGTTTACCGCCACTCTCAGGTCTACCCCGGTCACCTCCGGAGTGTCGTCATCGTCGTCGTGGTCCGCTTCCGGCACCGCAAGCGGCGGAGCCATAGGCGGGGGAGGATGTTCCCCTCGCGAAGGGAACAGAGCGCTCACCACGTCCTCCACGAGCTGCGGCCGGAGACTCTGCGTCAGCGGGGGGGCCCAGGTGCGGAGTTTGTTCCGCACCATCTGGTAAGGGCGCCCCCACGGATCTCTGTCGAGAGTCGCCAGCATCTCCTCGCGGGCCAAATCCTTGGCCCGCTGGACAGCCTCTTGGAGGGCGGTCTTCGCTGCTCTGTACCCCTCGTACAGTTCCGCCTCAATGGCTGCCGCATCCGCAGGACGGATGCGGAGCCTGCGATGCCTGGCGTACAGGTGCCGCGCGGCGACGCACGCCTCGCGCAGAGACGTGAGCTCTGGCGACCACCAGTGCACCTGACGCCGGGCGCTTCCTGGCCGAACTCGGGGCATTGCCACGTCACAGATCTCGGACATGGCCTCCTGGAACCAACCCGCCTCGCTGTTGACATCGGCAGGCCTGCCCGGTGGTGTCACCCAGGCCTGCACGATCGAGGCTTCCAGGAGGAGCTCCCGGTCCAGCTGCTTCAGCGCCCATCGCGGACCACTCGGGGCCTGTTGGACCGGCGCGCTTGAGGGGGCAGAGACATCGAACCGGATATACCGGTGGTCGGAATAGGTCTCCACCCCCTCCATTACGCGCCAGTCAAGCACACGCGGTGACAGAGCGGGGCTAGCGAACGATATGTCCACCACCGACTCGCCCCGCATCCGCACACACGTGGGGACAGAACCCCGATTTAGGACGACCAGGCCTGACTCCAGAGCCCAGTCCTCCACCATCCTTCCCCGCACGTCCGTGCAACGAGAACCCCAAGCCAAGTTCTTGGCATTGAAGTCCCCGAGCACAAGCACGGGGAGGGAATGGCCTCCGATGACGACACTCAACTCCATGAGGGAGTTGTGGAACTCGGCGAGAGTTCGGCTCGGAGAGAAGTAGACTCCCGCTACGACAATCTCCCCGAACCGGGCTGCTACGCACCCCTGACCCTTCCTGACACTCTCAAGGGTCGGGGTACCGGCGGCGGCCGACGAAATTATGGTCACTGAGCCGCTCAGGTCCTCCACCCAGTCTTCCCTGGGTGGGACAAAGTACGGCTCAGCGACCACGGCGACATTAATCGACCACTGCGCCATGCTCTGGAGCAACAGATCCTGAGCGCAGGCGCAGTGGTTGATGTTCGCCTGGAGGAGGCGTAATGGGGCCATTATTGGCACTCCATTTCAGCCCCCTCCCGGGCCTCCTGTGAGGGCCCCGCTGCGGGAGTTGCAGCAACAGCGGCGGCGGGGGCGGCAGCGGCGGCGACGGTGGCGGCGGCTGCGGCAGTGGTGGTGGCGACGGTGGCGGTGGTGGCGGAGGGCTTTCGCCTTCCCTTGCCCCTGGCCCTGGTGGGTTGGGCGCAGGCCTTGCCGCCCGCCCGGTGATCGGCCGACTTGCCAGCTGCCGCACATGCCGCGCAGTGCGGCGCGGCAGTGCAAGCCGCGGCCATGTGACCGGGCTGACTGCAGTGGAAGCACAGGCGGCTGCGGTCCACCTCCGAGGTGCATTTCACTGACACGTGGTGCCCCACGTGGCAGCGGAAGCACCTCAGAGGTCTGGGCTCCAGCAGCTTCACCTGCGCTGAGACCCACCCCACCAGGAGCCTTCGGCCCTCCACTATTTTCCTAGCCGCCGTCACAGGGCAGCTAACCATGGTGGTCCGCATGCCCGTCTGGTCCGGACGTAAGGTGCCCGCCTTGACGTGCTCGGCAGGGCACCCACCGGTCCTGGTGACGGCGGCCACCACCTCCTCCTCGGTGACGGAGTCGTCCAGACCCAGGATGCGCAGGTCTGCGCACTTAACGGGCCTGGACACTCGGACCTCGTCCGCATTCAGGGACGCTCTGAGCTTTTCAGCCAGAGCGTCAGCGGACGAGCCACTGGTCTCACCGGGGACCTCCAGCACTCGCGCCCCTGTCGCGGTGACTTTCAGCCGGAGTCCCCCGGTGATCCCCAGCTCCCCGAGGTTCACCGTCGCCTTCGCCTTTGCGAGCACGTCGCGGTAGGACACGCCCTTCTTTTCCGCGTCCGGCTGTAGTGTGATCACTACAGCTGCGGTCTTCGGGGCGCGGAGCCTAGCCGCGACGCTTCTCGCCTTCTGCTGGCGCTTCCGCTCAGCTTGCCTCGCCTTTTTGGCCGCTTTCTTCCCCCTCTTCTTTTCCCCGACCACCTGCCACCCGGCTTCGGCCGCGGCTGGCTTAGGGGGCGGAGGGGGGGGGAGCGGCCGCTGCTGCTGCCGCTGCGGCTGCGGCTGCGGCGGCGGCTGGCCCGCCGCTGGCGCTGGCGTTTTCGCGGGCTTTGCCGCCGCCTTGCCCCTCTTCTGGGCCACCGCCTTCTTGGCCGGCGCCGGTTTTGCCGGAGCCGGCTTTTTGGGGGGGGCCACCGCAGCCCTGCCGGAGGGCTGGCTGGACGGCCCAGATCCGGAGGCGGCAGCCACAGCAGCATATGAGGCCGCCCTCGGGCCCGGGGTGGCCTTGTTAGCTGCCAAGGGGGGCCGCAGGACAATGCCCTCCAGGACGGAGAACCGCGCCTGGAAGGCAGCCAGCTCCTGCCGAACCAGGTTCAGCACCTGGTTCTCCACCAACGCAGGCTGGCTTTGTCCCTGCTGCCCCCCCTTTTTTTGGGGCGCCTCGCGGGAGCCGGACTCGCGCAGACCGGCCAGGTCTGCTCGGAGCTTCTCGTTCTCCCTTTGGAGAAGCTCCGTAGCGGCCGTCAGGCGGGCGACCTCCTCGCGCAGTTTCCCCACCTCGCCCGGCGAAGACCTCGCGTAGGCGGCCTCCGCTGCCGCCAGGATGGAGGCGGAAGCACCCGGTATGGCCCCAAATTTGGTGGAGGGCTTCACCTTGTGGGCCACCACCCTCAAAGCGGCCTCCACCTCCGCCGCAAACCTGGACTTACGCTCCGCATCGGAGCCGCCAGTTGCATCCGCCTCGTCACCAGAGGTGCCCGGACGGGACACCTCGTGACTGGCCACCCCCGGGGGCCGCCCCTCCTCAGCGAGCCGCGCCGCGCTTTGGGCTGCTGAGAGGCCCCGCCCCTTGCCGCGGATCCCACCACGCCTGTTGGTGGGGATCTTGCGGGCCGAGGCCAGCTCGCCTTCGGAAGACGACCCATGGTCGCCCTCCGGCCAGGACCGCTTGCGGAAGAACTTAGAGTTCTCCGCAGCAGCAGTCCTGGTCCTCTCGCGGCGAGAGGAGCTCTCTGAGCCTCCTCCCGCGCTCACATCACTGGATGCAGCGTCGGCCTCCGACCGCGCATCCCTCCTCTCCTCACCCTTGCCATCGGCAATGTTTTTTGTTGTGTTTGTTTTGTCTTTGTCCATTTTTGTTCCCACGAGTAGTGGGGGAATTAAAAAGTCCGTCTGGGGTACCCCCTGTACCCAGATAAGCCTGCGGATTTTAACCCATAACCCGCCAGAGGGTCGGCTGGTACTCTGGCGGGGGGACGCACTAGCGACTGATCTACCCGTCAGCCATACATCCCCTCGCGGTGCGGCGCCGCTTGGGATTCGGGGTAACTTTTTATAGAGGTTTTCTACCTCGCGGTCCGGGCGGCCAAGCCAAGACCCTCGGTCCCTATCGAAGCCGCGAGACGTGATCCACGACACTCCGATGATGGGATTACGATATACGACGGGGACAGTGAAGGACGCAGCCCTTCACTGTCTGCCCGGCGGCAGGGTTAGTGCACACCGAGCCCGCCCTTGCTCCTCCACTGCGCCCTCTGCGTTTCAGAGGGACGCGCGGAGAACCGCCCCCTTGGTCCAACTGGACCCCACCGTGTCAGAATATTGGCCACGACAGTAACATTCCCCGAGGAATAAGAATTTCTTCCCATTCCTAGGGGAAGGATACTGCCGCGCCCAGGGTGCACCGTCCCAGCAGCCGCTGTTCCCTCCAGACGTATCGAGAGGGACCGGCAGCCACTGGGCCCACGAGGAGGTTTTCTGACCAAGCACCCCTTTTTTTTTTTTTTTTTTTTTTTTTTTGGAGGGTGAGAAATCATCAAATGACTCCTCCCGCCCTGGGCAGAGCGGAAGGGAGTGTCAGACTCTTACTGACTAAAAAACACCCATGTTCCTTCGTTGGCCCTTTATGTTCCAGGGCCGCGGTATCTCTTTCGAACAGTCCCGCAGCCCTGGCAGGCACCGGCCCTTGCGGGCCCCTCCCGTTTGCTGACATCTCTTTGAGGCGCGCGTGGAACACGAACGCGCCGTCGACACGGCCTGCCCGTCGTCATACGACGGACGGACGGCGAGCTAGCCCATTACTCGCCGTCCACAGGCCCGCGCCTACGGTGGCCGAGAGCCATCACGGCGTGGCCCCCGACGCCCGGTGCTTCTCCCGCGGCGGCTGGGACGTGAGGAGGTTCTCTCCCTCTCACGTTCCGCCGCCTCCTTCGCTAGCATGACTGCTTCGCAGAAGGAGGCGACGGCTTCCCATTCCCTCTCGCCCCGGACCATGGCTTGAACCAGGGCCGGACGCGAGAGGTCGCCGCCGCCAATCGCCGCTACGAGGACACGGCGGTGCTCCGCCCAAGCAGAGCAGACCTCCACGGTGTGCTCCACCGTGTCCTCCGGTCGATCCTCGCAATTGTAGCATCCGGGCGTTTCCTCCCGCCCGATTCGGTACAGGTACCTCCCGAAACATCCATGTCCGGTGAGGACCTGCGTCAGGCGGAAGGTGAGGGCGCCGTGGCGCCTCTCAAGCCACTCCTCAAAGAGGGGACTTACCGCCACTATCGTGGCGTGCCCTGAACGGGGTTGCGATAGTCGCTCTCTCCATGTCGCCATGAGATCACGGCGGAGGTCTGTCCGCCGCGCGACAATATGCCGCGGCAGCGGAGTTACCCCCCGGCTCTGTACCTCCGCGCGCCACTCGTGCAGGCGCGCGAGGACTATGGCCTCCAGATCCCATGGCGGCAATCCGGCAAGGAGGCTCGCCGCCTCGCGGGAGATCGTGCGGTACCCACGGATCAGCCTTACGGCTACCACCTTTTGGGGCGCGTTCAGGTAGTGCTTTGCACGCAACCTCAACGAACGCGCCCACACCGGGGCCCCGTAAAGGGCCATGGACCGCAAGATCCCCGCATAGAGCCTCCGGCAGGAGGCGTTTGGCCCCCCCAGGTTGGGCAGGAGCCGCTTGAAAGCAGCCCCGGCCTTTTCCAGTCTGGGAGCCAAACGTCGGAAATGCTCCACGAAGTTCCATCGGCTGTCGAGGACGAGTCCGAGGTACCTCAACGTCGACTCGACGCCGACGGGAACCCCTCCTACCGTGAGTATGGATCCCGACGGTGGCGCGCTCCGAGGCCCATGAAAGCACATGGCCTCAGACTTGTGCAATGCCACCTCGAGACCCAATTGCCGGATCCTCTCAACGACTATCGCAACCCCGCGTGTCATCAATTCGGCCGCCGCCTCGTGCGACCTCCCCTGCGCCAGCACCAGCGTGTCGTCAGCGTAGCAGACTACGCTGACGCCGCTAGGGAGGTCGGCACGCAGCACATAGTCGTAGCCGATGTTCCACAAGGGCGGCCCCAGAACCGATCCCTGTGGGACACCGCACGACATCTCTCGCCGGTTCCACTCTCCGTTGTGACCAGGGTATATGACATACCTGTCCGTCAGGTAGTCCCCGACCACACGACGAAGGTAGGTCGGCACCCGGTGATACCGGAGTGCCTCCCTAATGCAGCTCCAGGGCATGGAGTTGAAGGCGTTGGCGATGTCGAGAGACACCGCCAAGACCACCCCACCCCTGGACACCGCAGCCCCCGTCGTGAGGGCTCTCACGCGCATGATGGCGTCCACCGTCGAGCGCCCCTTGCGGAAACCAAACTGGTTGTCCGCAAGATCCGGCCCAATCCCCACCAGGTGCCCGGCGAGGCGGTTTGCAATTACTCTTTCGAAGAGCTTGCCCACCTCGTCGAGCAACACAATGGGCCGGTATGCGGACGGAGAGTCCGCAGGGCGCCCCGGCTTCCGGATGAGGACCAGCTTCCCTGTCTTCCAACGAAGCGGGAACTGGCCTCTCTCCAAGCATGCGCTTAGGAGCCCCTCCAGTCGGGGCCCGAGAGCCTGCAAGGCCAGGACCCAGGCTTTGCCAGGTAAGCCATCGGGTCCCGGGGCGGTATTCCTGGCCTTAAGCCGGTTTACCGCCACTCTCAGGTCTACCCCAGTCACCTCCGGAGTGTCGTCATCGTCGTCGTGGTCCGCTTCCGGCACCGCAAGCGGCGGAGCCATAGGCGGGGGAGGATGTTCCCCTCGCGAAGGGAACAGAGCGCTCACCACGTCCTCCACGAGCTGCGGCCGGAGACTCTGCGTCAGCGGGGGGGCCCAGGTGCGGAGTTTGTTCCGCACCATCTGGTAAGGGCGCCCCCACGGATCTCTGTCGAGAGTCTCCAGCATCTCCTCGCGGGCCAAATCCTTGGCCCGCTGGACAGCCTCTTGGAGGGCGGTCTTCGCTGCTCTGTACCCCTCGTACAGCTCCGCCTCAATGGCTGCCGCATCCGCAGGACGGATGCGGAGCCTGCGATGCCTGGCGTACAGGTGCCGCGCGGCGACGCACGCCTCGCGCAGAGACGTCAGCTCTGGCGACCACCAGTGCACCTGACGCCGGGCGCTTCCTGGCCGAACTCGGGGCATTGCCACGTCACATATCTCGGACATGGCCTCCTGGAACCACCCCGCCTCGCTGTTGACATCGGCAGGCCTGCCCGGTGGTGTCACCCAGGCCTGCACGATCGAGGCTTCCAGGAGGAGCTCCCGGTCCAGCTGCTTCAGCGCCCATCGCGGACCACTCGGGGCCTGTTGGACCGGCGCGCTTGAGGGGGCAGAGACATCGAACCGGATATACCGGTGGTCGGAATAGGTCTCCACCTCCTCCATTACGCGCCAGTCAAGCACACGCGGTGACAGAGCGGGGCTAGCGAACGATATGTCCACCACCGACTCGCCCCGCATCCGCACACACGTGGGGACAGAACCCCGATTTAGGACGACCAGGCCTGACTCCAGAGCCCAGTCCTCCACCATCCTCCCCCGCACGTCCGTGCAACGAGAACCCCAAGCCAAGTTCTTGGCATTGAAGTCCCCGAGCACAAGCACGGGGAGGGAATGGCCTCCGATGACGACACTCAACTCCATGAGGGAGTTGTGGAACTCGGCGAGAGTTCGGCTCGGAGAGAAGTAGACTCCCGCTACGACAATCTCCCCGAACCGGGCTGCTACGCACCCCTGACCCTTCCTGACACTCTCAAGGGTCGGGGTACCGGCGGCGGCCGACGAAATGATGGTCACTGAGCCGCTCAGGTCCTCCACCCAGTCTTCCCTGGGTGGGACAAAGTACGGCTCAGCGACCACGGCGACATTAATCGACCACTGCGCCATGCTCTGGAGCAACAGATCCTGAGCGCAGGCGCAGTGGTTGATGTTCGCCTGGAGGAGGCGTAATGGGGCCACTATTGGCACTCCATTTCAGCCCCCTCCCGGGCCCCTTGTGCGGGCCCCGCTGCGGGAGTAGCAGCGGTGGCGGCGGTGGCGGCGGCAGCGGCAGCGACGGCGGTGGCGGCTGCGGCGGTGGCGACGGTGGGGGTGGTGGTGGTGGAGGGCTTTCGCCTTCCTCTCCCCCTGGCCTTGGTGGGTTGGGCGCAGGCCTTGCTCCCAGCCCGGTGATCGGCGGGCTTGCCAGCCGCCGCACATGCAGCGCAGTGCGGCGTGGCGGAGCAAGCCGCGGCCATGTGACCGGGCTGACTGCAGCGGAAGCAGAGCCCGCTGCGGTCCACCTCCGAGGTGCATTGCACCGACACGTGGTGCCCCACGTGGCAGCGGAAGCACCTCAGAGGTTTGGGCTCCAGCAGCTTGACCTGCGCTGACACCCATCCCACCAGGAGCCTTCGGCCCTCCACAATAGCTTTTGCCGCCGTCACAGGGCAGCTTACCATCATGGTTCGCATGCCCGTGTGGTCCGGACGTAGGGTGCCCGCCTTGACCTGCTCAGCAGGGCACCCACCGGTCCTTGTGACGGCGGCCACCACCTCCTCCTCGGTTACCGAGTCGTCCAGACCCAGGATGCGCAGGTCTGCGCACTTAACGGGCCTGGACACTCGGACCTCGTCCGCATTCAGGGACGCTCTGAGCTTTTCAGCCAGAGCGTCAGCGGACGAGCCACTGGCCTCACCGGGGACCTCCAGCACTCGCGCCCCTGTCGCGGTGACTTTCAGCCGGAGTCCCCCGGTGATCCCCAGCTCCCCGAGGTTCACCGTCGCCTTCGCCTTTGCGAGCACGTCGCGGTAGGACACGCCCTTCTTTTCCGCGTCCGGCTGTAGTGTTATCACTACAGCTGCGGTCTTCGGGGCGCGGAGCCTAGCCGCGACGCTACGCGCTTTCTGCTGGCGCTTCCGTTCCGCCTTCCGTGCCTTTTTGGCCGCCTTTCGCCCCTTCTTCTTCTCCCCGACCACCTGCCACCCGGCTTCGGCCGCGGCTGGCTTAGGGGGCGGAGGGGGGGGGAGCGGCCGCTGCTGCTGCTGCCGCTGCGGCTGCGGCGGCGGCTGGCCCGCCGCTGGCGCTGGCGTTTTCGCGGGCTTTGCCGCCGCCGCCTTGCCCCTCTTCTGGGCCACCGCCTTCTTGGCCGGCGCCGGTTTTGCCGGAGCCGGTTTTTTGGGGGGGGCCACCGCAGCCCTGCCGGAGGGCTGGCTGGGCGGCCCTGATCCGGAGGCGGCAGCCACAGCAGCATATGAGGCCGCTCTCGGGCCCGGGGTGGCCTTGTTAGCTGCCAAGGGGGGCCGCAGGACAATGCCCTCCAGGACGGAGAACCGCGCCTGGAAGGCAGCCAGCTCCTGCCGAACCAGGTTCAGCACCTGGTTCTCCACCAACGCAGGCTGGCTTTGTCCCTGCTGGCCCCCCCTTTGGGGCGCCTCGCGGGAGCCGGACTCACGCAGACCGGCCAGGTCTGCTCGGAGCTTCTCGTTCTCCCTTTGGAGAAGCTCCGTAGCGGCCGTCAGGCGGGCGACCTCCTCCCGCAATTTCCCCACCTCGCCCGGCGGAGACCTCGCGTAGGCGGCCTCTGCTGCCGCCAGGATGGAGGCGGAAGCCGCCGGTATGGCCCCGAATTTGGTGGAGGGCTTCACTTTGTGGGCCACAACCCTCAAAGCGGCCTCCACCTCCGCCGCAAACCTGGACTTACGCTCCGCATCGGAGCCGCCAGTTGCATCCGCCTCGTCACCAGAGGTGCCCGGACGGGACACCTCGTGACCGGCCACCCCCGGGGGCCGCCCCTCTTCAGCGAGCCGCGCCGCGCTTTGGGCTGCTGAGAGGCCCCGCCCCTTGCCGCGGATCCCACCACGCCTGTTGGTGGGGATCTTGCGGGCCGAGGCCAGCTCGCCTTCGGAAGACGACCCATGGTCGCCCTCCGGCCAGGACCGCTTGCGGAAGAACTTAGAGTTCTCCGCAGCAGCAGTCCTGGTCCTCTCGCGGCGAGAGGAGCTCTCTGAGCCTCCTCCCGCGCTCACATCACTGGATGCAGCGTCGGCCTCCGACCGCGCATCCCTCCTCTCCTCACCCTTGCCATCGGCAATGTTCTTTTTTGTGTTTGTGTTGTTTTTGGTTTCCATAATTGTTCCCACGAGTAGTGGGGGATCTACAAAGTCCGTCTGGGGTACCCCCTGTACCCAGATAAGCCTGCGGATTTTAACCCATAACCCGCCAGAGGGTCGGCTGGTACTCTGGCGGGGGGACGCACTAGCGACTGATCTACCCGTCAGCCATACATCCCCTCGCGGTGCGGCGCCGCTTGGGATTCGGGGTAACTTTTTATAGAGGTTTTCTACCTCGCGGTCCGGGCGGCCAAGCCAAGACCCTCGGTCCCTATCGAAGCCGCGAGACGTGATCCACGACACTCCGATGATGGGATTACGATATACGACGGGGACAGTGAAGGACGCAGTCCTTCACTGTCTGCCCGGCGGCAGGGTTAGTGCACACCGAGCCCGCCCTTGCTCCTCCACTGCGCCCTCTGCGTTTCAGAGGGACGCGCGGAGAACCGCCCCCTTGGTCCAACTGGACCCCACCGTGTCAGAATATTGGCCACGACAGTAACATTCCCCGAGGAATAAGAATTTCTTCCCATTCCTAGGGGAAGGATACTGCCGCGCCCAGGGTGCACCGTCCCAGCAGCTGCTGTTCCCTCCAGACGTATCGAGAGGGACCGGCAGCCACTGGGCCCACGAGGAGGTTTTCTGACCAAGCACCCCCGACCAAGCACCCCTGAACTATCTCCCTAAGGTGGATTCAGGTACATACAGAAACTATGGGAAAAAACTGTTTTTTAAAAATGTACAAGTTTTATTTGAGCTAGACGGGCGAGCGAGGTCTCAAAAGAAGCGGCTCGTCGCGGGCTAGCTAATTACGAAATAAAACGAGGTAGGTGCCGAACAAAATTTTGGACTTTTGGTCAAAAAACCAGTTTTTGAACCAAAAAATTTAGGGTTTCAACCTCCAACCTGGGCGCCGGCGCACGGAACGCGGACCAGAACACAGGGATGAAGGGTGAGTACTATTGCAACTATAATCTAACGTAATTTTGACTAAAAATTTGGAAAAAACACTAAATTTTGATGATTTTATCTAAAAAATTCGAAAAATTTCTAAGGGTTGTAGGGAAATTTTTTATTCGCGCGTTTCGGGGGGTGCAATATCGTCAGTACGTAGGCGGACGCCTAGTTAGGTCCAAAAATGCTGAAAACAGCTTCAAAATCGCACGTCCAGAACCGAAAATATGAACGTTTTTGTTTTGAACTATCTCCCTAAGGTGGATTCAGGTACATACAGAAACTATGGGAAAAAACTGTTTTTTAAAAATGTACAAGTTTTATTTGAGCTAGACGGGCGAGCGAGGTCTCAAAAGAAGCGGCTCGTCGCGGGCTAGCTAATTACGAAATAAAACGAGGTAGGTGCCGAACAAAATTTTGGACTTTTGGTCAAAAAACCAGTTTTTGAACCAAAAAATTTAGGGTTTCAACCTCCAACCTGGGCGCCGGCGCACGGAACGCGGACCAGAACACAGGGATGAAGGGTGAGTACTATTGCAACTATAATCTAACGTAATTTTGACTAAAAATTTGGAAAAAACACTAAATTTTGATGATTTTATCTAAAAAATTCGAAAAATTTCTAAGGGTTGTAGGGAAATTTTTTATTCGCGCGTTTCGGGGGGTGCAATATCGTCAGTACGTAGGCGGACGCCTAGTTAGGTCCAAAAATGCTGAAAACAGCTTCAAAATCGCACGTCCAGAACCGAAAATATGAACGTTTTTGTTTTGAACTATCTCCCTAAGGTGGATTCAGGTACATACAGAAACTATGGGAAAAAACTGTTTTTTAAAAATGTACAAGTTTTATTTGAGCTAGACGGGCGAGCGAGGTCTCAAAAGAAGCGGCTCGTCGCGGGCTAGCTAATTACGAAATAAAACGAGGTAGGTGCCGAACAAAATTTTGGACTTTTGGTCAAAAAACCAGTTTTTGAACCAAAAAATTTAGGGTTTCAACCTCCAACCTGGGCGCCGGCGCACGGAACGCGGACCAGAACACAGGGATGAAGGGTGAGTACTATTGCAACTATAATCTAACGTAATTTTGACTAAAAATTTGGAAAAAACACTAAATTTTGATGATTTTATCTAAAAAATTCGAAAAATTTCTAAGGGTTGTAGGGAAATTTTTTATTCGCGCGTTTCGGGGGGTGCAATATCGTCAGTACGTAGGCGGACGCCTAGTTAGGTCCAAAAATGCTGAAAACAGCTTCAAAATCGCACGTCCAGAACCGAAAATATGAACGTTTTTGTTTTGAACTATCTCCCTAAGGTGGATTCAGGTACATACAGAAACTATGGGAAAAAACTGTTTTTTAAAAATGTACAAGTTTTATTTGAGCTAGACGGGCGAGCGAGGTCTCAAAAGAAGCGGCTCGTCGCGGGCTAGCTAATTACGAAATAAAACGAGGTAGGTGCCGAACAAAATTTTGGACTTTTGGTCAAAAAACCAGTTTTTGAACCAAAAAATTTAGGGTTTCAACCTCCAACCTGGGCGCCGGCGCACGGAACGCGGACCAGAACACAGGGATGAAGGGTGAGTACTATTGCAACTATAATCTAACGTAATTTTGACTAAAAATTTGGAAAAAACACTAAATTTTGATGATTTTATCTAAAAAATTCGAAAAATTTCTAAGGGTTGTAGGGAAATTTTTTATTCGCGCGTTTCGGGGGGTGCAATATCGTCAGTACGTAGGCGGACGCCTAGTTAGGTCCAAAAATGCTGAAAACAGCTTCAAAATCGCACGTCCAGAACCGAAAATATGAACGTTTTTGTTTTGAACTATCTCCCTAAGGTGGATTCAGGTACATACAGAAACTATGGGAAAAAACTGTTTTTTAAAAATGTACAAGTTTTATTTGAGCTAGACGGGCGAGCGAGGTCTCAAAAGAAGCGGCTCGTCGCGGGCTAGCTAATTACGAAATAAAACGAGGTAGGTGCCGAACAAAATTTTGGACTTTTGGTCAAAAAACCAGTTTTTGAACCAAAAAATTTAGGGTTTCAACCTCCAACCTGGGCGCCGGCGCACGGAACGCGGACCAGAACACAGGGATGAAGGGTGAGTACTATTGCAACTATAATCTAACGTAATTTTGACTAAAAATTTGGAAAAAACACTAAATTTTGATGATTTTATCTAAAAAATTCGAAAAATTTCTAAGGGTTGTAGGGAAATTTTTTATTCGCGCGTTTCGGGGGGTGCAATATCGTCAGTACGTAGGCGGACGCCTAGTTAGGTCCAAAAATGCTGAAAACAGCTTCAAAATCGCACGTCCAGAACCGAAAATATGAACGTTTTTGTTTTGAACTATCTCCCTAAGGTGGATTCAGGTACATACAGAAACTATGGGAAAAAACTGTTTTTTAAAAATGTACAAGTTTTATTTGAGCTAGACGGGCGAGCGAGGTCTCAAAAGAAGCGGCTCGTCGCGGGCTAGCTAATTACGAAATAAAACGAGGTAGGTGCCGAACAAAATTTTGGACTTTTGGTCAAAAAACCAGTTTTTGAACCAAAAAATTTAGGGTTTCAACCTCCAACCTGGGCGCCGGCGCACGGAACGCGGACCAGAACACAGGGATGAAGGGTGAGTACTATTGCAACTATAATCTAACGTAATTTTGACTAAAAATTTGGAAAAAACACTAAATTTTGATGATTTTATCTAAAAAATTCGAAAAATTTCTAAGGGTTGTAGGGAAATTTTTTATTCGCGCGTTTCGGGGGGTGCAATATCGTCAGTACGTAGGCGGACGCCTAGTTAGGTCCAAAAATGCTGAAAACAGCTTCAAAATCGCACGTCCAGAACCGAAAATATGAACGTTTTTGTTTTGAACTATCTCCCTAAGGTGGATTCAGGTACATACAGAAACTATGGGAAAAAACTGTTTTTTAAAAATGTACAAGTTTTATTTGAGCTAGACGGGCGAGCGAGGTCTCAAAAGAAGCGGCTCGTCGCGGGCTAGCTAATTACGAAATAAAACGAGGTAGGTGCCGAACAAAATTTTGGACTTTTGGTCAAAAAACCAGTTTTTGAACCAAAAAATTTAGGGTTTCAACCTCCAACCTGGGCGCCGGCGCACGGAACGCGGACCAGAACACAGGGATGAAGGGTGAGTACTATTGCAACTATAATCTAACGTAATTTTGACTAAAAATTTGGAAAAAACACTAAATTTTGATGATTTTATCTAAAAAATTCGAAAAATTTCTAAGGGTTGTAGGGAAATTTTTTATTCGCGCGTTTCGGGGGGTGCAATATCGTCAGTACGTAGGCGGACGCCTAGTTAGGTCCAAAAATGCTGAAAACAGCTTCAAAATCGCACGTCCAGAACCGAAAATATGAACGTTTTTGTTTTGAACTATCTCCCTAAGGTGGATTCAGGTACATACAGAAACTATGGGAAAAAACTGTTTTTTAAAAATGTACAAGTTTTATTTGAGCTAGACGGGCGAGCGAGGTCTCAAAAGAAGCGGCTCGTCGCGGGCTAGCTAATTACGAAATAAAACGAGGTAGGTGCCGAACAAAATTTTGGACTTTTGGTCAAAAAACCAGTTTTTGAACCAAAAAATTTAGGGTTTCAACCTCCAACCTGGGCGCCGGCGCACGGAACGCGGACCAGAACACAGGGATGAAGGGTGAGTACTATTGCAACTATAATCTAACGTAATTTTGACTAAAAATTTGGAAAAAACACTAAATTTTGATGATTTTATCTAAAAAATTCGAAAAATTTCTAAGGGTTGTAGGGAAATTTTTTATTCGCGCGTTTCGGGGGGTGCAATATCGTCAGTACGTAGGCGGACGCCTAGTTAGGTCCAAAAATGCTGAAAACAGCTTCAAAATCGCACGTCCAGAACCGAAAATATGAACGTTTTTGTTTTGAACTATCTCCCTAAGGTGGATTCAGGTACATACAGAAACTATGGGAAAAAACTGTTTTTTAAAAATGTACAAGTTTTATTTGAGCTAGACGGGCGAGCGAGGTCTCAAAAGAAGCGGCTCGTCGCGGGCTAGCTAATTACGAAATAAAACGAGGTAGGTGCCGAACAAAATTTTGGACTTTTGGTCAAAAAACCAGTTTTTGAACCAAAAAATTTAGGGTTTCAACCTCCAACCTGGGCGCCGGCGCACGGAACGCGGACCAGAACACAGGGATGAAGGGTGAGTACTATTGCAACTATAATCTAACGTAATTTTGACTAAAAATTTGGAAAAAACACTAAATTTTGATGATTTTATCTAAAAAATTCGAAAAATTTCTAAGGGTTGTAGGGAAATTTTTTATTCGCGCGTTTCGGGGGGTGCAATATCGTCAGTACGTAGGCGGACGCCTAGTTAGGTCCAAAAATGCTGAAAACAGCTTCAAAATCGCACGTCCAGAACCGAAAATATGAACGTTTTTGTTTTGAACTATCTCCCTAAGGTGGATTCAGGTACATACAGAAACTATGGGAAAAAACTGTTTTTTAAAAATGTACAAGTTTTATTTGAGCTAGACGGGCGAGCGAGGTCTCAAAAGAAGCGGCTCGTCGCGGGCTAGCTAATTACGAAATAAAACGAGGTAGGTGCCGAACAAAATTTTGGACTTTTGGTCAAAAAACCAGTTTTTGAACCAAAAAATTTAGGGTTTCAACCTCCAACCTGGGCGCCGGCGCACGGAACGCGGACCAGAACACAGGGATGAAGGGTGAGTACTATTGCAACTATAATCTAACGTAATTTTGACTAAAAATTTGGAAAAAACACTAAATTTTGATGATTTTATCTAAAAAATTCGAAAAATTTCTAAGGGTTGTAGGGAAATTTTTTATTCGCGCGTTTCGGGGGGTGCAATATCGTCAGTACGTAGGCGGACGCCTAGTTAGGTCCAAAAATGCTGAAAACAGCTTCAAAATCGCACGTCCAGAACCGAAAATATGAACGTTTTTGTTTTGAACTATCTCCCTAAGGTGGATTCAGGTACATACAGAAACTATGGGAAAAAACTGTTTTTTAAAAATGTACAAGTTTTATTTGAGCTAGACGGGCGAGCGAGGTCTCAAAAGAAGCGGCTCGTCGCGGGCTAGCTAATTACGAAATAAAACGAGGTAGGTGCCGAACAAAATTTTGGACTTTTGGTCAAAAAACCAGTTTTTGAACCAAAAAATTTAGGGTTTCAACCTCCAACCTGGGCGCCGGCGCACGGAACGCGGACCAGAACACAGGGATGAAGGGTGAGTACTATTGCAACTATAATCTAACGTAATTTTGACTAAAAATTTGGAAAAAACACTAAATTTTGATGATTTTATCTAAAAAATTCGAAAAATTTCTAAGGGTTGTAGGGAAATTTTTTATTCGCGCGTTTCGGGGGGTGCAATATCGTCAGTACGTAGGCGGACGCCTAGTTAGGTCCAAAAATGCTGAAAACAGCTTCAAAATCGCACGTCCAGAACCGAAAATATGAACGTTTTTGTTTTGAACTATCTCCCTAAGGTGGATTCAGGTACATACAGAAACTATGGGAAAAAACTGTTTTTTAAAAATGTACAAGTTTTATTTGAGCTAGACGGGCGAGCGAGGTCTCAAAAGAAGCGGCTCGTCGCGGGCTAGCTAATTACGAAATAAAACGAGGTAGGTGCCGAACAAAATTTTGGACTTTTGGTCAAAAAACCAGTTTTTGAACCAAAAAATTTAGGGTTTCAACCTCCAACCTGGGCGCCGGCGCACGGAACGCGGACCAGAACACAGGGATGAAGGGTGAGTACTATTGCAACTATAATCTAACGTAATTTTGACTAAAAATTTGGAAAAAACACTAAATTTTGATGATTTTATCTAAAAAATTCGAAAAATTTCTAAGGGTTGTAGGGAAATTTTTTATTCGCGCGTTTCGGGGGGTGCAATATCGTCAGTACGTAGGCGGACGCCTAGTTAGGTCCAAAAATGCTGAAAACAGCTTCAAAATCGCACGTCCAGAACCGAAAATATGAACGTTTTTGTTTTGAACTATCTCCCTTTTTTTTTTTTTTTTTTTTTTTTTTTGGGGGGTGGGAAATCATCAAATGACTCCTCCCGCTCTGGGCGGAGCGGAAGGGAGTGTCAGACTCTTACTGACTAAAAACCACCCATGTTCCTTCATTGGCCCTTTATGTTCCAGGGCCGCGGTATCTCTTTCGAACAGTCCCGCAGCCCTGGCAGGCACCGGCCCTTGCGGGCCCCTCCCGTTTGCTGACAACTCTTTGAGGCGCGCGTGGAACACGAACGCGCCGTCGACACGGCCTGCCCGTCGTCATACGACGGACGGACGGCGAGCTAGCCCATTACTCGCCGTCCACAGGCCCGCGCCTACGGTGGCCGAGAGCCATCACGGCGTGGCCCCCGACGCCCGGTGCTTCTCCCGCGGCGGCTGGGACGTGAGGAGGTTCTCTCCCTCTCACGTTCCGCCGCCTCCTTCGCTAGCATGACTGCTTCGCAGAAGGAGGCGACGGCTTCCCATTCCCTCTCGCCCCGGACCATGGCTTGAACCAGGGCCGGGCGCGAGAGGTCGCCGCCGCCAATCGCCGCTACGAGGACACGGCGGTGCTCCTCCCAAGCGGAGCAGACCTCGACGGTGTGCTCCACCGTGTCCTCCGGTCGATCCTCGCAGTTGTAGCACCCGGGCGTTTCCTCCCGCCCGATTCGGTACAGGTACCTCCCGAAGCACCCGTGTCCGGTGAGGACCTGCGTCAGGCGGAAGGTGAGGGCGCCGTGGCGCCTCCCTAGCCACTCCTCAAAGAGGGGACTTACCGCCACTATCGTGGCGTGCCCTGAACGGGGTTGCGATAGTCGCTCTCTCCATGTCGCCATGAGATCACGGCGGAGGTCTGTCCGCCGCGCGACAATATGCCGCGGCAGCGGAGTTACCCCCCGGCTCTGTACCTCCGCGCGCCACTCGTGCAGGCGCGCGAGGACTATGGCCTCCAGATCCCATGGCGGCAATCCGGCAAGGAGGCTCGCCGCCTCGCGGGAGATCGTGCGGTACCCCCGGATCAGCCTTACGGCTACCACCTTTTGGGGCGCGTTCAGGTAGTGCTTTGCACGCAACCTCAGCGAACGCGCCCACACCGGGGCCCCGTAAAGGGCCATGGACCGCAAGATCCCCGCATAGAGCCTCCGGCAGGAGGCGTTTGGCCCCCTCAGGTTGGGCAGGAGCCGCTTGAAAGCAGCCCCGGCCTTTTCCAGTCTGGGAGCCAAACGTCGGAAATGCTCCACGAAGTTCCATCGGCTGTCGAGGACGAGTCCGAGGTACCTCAACGTCGACTCGACGCCGACGGGAACCCCTCCTACCGTGAGTATGGATCCCGACGGTGGCGCGCTCCGAGGCCCATGAAAGCACATGGCCTCGGACTTGTGCAATGCCACCTCGAGACCCAATTGCCGGATCCTCTCAACGACTATCGCAACCCCGCGTGTCATCAATTCGGCCGCCGCCTCGTGCGACCTCCCCTGCGCCAGCACCAGCGTGTCGTCAGCGTAGCAAACTACGCTGACGCCGCTAGGGAGGTCGGCACGCAGCACCCAGTCGTAGCCGATGTTCCACAAGGGCGGCCCCAGAACCGATCCCTGTGGAACACCGCACGACATTGAACTATCTCCCTAAGGTGGATTCAGGTACATACAGAAACTATGGGAAAAAACTGTTTTTTAAAAATGTACAAGTTTTATTTGAGCTAGACGGGCGAGCGAGGTCTCAAAAGAAGCGGCTCGTCGCGGGCTAGCTAATTACGAAATAAAACGAGGTAGGTGCCGAACAAAATTTTGGACTTTTGGTCAAAAAACCAGTTTTTGAACCAAAAAATTTAGGGTTTCAACCTCCAACCTGGGCGCCGGCGCACGGAACGCGGACCAGAACACAGGGATGAAGGGTGAGTACTATTGCAACTATAATCTAACGTAATTTTGACTAAAAATTTGGAAAAAACACTAAATTTTGATGATTTTATCTAAAAAATTCGAAAAATTTCTAAGGGTTGTAGGGAAATTTTTTATTCGCGCGTTTCGGGGGGTGCAATATCGTCAGTACGTAGGCGGACGCCTAGTTAGGTCCAAAAATGCTGAAAACAGCTTCAAAATCGCACGTCCAGAACCGAAAATATGAACGTTTTTGTTTTGAACTATCTCCCTAAGGTGGATTCAGGTACATACAGAAACTATGGGAAAAAACTGTTTTTTAAAAATGTACAAGTTTTATTTGAGCTAGACGGGCGAGCGAGGTCTCAAAAGAAGCGGCTCGTCGCGGGCTAGCTAATTACGAAATAAAACGAGGTAGGTGCCGAACAAAATTTTGGACTTTTGGTCAAAAAACCAGTTTTTGAACCAAAAAATTTAGGGTTTCAACCTCCAACCCGGGCGCCGGCGCACGGAACGCGGACCAGAACACAGGGATGAAGGGTGAGTACTATTGCAACTATAATCTAACGTAATTTTGACTAGAAATTTGGAAAAACACTAAATTTTGATGATTTTATCTAAAAAATTCGAAAAATTTCTAAGGGTTGTAGGGAAATTTTTTAATTCGCGCGTTTCGGGGGTGCAATATCGTCAGTACGTAGGCGGACGCCTAGTTAGGTCCAAAAATGCTGAAAACAGCTTCAAAATCGCACGTCCAGAACCGAAAATATGAACGTTTTTGTTTTGAACTATCTCCCTAAGGTGGATTCAGGTACATACAGAAACTATGAGAAAAAACTGTTTTTTAAAAATGTACAAGTTTTATTTGAGCTAGACGGGCGAGCGAGGTCTCAAAAGAAGCGGCTCGTCGCGGGCTAGCTAATTACGAAATAAAACGAGGTAGGTGCCGAACAAAATTTTGGACTTTTGGTCAAAAAACCAGTTTTTGAACCAAAAAATTTAGGGTTTCAACCTCCAACCCGGGCGCCGGCGCACGGAACGCGGACCAGAACACAGGGATGAAGGGTGAGTACTATTGCAACTATAATCTAACGTAATTTTGACTAGAAATTTGGAAAAACACTAAATTTTGATGATTTTATCTAAAAAATTCGAAAAATTTCTAAGGGTTGTAGGGAAATTTTTTAATTCGCGCGTTTCGGGGGTGCAATATCGTCAGTACGTAGGCGGACGCCTAGTTAGGTCCAAAAATGCTGAAAACAGCTTCAAAATCGCACGTCCAGAACCGAAAATATGAACGTTTTTGTTTTGAACTATCTCCCTAAGGTGGATTCAGGTACATACAGAAACTATGAGAAAAAACTGTTTTTTAAAAATGTACAAGTTTTATTTGAGCTAGACGGGCGAGCGAGGTCTCAAAAGAAGCGGCTCGTCGCGGGCTAGCTAATTACGAAATAAAACGAGGTAGGTGCCGAACAAAATTTTGGACTTTTGGTCAAAAAACCAGTTTTTGAACCAAAAAATTTAGGGTTTCAACCTCCAACCCGGGCGCCGGCGCACGGAACGCGGACCAGAACACAGGGATGAAGGGTGAGTACTATTGCAACTATAATCTAACGTAATTTTGACTAGAAATTTGGAAAAACACTAAATTTTGATGATTTTATCTAAAAAATTCGAAAAATTTCTAAGGGTTGTAGGGAAATTTTTTAATTCGCGCGTTTCGGGGGTGCAATATCGTCAGTACGTAGGCGGACGCCTAGTTAGGTCCAAAAATGCTGAAAACAGCTTCAAAATCGCACGTCCAGAACCGAAAATATGAACGTTTTTGTTTTGAACTATCTCCCTAAGGTGGATTCAGGTACATACAGAAACTATGAGAAAAAACTGTTTTTTAAAAATGTACAAGTTTTATTTGAGCTAGACGGGCGAGCGAGGTCTCAAAAGAAGCGGCTCGTCGCGGGCTAGCTAATTACGAAATAAAACGAGGTAGGTGCCGAACAAAATTTTGGACTTTTGGTCAAAAAACCAGTTTTTGAACCAAAAAATTTAGGGTTTCAACCTCCAACCCGGGCGCCGGCGCACGGAACGCGGACCAGAACACAGGGATGAAGGGTGAGTACTATTGCAACTATAATCTAACGTAATTTTGACTAGAAATTTGGAAAAACACTAAATTTTGATGATTTTATCTAAAAAATTCGAAAAATTTCTAAGGGTTGTAGGGAAATTTTTTAATTCGCGCGTTTCGGGGGTGCAATATCGTCAGTACGTAGGCGGACGCCTAGTTAGGTCCAAAAATGCTGAAAACAGCTTCAAAATCGCACGTCCAGAACCGAAAATATGAACGTTTTTGTTTTGAACTATCTCCCTAAGGTGGATTCAGGTACATACAGAAACTATGAGAAAAAACTGTTTTTTAAAAATGTACAAGTTTTATTTGAGCTAGACGGGCGAGCGAGGTCTCAAAAGAAGCGGCTCGTCGCGGGCTAGCTAATTACGAAATAAAACGAGGTAGGTGCCGAACAAAATTTTGGACTTTTGGTCAAAAAACCAGTTTTTGAACCAAAAAATTTAGGGTTTCAACCTCCAACCCGGGCGCCGGCGCACGGAACGCGGACCAGAACACAGGGATGAAGGGTGAGTACTATTGCAACTATAATCTAACGTAATTTTGACTAGAAATTTGGAAAAACACTAAATTTTGATGATTTTATCTAAAAAATTCGAAAAATTTCTAAGGGTTGTAGGGAAATTTTTTAATTCGCGCGTTTCGGGGGTGCAATATCGTCAGTACGTAGGCGGACGCCTAGTTAGGTCCAAAAATGCTGAAAACAGCTTCAAAATCGCACGTCCAGAACCGAAAATATGAACGTTTTTGTTTTGAACTATCTCCCTAAGGTGGATTCAGGTACATACAGAAACTATGAGAAAAAACTGTTTTTTAAAAATGTACAAGTTTTATTTGAGCTAGACGGGCGAGCGAGGTCTCAAAAGAAGCGGCTCGTCGCGGGCTAGCTAATTACGAAATAAAACGAGGTAGGTGCCGAACAAAATTTTGGACTTTTGGTCAAAAAACCAGTTTTTGAACCAAAAAATTTAGGGTTTCAACCTCCAACCCGGGCGCCGGCGCACGGAACGCGGACCAGAACACAGGGATGAAGGGTGAGTACTATTGCAACTATAATCTAACGTAATTTTGACTAGAAATTTGGAAAAACACTAAATTTTGATGATTTTATCTAAAAAATTCGAAAAATTTCTAAGGGTTGTAGGGAAATTTTTTAATTCGCGCGTTTCGGGGGTGCAATATCGTCAGTACGTAGGCGGACGCCTAGTTAGGTCCAAAAATGCTGAAAACAGCTTCAAAATCGCACGTCCAGAACCGAAAATATGAACGTTTTTGTTTTGAACTATCTCCCTAAGGTGGATTCAGGTACATACAGAAACTATGAGAAAAAACTGTTTTTTAAAAATGTACAAGTTTTATTTGAGCTAGACGGGCGAGCGAGGTCTCAAAAGAAGCGGCTCGTCGCGGGCTAGCTAATTACGAAATAAAACGAGGTAGGTGCCGAACAAAATTTTGGACTTTTGGTCAAAAAACCAGTTTTTGAACCAAAAAATTTAGGGTTTCAACCTCCAACCCGGGCGCCGGCGCACGGAACGCGGACCAGAACACAGGGATGAAGGGTGAGTACTATTGCAACTATAATCTAACGTAATTTTGACTAGAAATTTGGAAAAACACTAAATTTTGATGATTTTATCTAAAAAATTCGAAAAATTTCTAAGGGTTGTAGGGAAATTTTTTAATTCGCGCGTTTCGGGGGTGCAATATCGTCAGTACGTAGGCGGACGCCTAGTTAGGTCCAAAAATGCTGAAAACAGCTTCAAAATCGCACGTCCAGAACCGAAAATATGAACGTTTTTGTTTTGAACTATCTCCCTAAGGTGGATTCAGGTACATACAGAAACTATGAGAAAAAACTGTTTTTTAAAAATGTACAAGTTTTATTTGAGCTAGACGGGCGAGCGAGGTCTCAAAAGAAGCGGCTCGTCGCGGGCTAGCTAATTACGAAATAAAACGAGGTAGGTGCCGAACAAAATTTTGGACTTTTGGTCAAAAAACCAGTTTTTGAACCAAAAAATTTAGGGTTTCAACCTCCAACCCGGGCGCCGGCGCACGGAACGCGGACCAGAACACAGGGATGAAGGGTGAGTACTATTGCAACTATAATCTAACGTAATTTTGACTAGAAATTTGGAAAAACACTAAATTTTGATGATTTTATCTAAAAAATTCGAAAAATTTCTAAGGGTTGTAGGGAAATTTTTTAATTCGCGCGTTTCGGGGGTGCAATATCGTCAGTACGTAGGCGGACGCCTAGTTAGGTCCAAAAATGCTGAAAACAGCTTCAAAATCGCACGTCCAGAACCGAAAATATGAACGTTTTTGTTTTGAACTATCTCCCTAAGGTGGATTCAGGTACATACAGAAACTATGAGAAAAAACTGTTTTTTAAAAATGTACAAGTTTTATTTGAGCTAGACGGGCGAGCGAGGTCTCAAAAGAAGCGGCTCGTCGCGGGCTAGCTAATTACGAAATAAAACGAGGTAGGTGCCGAACAAAATTTTGGACTTTTGGTCAAAAAACCAGTTTTTGAACCAAAAAATTTAGGGTTTCAACCTCCAACCCGGGCGCCGGCGCACGGAACGCGGACCAGAACACAGGGATGAAGGGTGAGTACTATTGCAACTATAATCTAACGTAATTTTGACTAGAAATTTGGAAAAACACTAAATTTTGATGATTTTATCTAAAAAATTCGAAAAATTTCTAAGGGTTGTAGGGAAATTTTTTAATTCGCGCGTTTCGGGGGTGCAATATCGTCAGTACGTAGGCGGACGCCTAGTTAGGTCCAAAAATGCTGAAAACAGCTTCAAAATCGCACGTCCAGAACCGAAAATATGAACGTTTTTGTTTTGAACTATCTCCCTAAGGTGGATTCAGGTACATACAGAAACTATGAGAAAAAACTGTTTTTTAAAAATGTACAAGTTTTATTTGAGCTAGACGGGCGAGCGAGGTCTCAAAAGAAGCGGCTCGTCGCGGGCTAGCTAATTACGAAATAAAACGAGGTAGGTGCCGAACAAAATTTTGGACTTTTGGTCAAAAAACCAGTTTTTGAACCAAAAAATTTAGGGTTTCAACCTCCAACCCGGGCGCCGGCGCACGGAACGCGGACCAGAACACAGGGATGAAGGGTGAGTACTATTGCAACTATAATCTAACGTAATTTTGACTAGAAATTTGGAAAAACACTAAATTTTGATGATTTTATCTAAAAAATTCGAAAAATTTCTAAGGGTTGTAGGGAAATTTTTTAATTCGCGCGTTTCGGGGGTGCAATATCGTCAGTACGTAGGCGGACGCCTAGTTAGGTCCAAAAATGCTGAAAACAGCTTCAAAATCGCACGTCCAGAACCGAAAATATGAACGTTTTTGTTTTGAACTATCTCCCTAAGGTGGATTCAGGTACATACAGAAACTATGAGAAAAAACTGTTTTTTAAAAATGTACAAGTTTTATTTGAGCTAGACGGGCGAGCGAGGTCTCAAAAGAAGCGGCTCGTCGCGGGCTAGCTAATTACGAAATAAAACGAGGTAGGTGCCGAACAAAATTTTGGACTTTTGGTCAAAAAACCAGTTTTTGAACCAAAAAATTTAGGGTTTCAACCTCCAACCCGGGCGCCGGCGCACGGAACGCGGACCAGAACACAGGGATGAAGGGTGAGTACTATTGCAACTATAATCTAACGTAATTTTGACTAGAAATTTGGAAAAACACTAAATTTTGATGATTTTATCTAAAAAATTCGAAAAATTTCTAAGGGTTGTAGGGAAATTTTTTAATTCGCGCGTTTCGGGGGTGCAATATCGTCAGTACGTAGGCGGACGCCTAGTTAGGTCCAAAAATGCTGAAAACAGCTTCAAAATCGCACGTCCAGAACCGAAAATATGAACGTTTTTGTTTTGAACTATCTCCCTAAGGTGGATTCAGGTACATACAGAAACTATGAGAAAAAACTGTTTTTTAAAAATGTACAAGTTTTATTTGAGCTAGACGGGCGAGCGAGGTCTCAAAAGAAGCGGCTCGTCGCGGGCTAGCTAATTACGAAATAAAACGAGGTAGGTGCCGAACAAAATTTTGGACTTTTGGTCAAAAAACCAGTTTTTGAACCAAAAAATTTAGGGTTTCAACCTCCAACCCGGGCGCCGGCGCACGGAACGCGGACCAGAACACAGGGATGAAGGGTGAGTACTATTGCAACTATAATCTAACGTAATTTTGACTAGAAATTTGGAAAAACACTAAATTTTGATGATTTTATCTAAAAAATTCGAAAAATTTCTAAGGGTTGTAGGGAAATTTTTTAATTCGCGCGTTTCGGGGGTGCAATATCGTCAGTACGTAGGCGGACGCCTAGTTAGGTCCAAAAATGCTGAAAACAGCTTCAAAATCGCACGTCCAGAACCGAAAATATGAACGTTTTTGTTTTGAACTATCTCCCTAAGGTGGATTCAGGTACATACAGAAACTATGAGAAAAAACTGTTTTTTAAAAATGTACAAGTTTTATTTGAGCTAGACGGGCGAGCGAGGTCTCAAAAGAAGCGGCTCGTCGCGGGCTAGCTAATTACGAAATAAAACGAGGTAGGTGCCGAACAAAATTTTGGACTTTTGGTCAAAAAACCAGTTTTTGAACCAAAAAATTTAGGGTTTCAACCTCCAACCCGGGCGCCGGCGCACGGAACGCGGACCAGAACACAGGGATGAAGGGTGAGTACTATTGCAACTATAATCTAACGTAATTTTGACTAGAAATTTGGAAAAACACTAAATTTTGATGATTTTATCTAAAAAATTCGAAAAATTTCTAAGGGTTGTAGGGAAATTTTTTAATTCGCGCGTTTCGGGGGTGCAATATCGTCAGTACGTAGGCGGACGCCTAGTTAGGTCCAAAAATGCTGAAAACAGCTTCAAAATCGCACGTCCAGAACCGAAAATATGAACGTTTTTGTTTTGAACTATCTCCCTAAGGTGGATTCAGGTACATACAGAAACTATGAGAAAAAACTGTTTTTTAAAAATGTACAAGTTTTATTTGAGCTAGACGGGCGAGCGAGGTCTCAAAAGAAGCGGCTCGTCGCGGGCTAGCTAATTACGAAATAAAACGAGGTAGGTGCCGAACAAAATTTTGGACTTTTGGTCAAAAAACCAGTTTTTGAACCAAAAAATTTAGGGTTTCAACCTCCAACCCGGGCGCCGGCGCACGGAACGCGGACCAGAACACAGGGATGAAGGGTGAGTACTATTGCAACTATAATCTAACGTAATTTTGACTAGAAATTTGGAAAAACACTAAATTTTGATGATTTTATCTAAAAAATTCGAAAAATTTCTAAGGGTTGTAGGGAAATTTTTTAATTCGCGCGTTTCGGGGGTGCAATATCGTCAGTACGTAGGCGGACGCCTAGTTAGGTCCAAAAATGCTGAAAACAGCTTCAAAATCGCACGTCCAGAACCGAAAATATGAACGTTTTTGTTTTGAACTATCTCCCTAAGGTGGATTCAGGTACATACAGAAACTATGAGAAAAAACTGTTTTTTAAAAATGTACAAGTTTTATTTGAGCTAGACGGGCGAGCGAGGTCTCAAAAGAAGCGGCTCGTCGCGGGCTAGCTAATTACGAAATAAAACGAGGTAGGTGCCGAACAAAATTTTGGACTTTTGGTCAAAAAACCAGTTTTTGAACCAAAAAATTTAGGGTTTCAACCTCCAACCCGGGCGCCGGCGCACGGAACGCGGACCAGAACACAGGGATGAAGGGTGAGTACTATTGCAACTATAATCTAACGTAATTTTGACTAGAAATTTGGAAAAACACTAAATTTTGATGATTTTATCTAAAAAATTCGAAAAATTTCTAAGGGTTGTAGGGAAATTTTTTAATTCGCGCGTTTCGGGGGTGCAATATCGTCAGTACGTAGGCGGACGCCTAGTTAGGTCCAAAAATGCTGAAAACAGCTTCAAAATCGCACGTCCAGAACCGAAAATATGAACGTTTTTGTTTTGAACTATCTCCCTAAGGTGGATTCAGGTACATACAGAAACTATGAGAAAAAACTGTTTTTTAAAAATGTACAAGTTTTATTTGAGCTAGACGGGCGAGCGAGGTCTCAAAAGAAGCGGCTCGTCGCGGGCTAGCTAATTACGAAATAAAACGAGGTAGGTGCCGAACAAAATTTTGGACTTTTGGTCAAAAAACCAGTTTTTGAACCAAAAAATTTAGGGTTTCAACCTCCAACCCGGGCGCCGGCGCACGGAACGCGGACCAGAACACAGGGATGAAGGGTGAGTACTATTGCAACTATAATCTAACGTAATTTTGACTAGAAATTTGGAAAAACACTAAATTTTGATGATTTTATCTAAAAAATTCGAAAAATTTCTAAGGGTTGTAGGGAAAGTGGCGGGCCAGCCGCCGCCGCCGCCGCCGCCGCAGCATCGGCAGCAGCGGCCGCTCCCCCCGCCCCCGCCCCCTAAGCCAGCCGCGGCCGAAGCCGGGTGGCAGGTGGTCGGGGAAAGGAAGAAGGGGAGGAAAGCGGCCAAAAAGGCCAGGCAGGCGGAGCGGAAGCGCCAGGCCAAGGCGAGAAGCGTCGCGGCTAGGCTCCGCGCCCCGAAGACCGCAGCTGTAGTGATCACACTACAGCCGGACGCGGAAAAGAAGGGCGTGACCTACCGCGACGTGCTTGCGAAGGCGAAAGCGACAGTGAACCTCGGTGAGCTGGGGATCACCGGGGGACTCCGGCTTAAAGTCACCGCGACAGGGGCGCGAGTGCTGGAGATCCCCGGTGAGGCCAGTGGCTCGTCCGCTGACGCTCTGGCTGAAAAGCTCAGAGCGTCCCTGAATGCGGACGAGGCCCGAGTGTCCAGGCCCGTCAGATGCGCAGACCTGCGCATCCTGGGTCTGGACGACTCAGTCACCGAGGAGGAGGTGGTGGCCGCCGTCACCAGGACCGGGGGGTGTCCTGCTGAGCAGGTGAAGGCAGGCACCCTACGTCCGGACCACACGGGTATGCGTACCACAATGGTAAGCTGCCCTGTGACGGCGGCCAGGAAAATTGTGGAGGGCCGAAGGCTACTGGTGGGGTGGGTCTCAGCGCAGGTGAAGCTGCTGGAGCCCCGACCTCTGAGGTGCTTCCGCTGCCACGTGGGGCACCACGTGTCGGTGCAATGCACCTCGGAGGTGGACCGCAGCGGCTTGTGCTTCCGCTGCAGTCAGCCCGGTCACATGGCCGCGGCTTGCTCCGCCACGCCGCACTGCGCTGCATGTGCGGCAGCTGGCAAGCCGGCCGAACACCGGGCTGGGAGCAAGGCCTGCGCCCAACCCACCAAAGCCAGGGGCAGGGGAAGGCGAAGGCCCTCCGCCACCACCCCCACCGTCGCCACCGCCGCAGCCGCCGCCACCGCCACCGTCGCCGCCGCCGCCGCCACTGCCGCCACTGCCACTGCTGCAACTCCCGCAGCGGGGCCCGCACAGGGGGCCCGGGAGGGGGCTGAAATGGAGTGCCAATAGTGGCCCCATTACGCCTCCTCCAGGCGAACATCAACCACTGCGCCTGCGCTCAGGATCTGTTGCTCCAGAGCATGGCGCAGTGGTCGATTAATGTCGCCGTGGTCGCTGAGCCGTACTTTGTCCCACCCAGGGAAGACTGGGTGGAGGACCTAAGCGGCTCAGTGACCATAATTTCGTCGGCCGCCGCCGGTACCCCGACCCTTGAGAGTGTCAGGAAGGGTCAGGGGTGCGTAGCAGCACGGTTCGGGGAGATTGTCGTAGCGGGAGTCTACTTCTCTCCGAGCCGAACTCTCGCCGAGTTCCACAACTCCCTCATGGAGTTGAGTGTCGTCATCGGAGGCCATTCCCTCCCCGTGCTTGTGCTCGGGGACTTCAATGCCAAGAACTTGGCTTGGGGTTCTCGTTGCACGGACGTGCGGGGAAGGATGGTGGAGGACTGGGCTCTGGAGGCAGGCCTGGTCGTCCTAAATCGGGGTTCTGTCCCCACGTGTGTGCGGATGCGGGGCGAGTCGGTGGTGGACATATCGTTCGCTAGCCCCGCTCTGTCACCGCGTGTGCTTGACTGGCGCGTAATGGAGGGGGTGGAGACCTATTCCGACCACCGGTATATCCGGTTTGATGTCTCTGCACCCTCAAGCGCGCCGGTCCAACAGGCCCCGAGTGGTCCGCGATGGGCGCTGAAGCAGCTGGACCGGGAGCTCCTCCTGGAAGCCTCGATCGTGCAGGCCTGGGTGACACCACCGGGCAGGCCTGCCGATGTCAACAGCGAGGCGGGGTGGTTCCAGGAGGCCATGTCTGAGATATGTGACGTGGCAATGCCCCGAGTTCGGCCAGGAAGCGCCCGGCGTCAGGTGCACTGGTGGTCGCCAGAGCTGACGTCTCTGCGCGAGGCGTGCGTCGCCGCGCGGCACCTGTACGCCAGGCATCGCAGGCTCCGCATCCGACCTCCGGATGCGGAAGCCATTGAGGCGGAGCTGTACGAGGGGTACAGAGCAGCGAAGACCGCCCTCCAAGAGGCTGTCCAGCGGGCCAAGGATTTGGCCCGCGAGGAGATGCTGGCGACTCTCGACAGAGATCCGTGGGGGCGCCCTTACCAGATGGTGCGGAACAAACTCCGCACCTGGGCCCCCCCGCTGACGCAGAGTCTCCGGCCGCAGCTCGTGGAGGACGTGGTGAGCGCTCTGTTCCCTTCGCGAGGGGAACATCCTTCCCCGCCTATGGCTCCGCCGCTTGCGGTGCCGGAAGCGGACCACGACGACGATGACGACACTCCGGAGGTGACCGGGGTAGACCTGAGAGTGGCGGTAAACCGGCTTAAGGCCAGGAATACCGCCCCGGGACCCGATGGCTTACCTGGCAAAGCCTGGGTCCTGGCCTTGCAGGCTCTCGGGCCCCGACTGGAGGGGCTCCTAAGCGCATGCTTGGAGAGAGGCCAGTTCCCGCTTCGTTGGAAGACAGGGAAACTGGTCCTCATTCGGAAGCCGGGGCGCCCTGCGGACTCTCCGTCCGCATTCCGGCCCATTGTGTTGCTCGACGAGGTGGGCAAGCTCTTCGAAAGAGTAATTGCAAACCGCCTCGCCGGGCACCTTGCGGGGATGGGGCCGGATCTTGCGGACAACCAGTTTGGTTTCCGCAAGGGGCGCTCGACGGTGGACGCCATCATGCGCGTGAGAGCCCTCACGACGGGGGCTGCGGTGTCCAGGGGTGGGGTGGTCTTGGCGGTGTCTCTCGACATCGCCAACGCCTTCAACTCCATGCCCTGGAGCTGCATTAGGGAGGCACTCCGGTATCACCGGGTGCCGACCTACCTTCGTCGTGTGGTCGGGGACTACCTGACGGACAGGTATGTCATATATCCCGGTCACAACGGAGAATGGAACCGGCGAGAGATGTCGTGCGGTGTTCCACAGGGATCGGTTCTGGGGCCGCCCTTGTGGAACATCGGCTACGACTATGTGCTGCGTGCCGACCTCCCTAGCGGCGTCAGCGTAGTCTGCTACGCTGACGACACGCTGGTGCTGGCGCAGGGGAGGTCGCACGAGGCGGCGGCCGAATTGATGACACGCGGGGTTGCGATAGTCGTTGAGAGGATCCGGCAATTGGGTCTCGAGGTGGCATTGCACAAGTCTGAGGCCATGTGCTTTCATGGGCCTCGGAGCGCGCCACCGTCGGGATCCATACTCACGGTAGGAGGGGTTCCCGTCGGCGTCGAGTCGACGTTGAGGTACCTCGGACTCGTCCTCGACAGCCGATGGAACTTCGTGGAGCATTTCCGACGTTTGGCTCCCAGACTGGAAAAGGCCGGGGCTGCTTTCAAGCGGCTCCTGCCCAACCTGGGGGGGCCAAACGCCTCCTGCCGGAGGCTCTATGCGGGGATCTTGCGGTCCATGGCCCTTTACGGGGCCCCGGTGTGGGCGCGTTCGTTGAGGTTGCGTGCAAAGCACTACCTGAACGCGCCCCAAAAGGTGGTAGCCGTAAGGCTGATCCGTGGGTACCGCACGATCTCCCGCGAGGCGGCGAGCCTCCTTGCCGGATTGCCGCCATGGGATCTGGAGGCCATAGTCCTCGCGCGCCTGCACGAGTGGCGCGCGGAGGTACAGAGCCGGGGGGTAACTCCGCTGCCGCGGCATATTGTCGCGCGGCGGACAGACCTCCGCCGTGATCTCATGGCGACATGGAGAGAGCGACTATCGCAACCCCGTTCAGGGCACGCCACGATAGTGGCGGTAAGTCCCCTCTTTGAGGAGTGGCTTGAGAGGCGCCACGGCGCCCTCACCTTCCGCCTGACGCAGGTCCTCACCGGACATGGATGTTTCGGGAGGTACCTGTACCGAATCGGGCGGGAGGAAACGCCCGGATGCTACAATTGCGAGGATCGACCGGAGGACACGGTGGAGCACACCGTGGAGGTCTGCTCTGCTTGGGCGGAGCACCGCCGTGTCCTCGTAGCGGCGATTGGCGGCGGCGACCTCTCGCGTCCGGCCCTGGTTCAAGCCATGGTCCGGGGCGAGAGGGAATGGGAAGCCGTCGCCTCCTTCTGCGAAGCAGTCATGCTAGCGAAGGAGGCGGCGGAACGTGAGAGGGAGAGAACCTCCTCACGTCCCAGCCGCCGCGGGAGAAGCACCGGGCGTCGGGGGCCACGCCGTGATGGCTCTCGGCCACCGTAGGCGCGGGCCTGTGGACGGCGAGTAATGGGCTAGCTCGCCGTCCGTCCGTCGTATGACGACGGGCAGGCCGTGTCGACGGCGCGTTCGTGTTCCACGCGCGCCTCAAAGAGTTGTCAGCATACGGGAGGGGCCCGCAAGGGCCGGTGCCTGCCAGGGCTGCGGGACTGTTCGAAAGAGATACCGCGGCCCTGGAACATGAAGGGCCAATGAAGGAACATGGGTGTTTTTTAGTCAGTAAGAGTCTGACACTCCCTTCCGCTCTGCCCAGGGCGGGAGGAGTCATTTGATGATTTCTCACCCTCCAAAAAAAAAAAAAAAAAAAAAAAAAAAGGGTTGTAGGGAAATTTTTTAATTCGCGCGTTTCGGGGGTGCAATATCGTCAGTACGTAGGCGGACGCCTAGTTAGGTCCAAAAATGCTGAAAACAGCTTCAAAATCGCACGTCCAGAACCGAAAATATGAACGTTTTTGTTTTGAACTATCTCCCTAAGGTGGATTCAGGTACATACAGAAACTATGAGAAAAAACTGTTTTTTAAAAATGTACAAGTTTTATTTGAGCTAGACGGGCGAGCGAGGTCTCAAAAGAAGCGGCTCGTCGCGGGCTAGCTAATTACGAAATAAAACGAGGTAGGTGCCGAACAAAATTTTGGACTTTTGGTCAAAAAACCAGTTTTTGAACCAAAAAATTTAGGGTTTCAACCTCCAACCCGGGCGCCGGCGCACGGAACGCGGACCAGAACACAGGGATGAAGGGTGAGTACTATTGCAACTATAATCTAACGTAATTTTGACTAGAAATTTGGAAAAACACTAAATTTTGATGATTTTATCTAAAAGTTGTAGGGAAATTTTTTAATTCGCGCGTTTCGGGGGTGCAATATCGTCAGTACGTAGGCGGACGCCTAGTTAGGTCCAAAAATGCTGAAAACAGCTTCAAAATCGCACGTCCAGAACCGAAAATATGAACGTTTTTGTTTTGAACTATCTCCCTAAGGTGGATTCAGGTACATACAGAAACTATGAGAAAAAACTGTTTTTTAAAAATGTACAAGTTTTATTTGAGCTAGACGGGCGAGCGAGGTCTCAAAAGAAGCGGCTCGTCGCGGGCTAGCTAATTACGAAATAAAACGAGGTAGGTGCCGAACAAAATTTTGGACTTTTGGTCAAAAAACCAGTCTGTTTTTGAACCAAAAAATTTAGGGTTTCAACCTCCAACCCGGGCGCCGGCGCACGGAACGCGGACCAGAACACAGGGATGAAGGGTGAGTACTATTGCAACTATAATCTAACGTAATTTTGACTAGAAATTTGGAAAAACACTAAATTTTGATGATTTTATCTAAAAAATTCGAAAAATTTCTAAGGGTTGTAGGGAAATTTTTTAATTCGCGCGTTTCGGGGGTGCAATATCGTCAGTACGTAGGCGGACGCCTAGTTAGGTCCAAAAATGCTGAAAACAGCTTCAAAATCGCACGTCCAGAACCGAAAATATGAACGTTTTTGTTTTGAACTATCTCCCTAAGGTGGATTCAGGTACATACAGAAACTATGAGAAAAAACTGTTTTTTAAAAATGTACAAGTTTTATTTGAGCTAGACGGGCGAGCGAGGTCTCAAAAGAAGCGGCTCGTCGCGGGCTAGCTAATTACGAAATAAAACGAGGTAGGTGCCGAACAAAATTTTGGACTTTTGGTCAAAAAACCAGTCTGTTTTTGAACCAAAAAATTTAGGGTTTCAACCTCCAACCCGGGCGCCGGCGCACGGAACGCGGACCAGAACACAGGGATGAAGGGTGAGTACTATTGCAACTATAATCTAACGTAATTTTGACTAGAAATTTGGAAAAACACTAAATTTTGATGATTTTATCTAAAAAATTCGAAAAATTTCTAAGGGTTGTAGGGAAATTTTTTAATTCGCGCGTTTCGGGGGTGCAATATCGTCAGTACGTAGGCGGACGCCTAGTTAGGTCCAAAAATGCTGAAAACAGCTTCAAAATCGCACGTCCAGAACCGAAAATATGAACGTTTTTGTTTTGAACTATCTCCCTAAGGTGGATTCAGGTACATACAGAAACTATGAGAAAAAACTGTTTTTTAAAAATGTACAAGTTTTATTTGAGCTAGACGGGCGAGCGAGGTCTCAAAAGAAGCGGCTCGTCGCGGGCTAGCTAATTACGAAATAAAACGAGGTAGGTGCCGAACAAAATTTTGGACTTTTGGTCAAAAAACCAGTCTGTTTTTGAACCAAAAAATTTAGGGTTTCAACCTCCAACCCGGGCGCCGGCGCACGGAACGCGGACCAGAACACAGGGATGAAGGGTGAGTACTATTGCAACTATAATCTAACGTAATTTTGACTAGAAATTTGGAAAAACACTAAATTTTGATGATTTTATCTAAAAAATTCGAAAAATTTCTAAGGGTTGTAGGGAAATTTTTTAATTCGCGCGTTTCGGGGGTGCAATATCGTCAGTACGTAGGCGGACGCCTAGTTAGGTCCAAAAATGCTGAAAACAGCTTCAAAATCGCACGTCCAGAACCGAAAATATGAACGTTTTTGTTTTGAACTATCTCCCTAAGGTGGATTCAGGTACATACAGAAACTATGAGAAAAAACTGTTTTTTAAAAATGTACAAGTTTTATTTGAGCTAGACGGGCGAGCGAGGTCTCAAAAGAAGCGGCTCGTCGCGGGCTAGCTAATTACGAAATAAAACGAGGTAGGTGCCGAACAAAATTTTGGACTTTTGGTCAAAAAACCAGTCTGTTTTTGAACCAAAAAATTTAGGGTTTCAACCTCCAACCCGGGCGCCGGCGCACGGAACGCGGACCAGAACACAGGGATGAAGGGTGAGTACTATTGCAACTATAATCTAACGTAATTTTGACTAGAAATTTGGAAAAACACTAAATTTTGATGATTTTATCTAAAAAATTCGAAAAATTTCTAAGGGTTGTAGGGAAATTTTTTAATTCGCGCGTTTCGGGGGTGCAATATCGTCAGTACGTAGGCGGACGCCTAGTTAGGTCCAAAAATGCTGAAAACAGCTTCAAAATCGCACGTCCAGAACCGAAAATATGAACGTTTTTGTTTTGAACTATCTCCCTAAGGTGGATTCAGGTACATACAGAAACTATGAGAAAAAACTGTTTTTTAAAAATGTACAAGTTTTATTTGAGCTAGACGGGCGAGCGAGGTCTCAAAAGAAGCGGCTCGTCGCGGGCTAGCTAATTACGAAATAAAACGAGGTAGGTGCCGAACAAAATTTTGGACTTTTGGTCAAAAAACCAGTCTGTTTTTGAACCAAAAAATTTAGGGTTTCAACCTCCAACCCGGGCGCCGGCGCACGGAACGCGGACCAGAACACAGGGATGAAGGGTGAGTACTATTGCAACTATAATCTAACGTAATTTTGACTAGAAATTTGGAAAAACACTAAATTTTGATGATTTTATCTAAAAAATTCGAAAAATTTCTAAGGGTTGTAGGGAAATTTTTTAATTCGCGCGTTTCGGGGGTGCAATATCGTCAGTACGTAGGCGGACGCCTAGTTAGGTCCAAAAATGCTGAAAACAGCTTCAAAATCGCACGTCCAGAACCGAAAATATGAACGTTTTTGTTTTGAACTATCTCCCTAAGGTGGATTCAGGTACATACAGAAACTATGAGAAAAAACTGTTTTTTAAAAATGTACAAGTTTTACTTGAGCTAGACGGGCGAGCGAGGTCTCAAAAGAAGCGGCTCGTCGCGGGCTAGCTAATTACGAAATAAAACGAGGTAGGTGCCGAACAAAATTTTGGACTTTTGGTCAAAAAACCAGTTTTTGAACCAAAAAATTTAGGGTTTCAACCTCCAACCCGGGCGCCGGCGCACGGAACGCGGACCAGAACACAGGGATGAAGGGTGAGTACTATTGCAACTATAATCTAACGTAATTTTGACTAGAAATTTGGAAAAACACTAAATTTTGATGATTTTATCTAAAAAATTCGAAAAATTTCTAAGGGTTGTAGGGAAATTTTTTAATTCGCGCGTTTCGGGGGTGCAATATCGTCAGTACGTAGGCGGACGCCTAGTTAGGTCCAAAAATGCTGAAAACAGCTTCAAAATCGCACGTCCAGAACCGAAAATATGAACGTTTTTGTTTTGAACTATCTCCCTAAGGTGGATTCAGGTACATACAGAAACTATGAGAAAAAACTGTTTTTTAAAAATGTACAAGTTTTATTTGAGCTAGACGGGCGAGCGAGGTCTCAAAAGAAGCGGCTCGTCGCGGGCTAGCTAATTACGAAATAAAACGAGGTAGGTGCCGAACAAAATTTTGGACTTTTGGTCAAAAAACCAGTTTTTGAACCAAAAAATTTAGGGTTTCAACCTCCAACCCGGGCGCCGGCGCACGGAACGCGGACCAGAACACAGGGATGAAGGGTGAGTACTATTGCAACTATAATCTAACGTAATTTTGACTAGAAATTTGGAAAAACACTAAATTTTGATGATTTTATCTAAAAAATTCGAAAAATTTCTAAGGGTTGTAGGGAAATTTTTTAATTCGCGCGTTTCGGGGGTGCAATATCGTCAGTACGTAGGCGGACGCCTAGTTAGGTCCAAAAATGCTGAAAACAGCTTCAAAATCGCACGTCCAGAACCGAAAATATGAACGTTTTTGTTTTGAACTATCTCCCTAAGGTGGATTCAGGTACATACAGAAACTATGAGAAAAAACTGTTTTTTAAAAATGTACAAGTTTTATTTGAGCTAGACGGGCGAGCGAGGTCTTAAAAGAAGCGGCTCGTCGCGGGCTAGCTAATTACGAAATAAAACGAGGTAGGTGCCGAACAAAATTTTGGACTTTTGGTCAAAAAACCAGTTTTTGAACCAAAAAATTTAGGGTTTCAACCTCCAACCCGGGCGCCGGCGCACGGAACGCGGACCAGAACACAGGGATGAAGGGTGAGTACTATTGCAACTATAATCTAACGTAATTTTGACTAGAAATTTGGAAAAACACTAAATTTTGATGATTTTATCTAAAAAATTCGAAAAATTTCTAAGGGTTGTAGGGAAATTTTTTAATTCGCGCGTTTCGGGGGTGCAATATCGTCAGTACGTAGGCGGACGCCTAGTTAGGTCCAAAAATGCTGAAAACAGCTTCAAAATCGCACGTCCAGAACCGAAAATATGAACGTTTTTGTTTTGAACTATCTCCCTAAGGTGGATTCAGGTACATACAGAAACTATGAGAAAAAACTGTTTTTTAAAAATGTACAAGTTTTATTTGAGCTAGACGGGCGAGCGAGGTCTCAAAAGAAGCGGCTCGTCGCGGGCTAGCTAATTACGAAATAAAACGAGGTAGGTGCCGAACAAAATTTTGGACTTTTGGTCAAAAAACCAGTCTGTTTTTGAACCAAAAAATTTAGGGTTTCAACCTCCAACCCGGGCGCCGGCGCACGGAACGCGGACCAGAACACAGGGATGAAGGGTGAGTACTATTGCAACTATAATCTAACGTAATTTTGACTAGAAATTTGGAAAAACACTAAATTTTGATGATTTTATCTAAAAAATTCGAAAAATTTCTAAGGGTTGTAGGGAAATTTTTTAATTCGCGCGTTTCGGGGGTGCAATATCGTCAGTACGTAGGCGGACGCCTAGTTAGGTCCAAAAATGCTGAAAACAGCTTCAAAATCGCACGTCCAGAACCGAAAATATGAACGTTTTTGTTTTGAACTATCTCCCTAAGGTGGATTCAGGTACATACAGAAACTATGAGAAAAAACTGTTTTTTAAAAATGTACAAGTTTTATTTGAGCTAGACGGGCGAGCGAGGTCTCAAAAGAAGCGGCTCGTCGCGGGCTAGCTAATTACGAAATAAAACGAGGTAGGTGCCGAACAAAATTTTGGACTTTTGGTCAAAAAACCAGTCTGTTTTTGAACCAAAAAATTTAGGGTTTCAACCTCCAACCCGGGCGCCGGCGCACGGAACGCGGACCAGAACACAGGGATGAAGGGTGAGTACTATTGCAACTATAATCTAACGTAATTTTGACTAGAAATTTGGAAAAACACTAAATTTTGATGATTTTATCTAAAAAATTCGAAAAATTTCTAAGGGTTGTAGGGAAATTTTTTAATTCGCGCGTTTCGGGGGTGCAATATCGTCAGTACGTAGGCGGACGCCTAGTTAGGTCCAAAAATGCTGAAAACAGCTTCAAAATCGCACGTCCAGAACCGAAAATATGAACGTTTTTGTTTTGAACTATCTCCCTAAGGTGGATTCAGGTACATACAGAAACTATGAGAAAAAACTGTTTTTTAAAAATGTACAAGTTTTATTTGAGCTAGACGGGCGAGCGAGGTCTCAAAAGAAGCGGCTCGTCGCGGGCTAGCTAATTACGAAATAAAACGAGGTAGGTGCCGAACAAAATTTTGGACTTTTGGTCAAAAAACCAGTCTGTTTTTGAACCAAAAAATTTAGGGTTTCAACCTCCAACCCGGGCGCCGGCGCACGGAACGCGGACCAGAACACAGGGATGAAGGGTGAGTACTATTGCAACTATAATCTAACGTAATTTTGACTAGAAATTTGGAAAAACACTAAATTTTGATGATTTTATCTAAAAAATTCGAAAAATTTCTAAGGGTTGTAGGGAAATTTTTTAATTCGCGCGTTTCGGGGGTGCAATATCGTCAGTACGTAGGCGGACGCCTAGTTAGGTCCAAAAATGCTGAAAACAGCTTCAAAATCGCACGTCCAGAACCGAAAATATGAACGTTTTTGTTTTGAACTATCTCCCTAAGGTGGATTCAGGTACATACAGAAACTATGAGAAAAAACTGTTTTTTAAAAATGTACAAGTTTTATTTGAGCTAGACGGGCGAGCGAGGTCTCAAAAGAAGCGGCTCGTCGCGGGCTAGCTAATTACGAAATAAAACGAGGTAGGTGCCGAACAAAATTTTGGACTTTTGGTCAAAAAACCAGTCTGTTTTTGAACCAAAAAATTTAGGGTTTCAACCTCCAACCCGGGCGCCGGCGCACGGAACGCGGACCAGAACACAGGGATGAAGGGTGAGTACTATTGCAACTATAATCTAACGTAATTTTGACTAGAAATTTGGAAAAACACTAAATTTTGATGATTTTATCTAAAAAATTCGAAAAATTTCTAAGGGTTGTAGGGAAATTTTTTAATTCGCGCGTTTCGGGGGTGCAATATCGTCAGTACGTAGGCGGACGCCTAGTTAGGTCCAAAAATGCTGAAAACAGCTTCAAAATCGCACGTCCAGAACCGAAAATATGAACGTTTTTGTTTTGAACTATCTCCCTAAGGTGGATTCAGGTACATACAGAAACTATGAGAAAAAACTGTTTTTTAAAAATGTACAAGTTTTATTTGAGCTAGACGGGCGAGCGAGGTCTCAAAAGAAGCGGCTCGTCGCGGGCTAGCTAATTACGAAATAAAACGAGGTAGGTGCCGAACAAAATTTTGGACTTTTGGTCAAAAAACCAGTCTGTTTTTGAACCAAAAAATTTAGGGTTTCAACCTCCAACCCGGGCGCCGGCGCACGGAACGCGGACCAGAACACAGGGATGAAGGGTGAGTACTATTGCAACTATAATCTAACGTAATTTTGACTAGAAATTTGGAAAAACACTAAATTTTGATGATTTTATCTAAAAAATTCGAAAAATTTCTAAGGGTTGTAGGGAAATTTTTTAATTCGCGCGTTTCGGGGGTGCAATATCGTCAGTACGTAGGCGGACGCCTAGTTAGGTCCAAAAATGCTGAAAACAGCTTCAAAATCGCACGTCCAGAACCGAAAATATGAACGTTCTTGTTAAAAACTATCTCCCTTAGGTGGATTTAGGTACTATACAGAAACTATGAGAAATACTGTTTTTTGAAAATTTGCAAGTTTTATTTGAGCTAGACGGGCGAGCGAGGTCTCAAAAGAAGCGGCTCGTCGCGGGCTAGCTGATTACGAAATAAAACAGGGTGGGTGCCGAATAAAATTTTTGAGTTTTGGTCAAAAAACCAGTCTGTTTTTGAACCAAAAAATTTAGGGTTTCAACCTCCAACCTGGGCGCTGGTGCACGGAACGCGGACCAGAACACAGGGATGAAGGGTGAGTACTATTGAAACTATAATCTAACGTTATTTTGAAAGAAAATTTGGAAAAAACACTAAATTTTGATGATCGTATCTGAAAAATTCGAAAAATTTCAAGGGTTGTAGGGAAATTTTTTATAGGGTCGTGCCCGTGGGTGCAATATCGTCAATACGTAGGCGGACGCCTAGTTAGGTCTAAAAATGCTGAAAACAGCTTCAAAATCGCACGTCCAGAACCGAAAATATGAACCGGTTAGGTTAGGTTAGGTTAGGTTAGGTTAGGTTAGGTTAGGTTAGGTTAGGTTAGGTTAGGTTGGGGTGCTAGGTCAGAAAACCTCCTCGTGGGCCCAGTGGCTGCCGGTCCTTCTCGATACGTCTGGAGGGAACAGCAGCTGCTGAGGACGGTGCACCCTGGGCGCGGCAGTATCCGTCCCCGATGAATGGGAAGAGATTCTTATTCCTCGGGGAACGTTACTGTCGTGGCCGATATTCTGACACGGTGGGGCGACTCCGCGCGGCCCTCTGGGACGCAGAGGGCGCAGTGGAGGAGCCAGGGCGGGCTCGGTGTGCCGCCGGGCGTTGGGCGCGCTCGGTCCGGTCTTGTGGAGGGCTGGGCCGGGCGTGTCCGGCTTCCGGCGGCGCACCGAACCCGCCGGTGGGTGGACCGGGCCCTCGCTTCCCGGCATGGTCGACGCCGTGCTGGGGGGCGGGGAGGCCTGGTCAGCGGTAGCCTCCTTTTGTGAGTTCGCTCGCAAAGGGAGGAGGCGGAGCGCGCGCGGGGGGGGCGACCCTCTCGTTGCGCCGCTCCGCAGCGGAGGAGCCGGGGCGGGCTCGGTGTGCCGCCGGGCGTTGGACGCGTCCGGCGTCCGGCGGCGCACCGAGCCCGCCGGTGGTTGGACCGGGCCCTCGCTTCCCGGCGTGGTCGGCACCGTGCTGGGGGGCGGGGAGGCCTGGTCGGCGGTCGCCTCCTTTTGCGAGTTCGTCTCGCAAAGGGAGGAGGCGGAGCGCGCGCGGGGGGGGCGACCCTCTCGTTGCGCCGCTCCGCAGCGGAGGAGCCAGGGTGGGCTCGGTGTGCCGCCGGGCGTTGGGCGCGCTCGGTCCGGTCTTGCGGGGCCGGGCAGGGCGCGTCCGGCTTCCGGTGGCGCACCGAGCCCGCCGGTGGTTGGACCGGGCCCTCGCTTCCCGGCGTGGTCGGCACCGTGCTGGGGGGCGGGGAGGCCTGGTCGGCGGTTGCCTCCTTTTGCGAGTTCGCTCGCAAAGGGAGGAGGCGGAGCGCGCGCGGGGGGGGCGACCCTCTCGCTGCGCCGCTCCGCAGCGGAGGGGGGAGAGGGCGTTGTGCCCTCCTCATGGTGACGGCGGGCGGCAGGCACGGGGGTGCCTTCGCCCGCATTGCACACGTCACCTTTGCGGTCATTCCGGCCCCCCACACCCGCGAGGGTGTGAGGGGTCGCCTTGCGGGGCAATCGTCGGCGGAGGACTGGTCGTTAAGGCTATGCCGGTTTCCCAGTCCCCCGCCACTCTGACGAAGCGGGAATGCGCTGGGTCGTTTTAGTGGGTATACCGGGTTTGGTTCGCCCGGGGAGTCCCACATACCCCTCCCGTCCCCCGGTGGGTGGGTATGCGTAATGCATTTTTTCCCAGCGTTAACAAAAAAAAAAAAAAAAAAAAAAAAAAAAAAAAAAAAAAAAAAAAAAAAAGGTTAGGTTAGGTTAGGTTAGGTTAGGTTCTGCCTTTCAATCGTCGGCGGAGGACTGGAAGTAAAGGCTTTGCCGGTTTCCCAGTCCCCCGCCACTCTGACGAAGCGGGAATGCGCTGGGTCGTTTTAGTGGGTATACCGGGTCCGCCCGGGGAGTCCCACATACCCCTCCTGTCCCCCGACGGGAGGGTATGCGTAATGCATTTTTTCCCAGCGTCAAAAAAAAAAAAAAAAAAAAAAGGTTAGGTTAGGTTAGGTTAGGTTAGGTTAGGTTAGGTTAGGTTAGGTTAGGTTAGGTTAGGTTAGGTTAGGTTAGGTTAGGTTAGGTTAGGTTAGGTTAGGTTAGGTTAGGTTAGGTTAGGTTAGGTTAGGTTAGGTTAGGTTAGGTTAGGTTAGGTTAGGTTAGGTTAGGTTAGGTTAGGTTAGGTTAGGTTAGGTTAGGTTAGGTTAGGTTAGGTTAGGTTAGGTTAGGTTAGGTTAGGTTAGGTTAGGTTAGGTTAGGTTAGGTTAGGTTAGGTTAGGTTAGGTTAGGTTAGGTTAGGTTAGGTTAGGTTAGGTTAGGTTAGGTTAGGTTAGGTTAGGTTAGGTTAGGTTAGGTTAGGTTAGGTTAGGTTAGGTTAGGTTAGGTTAGGTTAGGTTAGGTTAGGTTAGGTTAGGTTAGGTTAGGTTTTTTTTTTTTTTTTTTTTTTTTTTTTTTTTTTTTTTTTTTTTTTTTTTTTTTTTTTTTTTTTTTTTTTTTTATAATACTACTACCTCCAACATAATCGGAGCCTGTGCTAGGCTAGTCTACTCATTCATACCAGTTCTCGCTTTTATTCCTCTCGCACTTTTATTCTGCATACTTTTTCTTTCTTTCATTCATTCCTCTTTCTGTCTTTAAAGGGTGGGATGCCCTTCTACGTATTGACTATTCTGTTTTTTATCTTTATTTGTTCTTTTTATTTCAGGGATAACACATACACTTGTTTTTATTTATTTTTACAATTATTGTTAACCTAACTTATATAATTATACTTCTTAACACTACTACATGTGGTTTTCTTTAATTACACAGCTATCTTATTTATTTATTCTTATTTCTAGTAACGTTGACATTGGGACTTTTCTTCTCCTACTTCTTATTTCTAATTCTTATTTCTAGTACATTTATGGGATTACAGTATTTTACAGCCACCTTATATATACTTATTTCTAGACTTATTTCTAGTAACATTTAAATTGGGAATTCTTATTTCTACTTTTATTTCTAATTCTTATTTTTACTTCTTATTTCTAACATATTTGTGGGATTACAATGTTTTACAGCCATCTTAAATCTATACTTATTTCTAGACAAATTTCTTACATTTCTTGGCCTTAGTTTTATGGGAACTTAAATACTTTTTGTTTGTTGTGCTAATCTTTAACCATTTTATACTCTCTGTTTTCAATGCTTGACCTTAATATTGTACATAATATTACGTAAGCATCTTTTCTTATACACTTTTGTTTCGCTTAATCACCTTTTCACATATTTTGACACAGTATTCCAAAAACAATTCTCTCTTTTTTCCAGCTATAATTTCCCATATGTTTTCGGCATCGAGTTTGGTGTCGAGTACGTGCTCGGCCTCAAGTCTTTCCTTGGCAAAGACGGGACAGTCGAATAATATATGTGGCACCGACTCTGCAATTTCAGTGTCGCAGATGCACGATGGGCTCCCCTTACACTTGAAGCGATTCAAGTATTCGGAGAACCCACCGTGCCCCGTCATGATTTGCGTCGTGACACTGCTTATCCTGCACTTCCTAATTATCCTGTAAGCCGCCACCGCGTCCGGGAAAAACAGCTTCGTCACAGAAGCAGTTTCTCCGGAGCGGTATCTGTGATTCCATACGTCAAGAGTTGCCGTACGAATGCATCTCTTGACGTACGAAACCGGGCACAGATCATAGTCAGGCTTTCGTTTGGAACTTTCAGCGGCGCTCTTGGCAAGTTCATCGGCTCTCTCATTGCCATCCAATCCTGCGTGAGCTTTGATCCAAAACAAGGTAATAGCCTTGTTTTGGAGTGACAAGGACCTGATATTTGCCCTAGTTTCCACTGCTAGAGGGTGGTGGCGATTGTAGTTTTGGATGGTTTGGAGAGCCGCCATGGAGTCGCTGAAAATTCCAAACGATTGCGCACTGTGTTTAAGGCTTTCCCTGGTCGCGACGCATATTGCCAGAAGCTCAGCCTGGTAAACGGTGGAGTAGTTGGGGAGAGCAAGCTTGAGAGCTTTAGTTTCGGCGTCACCGCTCCAAATGGACAGTGCCGCTCCAACCTTGCCCCCAATCTTGCTCCCGTCCGTAAAGATACGAACCTCAAGTTCGTTCTGGGCATCTAGTTGCTCTTGGTTTACCAGGTTTACGAGCTCCAGCTCAGCGCGCTCCGCAGGGTGTGGGGCCTCCAATGCCGAGGCGGCCTGCTCCACCCTCCTGTCGCCGAGCGCTGGCTGGGGTACCCCCCTCTTAGCCTCGTATAACGATGCCGCTTCGCGGACACGCAGGTCGAGGGGTAGTATTCCAGCCAGCACCAGCGCGGAGTTTAGAGAGACCGTCCGGTAACCTTTGCACAGTTTCTGTGCCATACCGCGCTGAACCGCTCCCAACTGCTTCTTTACGCCAAGCTTCTCAACAGCCGAGGCCCACACGCTGGCGGCGTACAGGATAACTGGTTCCACGGTGGCCACATATATTATTCTAATGACCTCGGGGTGAAGTCCCCAGCTGGTCTTTGCGGCCCTGGTTAACTGTTTGAGGATTTCTATTGCCTTCCTACAGACGTTTGTGACGTGTGCGTTAAAGGTGAGCTGTTTGTCGATGGTGACACCCAGGATTTTGATCTCGTTGGACATGGCAATGTCGACCCCGCCCATGCTCAGGCGTGGGGTGTCATATTTCAACTTACGAGTAATGACCATTGCGTTAGTTTTATGGGGGGCAAATTTTAGTTTGTTCTGCACTCCCCACGCCTGAACATGTTCAAGGGCGGCATTGGCACGTCCCTCGATCTCCAGCGATGTGTCACCATCGAAAATCAGCACCACGTCGTCTGCAAACGCCTGGCAATAGTCCTCCCTAGCTTCCAGGCTCTTGAGAAGAGGGTCCAATATAAGGTTCCAGAGAATTGGTCCCCCTATGGAACCCTGGACACAACCCTTGCTTGTGGCCTTGCAGTACTCTTCACCTGCGTACCTGACCCTGACCCTTCGGTTTTCGAGATAGCTGTCGATGACCCTCCTCAAGCCGACTGGACACTGTTCCTCAGCCAGACGGACCCTTATAGCTGGCCACCAGGCGCTGTCGAAGGCTCCCTCTATGTCCAGTGATATTAGCACCACAATTTTCTTAAGTTCCAGCTTGCCGCGTATATGTTTCATTAGTGCATAGAGGGAGTCCTCGGTGCTCTTCTGGGGCATGAATCCGTACTGGCGAGTACTCATCCTCGGAATCAGATGAAACTTGAGGCGGGCCACCAACATCTTCTCATAGATTTTACCCAAAATGGGTAATAGGCCGATCGGTCTGTACGCCTTGGGGGCGCTGTAATCCGTTTTTCCTGGCTTTCTTAACACGATAACGGTGGCTTCCTTCCAGACCTCAGGGAAGAGGGAACACCTCAAGCAGCCATTGAGTAGAGCCAGAGCTACCTCGGGGGCGACTCTGATGGCCTGGCAGCAAATATCTGCTGTGAAGCCGTCCCCTCCTGGCGCTTTTTTGGTGTTAAATGACCCGCACGCTGCCATTAGTTCGGCCATCGTGAATGGTGGATCACACGAAACATCTTGTCTTCCAGCATTCACGACCTCGGCCTTGTCCCTAATAAGGCGGTGGTAGGTGCTATCGTTGTCCGAGTGGTCTTCTGGGTAAAATGTGGACGCCAATAGTTCGACTGAACCTTTAGCGTCCAACACTTCCCCGTCCCTCACTAGTGGCTGGTCCTCTCCCCTTCCCTTGGTCCTCCCTATCACCCGGTAGATCCCTTCCCAAACCCCCTCTCTGTCCTGCCTTGTACAGAAGTTCTTCCAGCTCTCGACTTCGTCCTTGCCTGCCTCCGTCTCATACTCAACTTTCAGTTTCAGGTACTCGTCGACGACCTTCGATCTCCGGGCCGGTGCAGCACTTCGGACTCTCCGTTTCCTGGTGGCGACCTCTCTCTTCATCCCCTCGAGTTTCTCGGACCACCACGGCAAAGTAAGCACTTCATTACTCTTCTTTAAAGGCATTGATGAAGTGCATGCATCTCTAATTAGGCTGGTATATGTATTAGTTAAAGAATTTACTTGGTTGGCTGTATTTAATTTGTCTATTTCAATTTTGTTTATTTGGTTCTCCCGCATTAATTGGCCGAGTTTCTCACGAAACTCGGACCAATTAGCTTTCTTTGTGTTAAAAACTCTAGTGGTTCGACTTATTTGGATGCCTTTGGATCTTTTTAATTTTATATTAAAAACAATGCCGTTGTGATCCGAGCTCGTGAGACCTTCATCTACCCTCCAGTCGTCCACCAGGTCCAGGATATCCGTCGAGCATGCCGTTATGTCCACATGGCTGCAGTAGCGTATGCCCCCTCTGGTCGTGTCGAAGGTCGGAATTTCCCCTCTGTTGAGTATGTTGAGGCTCAGCTCGTCGAGAGCTCCGGAAACTTCTTCGCCCCTGCGATCGATGTACAGGCTTCCCCACCAGGTACTTTTCGCGTTTGCGTCTCCTCCAATAACCCACGCTCTGGAACCTACCTCTTCCTCGACGAGTTTGAGGTGCTCGAGGTAAGGTCCAACTGGTTTGTCCGGCTCGAAGTAAAATGAGACCAGTGTGATCTTCCAGGCACTGGTTTGGATCCCCACCACGGTGATGTTGTTCGTGGTGAGTTTTGGGTACTGTGTCACGATGAGATCTTGATCGAAGACCGCTATAGCGGCCTTAACAGTCCCATCTCCAAGGTCAGTGCTCTGGAAGATCCGAACCCCCCTGTGGCTCCTCATAACCTTTGCCCCGCCTACGTAGGGTTCTTGGAGGAGAGCAACCGCAACCCCGCGCTTCACAGCTTCTAGTAGAAGCTCGTTTGTTGCTAGTCGTTTTCGCTGGAGGTTGGCCTGTAGAATCCTGTACGGGTTTGGGATGCCCTGGGTGCCCTTAGCAGTACGCCACGGTCGATCTTGCTATTTCGTCCCACTTGCGGCGAGTCGGGCAATCGAGGTTGAAGGCATTGTGGCCAACGTCTCCGAGCTTGGCCCTTATGCAGTTCTGGCATTTAGGCGGCTCACCCGCCAGAAAATCGGCACACTCCGACTTCATGTGCGGACCGCCACAATGACTGCACAAGTCGGCCGGTTCTTTACAGAACCGTTTGCCATGCCCGTAGCCCAGGCAGCGCGTACACTGTACTAGGGGTGTTTGGTCTTCCACCCTTACGCGCTGGAGGTCCACGTGCAGGCACCCGGCTTCTGTCGCCCGTCTCCAGATGGTTGGCGAGACGCTGACCACAATGTGGCATGTGTGTGGGTTTCGTGTACGTCTCCGGAACTTAACAAGCACCCTGTCCTCCTCTTTGTCGAGGTGGTGAAACACATCCCGATTTTGGTTCCGTAAAGCCTTAAGGACGTCCTCGTCTGAATTAACAGAGAGGACGCTCCTGAGGATCAGCAGCGGGTCTTTATTCTTCACCTCCTCGACATTGAGGTCTTTCCTTTCCTTTGCCAGCTTATCTTTTATTTTCTCCCTCTCCTCCGTGGTCTGAAAGCCCATTATGACTTTCCTGTCTTTCGCCTTCCTTACCCTTTCCACTTTGACCCATCCCTCTTTTGCATCAACCGCCTTCCGAACTTTGCTCAAGACTTCGTCTCCCGTCTCGGTCTCGTCCTTGGAGGTAACCACGATCGAGTGTAGCGTACTCCGCACTGGGTTCACTTTCCCACTATGGATCGCGGTCACACTCGCATACGTTTTGGGTGAACCGGTCTCGAGCATTTCCTTATGTCTATCAATGGCTGCCGTCAGCTCCTCCATCTTCCTATTGTTTGTTTCGAGCAACATTGTATGGTCTTTGATGCGTGTTGCGAGCAGCTCCTGTTCGGAAGGTAGGCCCACGCAGAAGGTAGCGTCGGTGGCAGCGACTTCTTGCCCCACTCTTGGGCCCTTGAGCTTAACTTGCCCTTCCGCCTCCTTTACCAGGTAGAACAGCCGATCCAGCGCCTCGGTGATGCCGTTCTTTATCTCGGTCTTCGTGTTTCGCGAAGAGCTCAACAATAATTTGGCCTTATGAAGGCAGGCCCTAGCCTCTGCCGCTCGATTCGCGTACGGCTGTTTTTGCGGCGAAACCTCTATTAGCTTTGGGCGCGTTGAGAGAGTTTTGTTCTCCTGCGCCAGTGGAGGTTTTTGTGCGACTTTAGCAGGGCCAGCCTGTACCGTCTTGGTGGGGGGTGTTGACTCCGTGTTGGTGGATTTAGCCGCTTCCCACTCTCCAACGCTGCGTCTGACATTTGGCGGTGATGTCGTGGGTTTTTGTGGGGATTTTTCATCCTCAGTCGCTTTCTTTAGTGGGGTCCTGATTCCAATCATTGTTGGAGGTATGCGTCAAGATGCGTAAACGTCAACAAAAGTGTATAAAATACTAAATAAAGTACACTTGTGATCGTAAAAATCAAAAGTGACTTTCCAGGTGCTTACTCTATATAGAGTTAGCGCGGTCAACCCTTTTGCTCAATAGAGCGAGTCAAGCAATGAAAACAGTAAAGTAAAAATTAAAAATTTTGGTTCCAGGTATCAAAAAACCGTCTTTAGAGATCAACTTATTGTAGACTCTATGTAGAGTCGTTTTCTTATCGTCAGTGAACAGCTCTCCCTGAGCCCTTTCAAATGACCCCAAACTCGGTGCAATTCCAACAAGGCGTTACGGAGATATCCCAACTTGAAGATTTTGGTTTTTTACCAAGATGGCGGCCAAAAAGTGGTTACAAGTGGATATCTCCGGAACCACTGGTCCAAAAACCCTTGTGTTTGGACTTTTCTCACTTGGCTCAATGAGACCTATCCACTGGCGCGGTTTTCAGGCTGAAAAATTTTTAAACCTGGAAAACGCCTGAAAAGTGCCCAAGTCTAGGGACTACGGTCGGCTGATATATTCAGTGAAAGTCCCAATCTTCTACGACTCTCCGTTCAGGAGTTACGTTAGTCAGAAGTTTGCCCAAAATGGCCGCCGATCTGTCAAAGCTAAGTTTTGACAGCGGATAACTCCCTTCGGGAAAGTCGCAGACCCCTCGAGTTTGGGCTCTCCCAGCTTGGCCTGAACTCAGCTGTCTGCTGAAACGACTTTCAGGATCCTGAAAATTTTTTGCTTCAAACCGCCTGAAAATGTGTAGTAAGGAAGGCAATGAGCCCTCCAGTACTAAATTAAAAACCGCAACTTCCCACGACCAGCGGTTCAGGAGTTATGACGGTTTGAAAATAAACAAAATGGCCGCCGAGCTGTCAAAGGTCGAATTAAAAGGCCCGCAACTTCAGAACCCTTTGTCGTAGAGACGCGGGGTTTTGGATCTACAGCTCGGCGTCACTTCAGGTGTATCCTGAAAGTGGTTTCAGCGACAAAAACTGAAAGTGCCTGAAACGTCCTCAAACCCTACTATACCTAAAGTTAACTATGTGCTAAACGTAGAACTCAAAATCCGAGAATTTTCGGCCCAGTGGTTCCCGAGATATCACGCTTCGAAAATTAAAACCTAAAAACCAAGATGGCCGAATTTTGTCAAAATCCTCAAATTGGGAGATATACCGCTCGTGTTTGGGCTTAAATGGGTCACAATAGGTATATTGGACCCAGTCCCGATGTCAAAAATAGGTATTTCCTATTAAATTTTGAATTATCGCCAAAAAACAGTTAAAATTCAATATCTTAGGTCCCCCTGGACGAAAAATTCCGGAAAAATCACAATAAATAGAAAAAATAAAGTGCTACAAGATACAATAATAAATTTTGAAAAAAGTTAAAAAATGGTTCCTGAAATTTTGAAAATGTGAATTTTTAACAGATTTCCTTATAATTTAAAAACTATGTAATCTAAAAATCTAAAAATTAAAATCTATATTCTTCAATTGAGCGCGCCAAGGACTGCAGTTGAAAATTTTGAAAATTCTGGTTACTTCAGGAGTTATTAAGGTCAGAATATTGGGTTTTTGAAGTCCTCTTAAAAATCGGGTGTAGCAGGTAGAGTAAAAATTTTTGCGGTTACCGTCTGTTCCTTTAGAGAAGATGACGGCTACAAAGTCTCAGGCGTCTGGCTCTGCGTTTTCGGAGTTTTCAGCAGCACGTGGTTTTCGATTTCTCGCTGTAGCTCCTGAAGCTCTGGGTTTTTCAGGCTCCTGGGTGGTCTGAATGGTGTGCGGGGTTGATGCCCTCCCCTACCCTCAATAAAAAGGTAGGGTCGTCGATCTGGATTCAGCAGCGTATTCGTTTGAAGTATTTTCTTCACCGTTTAACCTCAAAATATAGAGGTTTTTCAGGTTTTGTTGAAACTGCACTGCAATCCGGGTTAAAACTTTCACTTGGGCGTAAAGGTTTCAATTAGCCCCACACATAGACACCAAATTCGTCGAAATCGGAACACTTTTAACCACTTTTCTGAATTTTTAAGTGCGGAGCGCCTCTAAAAACGATCCGACCGCCACGGAGGTTGGGGGGGTACTGGTTAGGTTAGGTTAGGTTAGGTTAGGTTAGGTTAGGTTAGGTTAGGTTAGGTTAGGTTAGGTTAGGTTAGGTTGGGGGACCACCCCACAGTGCTTGCGTCCTCGTCGCGTCCCCCGGAAACAGCCCAGTTCTGACCACCGTAACGGAGTGGCAGACTGGGTTGGCCAAAGTGCACTGTGCTTTCGTAGCCTATTAAAGCCTTAAGACTACGAACCTGCGGTATGTCAAAACCAATGCGGGACGCCTGCGGGCGATTTTTAAAATCAAAAGGCCCTTCTCAGGGCCAACCCAAAGGCCCTTCTCAGGGCCAACCCAAAGGCCCTTCTAAGGGCCACCCGGACGCTCCGGCGTCAGAAGCTAGCCGCGCGCCGTCTGCGGCTAGCTACTTCGGAGGGGCCGAGTCGTCAGACAGCGACTCGGTTGCTGGAGTGTCGGACGCGAGTGGCTCGCGGTCGCGGAAGCGGGTCTTCCAGGGTCGTGGGTCCGAGAGTTCCTCGGCTTCGGGGTCCAAGCCGTTGTCGAAGGCAAAAAAGCCGACGACGACGGCCGCGGATACCCACGTCGTTGGGCTCGCGGACGCCCAGCGCCAGGTTGACCTGGCCCGCAAGGTGCAGCTCCAGCAAGAGCTGGAGGAGCGGGTTGCCGCCAAAGAGAAGCGTGCGTGCGTCGCCCGGGCCAAGTCCGGGTACGGTGCGTCCCGGGTTCTGTACGCGAACCACTCTTTGGCGGAACTGGAGAGGATGGCGGAGGAGGACGAGGAGGAGATCGTCGAGGTCGCCTCTAAGTCCTCCAACCTTAAGGGCACGTTCCAGAAGGCCCTGAAATGTCGGGCCGCGAGCATGCGCGGTGTCGTCGCTGAACTGATTCAGCGGACGGCCACCGACGAGACGCGGCAACTGCAGGCGAGGGTGGATCGCCTGCAGTCGGAGGTCAGCCAGCTTCATCTGAAGCTGGCTGAAGCCACGGCCCGGCCACAACAGGCTGGGGCGAGCCCTGTGGCAGAGAGCGCTGCCTCGGCCCGGCCACAACAGGCTAAGGCGAGCCCTGTGGCAGAGGGCGCTGCCTCGGCCCGGCCACAACAGGCCAAGGCGAGGCCTGCAGCAGAGGGCCCCTCCTCCAACCTTGAGGATATCATCCGCAAGGTAGTAATGGAGGAGAGGGCCTTCACAAGAGCCTGCTTCGCAGGGATTGAGGACCGGCTCCTGCCGGAGAAGCGCCTCCGACCGCCGCTCGCGGCGGATAAGAGGCGGTCTGAGCCGGGGCCGTCCTCAACCCAGGCGGAGGAGAGGCGGTCTGAGCCGGGGCCGTCCTCCTCAACCCAGGCGGAAGATGCCCTTCTGCCTTCGACCACTCCGTCCAACGAGTGGACGAAAGTGGGCCGGAGGGGGAAGGGCAAAGGGAAGGGCAAGAGGTCGGCAGCGGCCGTCCCTGCCGTCCCTGCCGTCTCCGCCACCCCCGCTCCCAGCCGGTCGCAGACGACCGTCAAGGGAAAGGGCAAGGGGAAAGGGAAGGGGAGAGGAAGAAGGGGGCAGTTGGTCCCCCCGAAAACCGCGGCCGTCGTGGTGACGCTCACCGCGGAGGCTGCGGGGCGAGGGGAGACTTACGCCTCCATCTTGGTGCGGGCGCGCGGCAATGCCGATCCCACTCAGCTGGGGATCGGCAGTGTGTCGTGCCGGCGGACGCAGACCGGGGCTCGAATATTCGAGTTCCCGGGGGCCGAGGGCAGCGCCCGCGCTGACCTCTTTGCAGCCAAGCTGCAGGAGGTCATCGCGGACTCTGCCAAGGTGGCCCGGCCGGTCAAGTTAGCGGCCATCGAGGTGACGGAGTTGGATGACTCCGTCACCAAGGAGGAGGTGGTGGCAGCGGTCGCAGCGGTGGGGGGCTGTGCCGCAGCAGCGGTCCAAGGCCGGGACATAAGGCCCGGCCGCGGCGGAATGGGCACAATCCGCCTCGAGTGCCCAATCGCAGCTGCCAAAGCCGTCCTTGCGAAAGGACGGCTTCAAGTCGGGTTCAGCTCGGGCGCAGTCCGGGCACTCGAGGACCAGCCGCTGCGGTGTTTCCGGTGCTTCGGCATCGGCCACACCCGGCCCCTGTGTCCGTCCAAAGTGGACCGGTCAGACACTTGTTACCGGTGCGGCAAGGAGGGCCACAAAGCCGCCTCCTGCCAGGCCGCCACGCCGCACTGCGCGGTGTGTGCCGCCAGTGGCCGCCGGGCAGGCCACGTCATGAAGGGGGGGAAGTGCAATCCCCCCCGTAAGCGTGGCAAAGCGCAGGCGCCGACCGGGCCTGCGCCTGCTGCTGCTGTTGCCGCAAATACCGCCGTTCCTGCGGCGGCTGCGGAGGAGGGTGCGATGTCTGACTGATGGGAGTCGAGCATCGCATCCTTCAGGCGAACGCCAACCACTGCAGGACAGCCCAGGATCTGCTGATGCAGACCATGGCTGAGTGGTTGGTGGACTTGGCGGTGGTCGCCGAACCCTACTCGGTCCCTGGCCGTTGGCTGGGCGACCGGGACGGCCTGGTGGCGTTGGTGGCGCGGTCTTCCACGGACTCCCCTCCCCTCTCGCTCTTAGAGAGGGGATCGGGATACGTGGCCGCCGCGTGGGGAGAGATAGGGATAGTGGGGGTGTATTTCTCCCCAAACCGCCCTCTCTCGGACTTTGAGGATTTCCTCGAGATCCTCACTGCTGTCGTAGGGAGGGCGGCACCACGCCAGGTCGTGGTGCTCGGCGACCTAAACGCCAAGTCGGTGGCCTGGGGCAACCCGGCCGCCGGTTGCAACGTCCGGGGACGCGCCGTCGAGTTTTGGGCGGCCTCGTGCGGTGTGTCCCTCCTCAACAGGGGGGCGGTCCACACGTGTGTGCGGCAACAGGGCGGGTCGGTGGTGGACGTGTCGTTTGCCACCCCCGCGCTAGCCGCCCGCGTCGTGAACTGGCGGGTGGAGCTGGTGGAGACCTTGTCGGACCACCGTTATGTGCGGTTCGACATCTCCACACAGCGGGGAGGGGGGACGGCCCGCGCTGGGCAATCTCCCTTCCCGCGGTGGGCACTCACCCGCCTGGACCGGGAGGCAGCCAAGGAGGCCGCCTTCCTCCAGGACTGGCTGTCGCCTCCCCCTGTGGAGGAGGTCCCGGACGTTGACGCCGCAGCGGTCCGGCTACGGGGGTCCTTGACCGAGGTGTGCAACTCCAGCATGCCTCGGTCTCGCCGCCCGCCTCCCCGTCGTGCCGTGTACTGGTGGACGGAGGAGCTGGCGGGGCTCCGGGCCACCTGCGTGGCGGCCAGAAGGGCCTACACGCGAAGCCGACGGCGCAGCGCCCAAAACCGAGTCCGGGCAGAGGAGGACCGCCTGTACGCCTCTTACCGAGAGGCTACGGCGGCCCTCAAGTCTGCAATGGGCGCTGCGCAGGACTCGGCGAGGGCCGAGATGCTGGAGGGTCTCGACAGGGACCCCTATGGGAGACCATATAAGGCGGCGCGGAATCAGCTCCGCCCCTATGGTCCCCCACTGTCGGAGACCCTCGAGCCGGCATTGTTGGATGGGGTGGTCCGGTCCCTGTTTCCACGCAGGACCGACTTCGCCCCACCAACAATGGATCCCCCGCAAGGGGCGGCTCCACCGGAGGCGGAGGTCCCCCCGGTGACGGCGGCGGAATTCTACGCGGGGGTGTTGAGCCTCCGCGCGAAGAAGACCGCCCCCGGTCCGGACGGCGTCCCTGCACGGGTGGTGGCGATTGCCGCCTCCCAAATGGAGGACAGGTTTCGGGACCTCTTCAGCGCGTGTTTTACGGCTGGGAGGTTCCCGAAACTCTGGAAGGAGGGGCAATTGTGCCTCCTCCGGAAGGAGGGACGCCCGGTGGACTCCCCCTCGGCATACCGGCCCATCGTTCTGCTCGATGAGGTCGGTAAATTGTTCGAGGGGATTGTCGCCTCCCGGCTGGATAGCCATTTGCGGGGGATAGGCCCGGATCTGTCGGACGCCCAGTTCGGTTTCCGTCGTGGGCGTTCGACGATCGACGCGCTGGCCCTCCTCAAGGGCCAGGTGAAGGAGGCGGTGGAGGCGGGGGACGGAGTGCTGGCGGTGTCATTCGACATTGCCAACGCCTTCAACTCCGTCCCCCACTCGACGATATTGGAGGCGCTCCGGTACCACGGAGTGCCCCAATACCTGCGGAGCCTCCTGGCCAGCTACTTGGAGGGCCGAGAGGTCCTCCTAGTGGACAAGACGGCCACCGTGAGGCGGTACGGCGCAGAGTCTGGTGTTCCACAGGGGTCGGTCCTGGGGCCCCCCTTGTGGAACATCGGATTCGACTGGCTCCTGCGGGGAGTCCTCCTCCCGGGCACGAGTGTCATCTGCTACGCGGATGACACTCTGCTCACTGCCCGGGGGAGGAACTTTGCCGACGCGGCCATTCTGGCCTCGGCTGGCGGGTCCTTGGTGGCAGAAAGGATCCGCCGCCTGGGATTGAGGGTGGCGCTGCATAAAACGGAGGCCGTGTTCTTCCGCGGTCCCCGGCAGCGCTGCCCTGCCGACGCCCACATCATCGTGGAGGGCGTCCGTATAGGGGTCCAGCCTCAGATGAAATATCTGGGGCTGGTGCTGGACGACAGGTGGCGTTTCGGCCCGCACTTCAGCGGGCTGTCGACGCGCCTGTTGAAGGCCGCGGGCGCCCTCTCGTGGCTCCTCCCGAACCTGGGGGGGCCCAAGGCGAAATGCCGGCGCCTCTATGCCGGCATTTTGCGGAGCATGGCCCTTTACGGGGCTCCCATCTGGGCGGACTCCCTCCATAGGAGGGAGAATGCTACCGCCATCCGCAGGCCCCAGCGGGCCATTGCACAGCGGGTGGCGAGGGCTTACCGCTCAGTGGGCTTTTCGGCGGCGTGCGCTCTGGCCGGCACCCCGCCTTGGGAGTTGGAGGCATGGGTGCTCGCCAGAGTGTACGAGTGGACGGCGCGCCGAAAGGCACTCGGGGAGCGCCCCATGGGCGAAGAGCGGGAGGCGGTGCGGCGAGAGGCGAGGGACGCCATCGTCCTCCATTGGTCGGAGGACCTCGCCAGCGCCGCCTTTGGCCGCCGGACGTTGGACGCGCTCGGTCCGGTCCTGCGGGGCTGGCTCGAGCGGTCCCACGGTTTCCTCTCTTTCCGTCTGGTGCAGGTGTTATCCGGGCATGGTTGTTTCGGATCGTACCTGCACCGGATCGGGAGGGAGGAGACCCCGGCGTGCCACGACTGCGGCGCGGCGGAGGACACGGCGCAGCACACCCTCGAGGTCTGCCCGGCGTGGTCCGAGCTGCGCCGCGGTCTGACCGCGGTGGTCGGACCGGACCTCTCGCTTCCTGGCGTGGTGGAGGCCATGCTGGGGAGCGAGGAGGCCTGGTCAGCGGTGGCCTCCTTTTGCGAGGACGTAATCTCGCAAAAGGAGGCAGCGGAGCGCGCGCGGGAGGACGATCCTCTCGCTGCGGCGCTCCGCAGACGAAGACGGGGGAGAAGGCGTCGTGCCCTCCCTCCTAATGGTGACGGGCGGGCGGCAGGCACGGGGGTGCCTTCGCCCGCATTGCACCCGTCACCTTCGTTGGTCATTCCCGACCCCCCACACCCGTGAGGGTGTGAGGGGTCTGTGCCTTTCAATCGTCGGCGGAGGACTGGAAGTAAAGGCTGTGCCGGTTTCCCAGTCCCCCGCCACTGTGACGAAGCGGGAATGCGCTGGGTCGTTTTAGTGGGTATACCGGGTCCGCCCGGGGAGTCCCACATACCCCTCCTGTCCCCCGACGGGAGGGTATGCGTAATGCATTTTTTCCCAGCGTTAACAAAAAAAAAAAAAAAAAAAAAAAAAGGTTAGGTTAGGTTAGGTTAGGTTAGGTTAGGTTAGGTTAGGTTAGGTTAGGTTAGGTTAGGTTAGGTTAGGTTAGGTTAGGTTAGGTTAGGTTAGGTTAGGTTAGGTTAGGTTAGGTTAGGTTAGGTTAGGTTAGGTTAGGTTAGGTTAGGTTAGGTTAGGTTAGGTTAGGTTAGGTTAGGTTAGGTTAGGTTAGGTTAGGTTAGGTTAGGTTAGGTTAGGTTAGGTTAGGTTAGGTTAGGTTAGGTTAGGTTAGGTTAGGTTAGGTTAGGTTAGGTTAGGTTAGGTTTTTTTTTTTTTTTTTTTTTTTGTTTTGGCAGGAGTGGGAAATCCCCACGGACACCTCGACTGCCTCACAGGTTGTGCGACAGTCGAGGTAGTGCCGGACTCGAACCGGCTAAAACCACACTCCTGCCCCGCCAGTGTCCCTCTAACATGATCAGAGACCTTTGTTGCGGAGGTTTGTCTTATGTCTCTGAAGCTCAGGAGGCCGAATAGACCACGCTCTATTTTCTCTGCTAAGACTTTTATTATATTATTACTATTTATGTACATATATTTATTTATCTTTATTATATAGGTATATTATTTTAACTACTATTATTTTAAACTACAATCAATTTTTATACCTACGTCTTTAAAAGATTTATTATGATTTAGCCTATATATTTCAAAGTTTTATCCGAGTTTGTTTAACCGTATAATATGTATTAATTTTACTTTTATTCTATTTCGGTTTTTACTTTATTTCTCTTTGGTTTAGTTTTTGATATCTATACTATATACTTAATATATATTTAAATATCAAATATTTATAAGGTTATATATATTTAGGTATAATGATATTAATTTATAACTTAATTTACCATATATTCTAATTTCCGATACGATTAAATTACGGCTAACTTTAGCACCAATTTTGACACAACTTAACGGTGCCACTGGGGCTAACTCCGGGTCTCGTATAACCTGGGCCAGTTTCTCATGAAACTGACTCAGGTTTCGGTTTCTGCTATTGCCAACCCCAGTGGTCCGCTTAATGCGTCTGCCATCTGGTTGTGCCAAAATGATGGTAATCTCGGAGTACTTGGAAGTGGGCGCACCGACCACTTTAGCAATACGCTATTGACGATCTGGCGAATGCGTCCCACTTCCTGCGTACCGGGCATTCGCTGCTGAACGCATTGTGTTGGTGATCCCCCAGCTTGGCTCTGGTGCAGTTCACGCACACCGCTGCCTCGCCTATGACTGGGCAGTCCACCCTTAAATGTGGACCGCCGCAGTGGCTGCACAGGTCAGCTGGCTCCGTGCAAATACGTTTTCCGTGACCATATGCAAGGCAGCGGGTACACTGCACCAGAGGCGTCTGGTCCTCGACGCGCACTCTCTGGAGATCAATACGCACTTTGACTCCTTCGAGTGCACGCCTCCAGATCGTGGGGGACACACTCAACACAATGCTGTTCACATGCGGGTTTTTCGACCTCCTCCTGAACTTCACCGCCATTCGTATTTCCCTGTCGCCGAGGTCGTGAAAAATCTCCCGGTTCTGGTTCTTAAAGGCCATCAGCACTTCGTCGTCGCTGTGTACTGACAACACGTCCTTAAGAACCAGAAGCGGGTCCCGGTTCGTCACTTCCTCGACGACAAGGTTTCCTCCGGCAGCTTCCAGTCTCTCCTTAATTTTTCTCCTCTCCTCCTTGGTGGCACAACCCATTATTATCTTGCGGTCCTTCGCTTTCCGCACCTTTTCCACTCGCACCCAGCCCTCCTTCGCGTCCACTGCCTTTCTGACTCTTTCCAGAATCTCGTCCCCCGTGTCCATCTCCTGTGTTGAGGAGACAACTACCGAATGCAGCGTGGTTCGCTCCGGGACCTGTGCCCTGGTTTGGCTCTTAGCCACAGCTGCAACACTCGCATAAGTTGTCTCCCCAACACTTTCTCTGTTGACCAGACTGTCTCGCAGTTTGACCAATTCTTCGGAGTTTTCCTTTATTAGGGAAATGTGCTCCTTCATTGTCTTTACGAGTTCAGTCTGGTCAACAAGACTCTCAGGATCGGACAGGGGGAAGCAGTCAGCAGCGGACGCGACTACTGGTACGGCTGCGGGTGCGAGAGGAGCCCTGTCCCGCTCGGCCTCCTTCACCAGCTCAAAAAGCCTGTTTATGGCCTCGAGCACCGCAGTCTTTATGTCCGTCTTAAGGTTGCGAGAGTTGCCTAAATTAAGCTTGGCTTTGTTTAGGCAAGCTCTCGCCTCCGCGGTGCGACTGGGGTACCCGGCCTCAGGCTTTTTGAGCGGTTTTGGGGCATCAGCAGCAACTCGCCGCGTCCCCGGAGTGGCAGGGCCTATCTGGGAGGCAGAAGGAGTGTCGTCTCCAAAGGAGATTCTCCTTCTTGCGATAGCAGACGAAGGCCCCGCCTTCTCCGCCGATCGCGGCGAGCCACTGGAGCCTTGGGACCTCACGGTGCTGGATGGGGTGCGGAACATTTCTGGGTGTGATCGAACGGACCCCTGTAAAGAGGGGGTCGGATCAAACTTTCTGCTCGGGAGAAGAGAAGGGGTCACTGGATACTTCTGTGTCCCTGTAAAGAGGGGACACAGTAAGTTATATACAATAAATAAATCAATTAAAATATAAATACAATTCGTCAAATAATTATAGTCGCAAAATAACGACTGTCAAAATAAAATTACTAATGCTTATAAATAAATTGTGTATAAATTAAAAAAAATTAAAAAATTTTTAGTCTTGGTCAGAATGGTTAAAAACGAGTATTCCCTACAGACCCCTCATCAAAATTCAAATTAGTAAAAGATATAAAAATAAAATGATGTGAAAAATTTTGCCAAAACCCCACGTCTACCTTCCTATAGACCAGAGGGCGGGTGGGTGGGCAAAATTTTATTTGAGCTAGGCGGGCGAGCGAGGTCTCAAAAGAAGCGGCTCGTCGCGGGCTAGCTAATTACGAAATAAAACAGGGTGGGTGCCGAATAAAATTTTTGAGTTTTGGTCAAAAAACCAGTTTTTGAACCAAAAAATTTAGGGTTTCAACCTCCAACCCGGGCGCTGATGCACGGAACGCGGACCAGAACACAGGGATGAAGGGTGAGTACTATTGCAACTACAATTTGAAATAAAATTTGGAAAAACACTAAATTTTGATGAGTTTTTATAAAAAATTCGAAAAATTTCTAAGGGTGGTAAGGGAAGTTTTTTGTAGGGGTAGTTCGGTGAGTGCAATATCGTCAGGACGTCGGCGGACGCCTAGTTTTGTCTAAAAATGCTGAAAACAGCTTCAAAATCGCACGTCTAGAACCGAATATATTCACTTTTTTATTAAAAACTATCTCCCTTAGGTGGATTTAGGTACTATACAGAAACTATGAGAAAAACTGTTTTTTGAAAATTTGCAAGTTTTATTTGAGCTAGGCGGGCGAGCGAGGTCTCAAAAGAAGCGGCTCGTCGCGGGCTAGCTAATTACGAAATAAAACAGGGTGGGTGCCGAATAAAATTTTTGAGTTTTGGTCAAAAAACCAGTTTTTGAACCAAAAAATTTAGGGTTTCAACCTCCAACCCGGGCGCTGATGCACGGAACGCGGACCAGAACACAGGGATGAAGGGTGAGTACTATTGCAACTACAATTTGAAATAAAATTTGGAAAAACACTAAATTTTGATGAGTTTTTATAAAAAATTCGAAAAATTTCTAAGGGTGGTAAGGGAAGTTTTTTGTAGGGGTAGTTCGGTGAGTGCAATATCGTCAGGACGTCGGCGGACGCCTAGTTTTGTCTAAAAATGCTGAAAACAGCTTCAAAATCGCACGTCTAGAACCGAATATATTCACTTTTTTATTAAAAACTATCTCCCTTAGGTGGATTTAGGTACTATACAGAAACTATGAGAAAAACTGTTTTTTGAAAATTTGCAAGTTTTATTTGAGCTAGGCGGGCGAGCGAGGTCTCAAAAGAAGCGGCTCGTCGCGGGCTAGCTAATTACGAAATAAAACAGGGTGGGTGCCGAATAAAATTTTTGAGTTTTGGTCAAAAAACCAGTTTTTGAACCAAAAAATTTAGGGTTTCAACCTCCAACCCGGGCGCTGATGCACGGAACGCGGACCAGAACACAGGGATGAAGGGTGAGTACTATTGCAACTACAATTTGAAATAAAATTTGGAAAAACACTAAATTTTGATGAGTTTTTATAAAAAATTCGAAAAATTTCTAAGGGTGGTAAGGGAAGTTTTTTGTAGGGGTAGTTCGGTGAGTGCAATATCGTCAGGACGTCGGCGGACGCCTAGTTTTGTCTAAAAATGCTGAAAACAGCTTCAAAATCGCACGTCTAGAACCGAATATATTCACGGTTAGGTTAGGTTAGGTTAGGTTAGGTTAGGTTAGGTTAGGTTAGGTTAGGTTAGGTTAGGTTAGGTTAGGTTAGGTTAGGTTAGGTTAGGTTAGGTTAGGTTAGGTTAGGTTAGGTTAGGTTAGGTTTTTTTTTTTTTTTTTTTTTGTTTTGGCAGGAGTGGGAAATCCCCACGGACACCTCGACTGCCGCACAGGTAGTGCGACAGTCGAGGTAGTGCCGGACTCGAACCGGCTAAAACCACACTCCTGCCCCGCCAGTGTCCCTCTAACATTATCAGAGACCTTTGTTGCGGAGGTTCAGCCTTATGTTTCTCTGAATTTTAGGAGGCCGAATAGACCACGCTCTATTAGTTCTGCTGTCTTTAACTTTTATGTTTAAAACTATTTGAGCACATATATTATTTCAACTTCAATACTATCACAATACTATAATTTATTTTTATACCTATATTTTCATACTATTGCGTCTGTTTCAACCCGTATATTTCAAAGTATAACCGTATAATATATTTTTACTTTTATTTTATTTTTGGTTAACATTTTATTTCTTTTTGTTTTTATTTTCAGATATCTATGCTATATACTTAGTATATATTTAAATATCAAATAATTTTAAATCCAATTTATGTGTTTCTACGTCTAATGTTTTTAATTTATTACTTAATTTACAAAAAGAGACAATTTCCGATGGAACGCAAATACGGCTATACTTCGCATCAATTTTGACACAACTTATCGGTCCCACTAGGGCTAACTTCGGATCTCGTATAACCTGGGCCAGTTTATCATGAAACTGACTCAGGTTACAGTTTTTACCAACCCCAGTGGTCCGTTTAATGCGTCTGCCATCTGGTTGTGCCAAAATTTTCGCCATCTCAACGTACTTGGAAGTGGGCGCACCGACCACTTTAGCAATAAGCTATTGACGATCTGGCGAATGCGTCCCACTTCCTGCGTACCGGGCATTCACTACTGAAAGCATTGTGTTGGTGTTCCCCCAGCTTGGCTCTGGTGCAGTTTACGCACACCGCTACCTCGCCACTGAGTTTTTGTGGGCAGTCCACCCTTAAATGTGGACCGCCGCAGTGGCTGCATAGGTCGGCCGTCTCCGTGCAGAGACGTTTACCGTGTCCATATGCCAGGCAGCGGGTACACTGCACCAGAGGCGTCTGGTCCTCGACGCGCACTCTCTGGAGGTCAATGCGTACTTTACCTCCTTCGAGTGCGCGCCTCCAGATAGTGGGGGATACACTCAACACAATGCTGTTGACGTGGGGGTTTGTTGTCCTCCTCCTAAACTTCACGGACATACGTAGTTCCTTGCCGCCGAGGTCGTGAAAAATCTCCCGGTTCTGGTTCTTAAGGGCTGCTAGTACTTCGTCGTCACTGTGTACCGACAGCACGTCCCTAAGAACCAGAAGCGGGTCCCGGTTCGTCACTTCCTCGACGACAAGGTTCCCTCCGGCCGCTTCAAGTCTCTCCTTGATTTTTCTTCTCTCCTCCTTGGTGGCACAACCCATTATTATTTTGCGATCTTTCGCTTTCCGCACCCTTTCCACTCGCACCCAGCCCTCCTTCGCGTCCACTGCTTTCCTGACTCTTTCCAGAATCTCGTCCCCCGTGTCCATCTCCTGTGTTGAGGAGACAACTACCGAATGCAGCGTGGTTCGCTCCGGGACTTGTGCCCTGGTATGGCTCTTAGTCACAGCTGCAACATTTGCGTAGGTTGTCTCCCCAACACTTTCTCTGTTGACCAGACTGTCTCGCAGTTTGAGCAATTCCTCAGAGTTTTCCTTTATTAAGGAAATGTGCTCCTTCATCGTCTTTACGAGCTCAGTCTGGTCAACAAGATTCGCAGGATCGGACCGGGGACAGCAGTCAGCAGCGGACGCGGCTACCGGTACGGCTGCAGGTGCGAGAGGAGCCCTGTCCCGCTCGGCCTCCTTCACCAGCTCAAAAAGCCTGTTAATGGCCTCGAGCACCGCAGTCTTTATGTCCGTCTTAAGGTTGCGAGAGTTGCCTAAATTAAGCTTGGCTTTGTTTAGGCAAGCTCTCGCCTCCGCGGTGCGACTGGGGTACCCGGCCTCAGGCTTTTTGAGCGGTCTTGGGGCATCAGCAGCAACTCGCCGCGTCCCCGGAGTGGCAGGGCCTATCTGGGAGGCAGAAGGAGTGTCGTCTCCAAAGGAGATTCTCCTCCTCGCGATAGCAGACGAAGGCCCCGCCTTCTCCGCCGATCGCGGCGAGCCACTGGAGCCTTGGGACCTCACGGTGCTGGATGGGGTGCGGAACATGTTTGGGTGTGATCGAGCGGACCCCTGTAAAGAGGGGGTCAGAGCGGACTTTCTGCCCGGGAGAAGAGAAGGGAGGTGACTGGATACTTCTGTGTCCCTGTAAAGAGGGGACACAGTAAGTTATTATAGAATGTATAATCGATTAAAAAATAAATACAAAAAGGTTAAAATAATTATTTTCGCACTTTCACGACTGTCAAATTAAAATTACTACTAAAATGCAATATGTATAAGTTAAAACTTTAAAATTAACTAATAAAATAAAATAGAATGAATTATGTATAATTAAAAATTTTAAAATTTTACTTCGTCAGGGTGGTTAAAATCGAGCTTTCCCCACAAACTCCTCAGCAAGTTTCAAAACAACCAAAAAGATATTAAATAAATGAAGAAAAAATTTTGCCAAAGACCCCACGTCTACCTTCCTATAGACCAGAGGGCGGGTGGGTGGGCAAAATTTTATTTGAGCTAGACGGGTGAGCGAGGTCTCAAAAGAAGCGGCTCGTCGCGGGCTAGCTAATTACGAAATAAAACAGGGTGGGTGCCGAATAATATTTTTGAGTTTTGGTCAAAAAACCAGTTTTTGAACCAAAAAATTTAGGGTTTCAACCTCCAACCTGGGCGCCGGCGCACGGAACGCGGACCAGAGCACAGGGATGAAGGGTGAGTACTATTGCAACTATAATCTAACGTAATTTTGACTAGAAATTTGGAAAAAACACTAAATTTTGATGATTTTATCTAAAAAATTCGAAAAATTTCTAAGGGTTGTAGGGAAATTTTTTATTCGCGCGTTTCGGGGGGTGCAATATCGTCAGTACGTAGGCGGACGCCTAGTTAGGTCCAAAAATGCTGAAAACAGCTTCAAAATCGCACGTCCAGAACCGAAAATATGAACGTTTTTGTTTTGAACTATCTCCCTAAGGTAGATTCAGGTACATACAGAAACTATGAGAAAAAACTGTTTTTTAAAAATGTACAAGTTTTATTTGAGCTAGACGGGCGAGCGAGGTCTCAAAAGAAGCGGCTCGTCGCGGGCTAGCTAATTACGAAATAAAACAGGGTGGGTGCCGAATAATATTTTTGAGTTTTGGTCAAAAAACCAGTTTTTGAACCAAAAAATTTAGGGTTTCAACCTCCAACCTGGGCGCCGGCGCACGGAACGCGGACCAGAGCACAGGGATGAAGGGTGAGTACTATTGCAACTATAATCTAACGTAATTTTGACTAGAAATTTGGAAAAAACACTAAATTTTGATGATTTTATCTAAAAAATTCGAAAAATTTCTAAGGGTTGTAGGGAAATTTTTTATTCGCGCGTTTCGGGGGGTGCAATATCGTCAGTACGTAGGCGGACGCCTAGTTAGGTCCAAAAATGCTGAAAACAGCTTCAAAATCGCACGTCCAGAACCGAAAATATGAACGTTTTTGTTTTGAACTATCTCCCTAAGGTAGATTCAGGTACATACAGAAACTATGAGAAAAAACTGTTTTTTAAAAATGTACAAGTTTTATTTGAGCTAGACGGGCGAGCGAGGTCTCAAAAGAAGCGGCTCGTCGCGGGCTAGCTAATTACGAAATAAAACAGGGTGGGTGCCGAATAATATTTTTGAGTTTTGGTCAAAAAACCAGTTTTTGAACCAAAAAATTTAGGGTTTCAACCTCCAACCTGGGCGCCGGCGCACGGAACGCGGACCAGAGCACAGGGATGAAGGGTGAGTACTATTGCAACTATAATCTAACGTAATTTTGACTAGAAATTTGGAAAAAACACTAAATTTTGATGATTTTATCTAAAAAATTCGAAAAATTTCTAAGGGTTGTAGGGAAATTTTTTATTCGCGCGTTTCGGGGGGTGCAATATCGTCAGTACGTAGGCGGACGCCTAGTTAGGTCCAAAAATGCTGAAAACAGCTTCAAAATCGCACGTCCAGAACCGAAAATATGAACGTTTTTGTTTTGAACTATCTCCCTAAGGTAGATTCAGGTACATACAGAAACTATGAGAAAAAACTGTTTTTTAAAAATGTACAAGTTTTATTTGAGCTAGACGGGCGAGCGAGGTCTCAAAAGAAGCGGCTCGTCGCGGGCTAGCTAATTACGAAATAAAACAGGGTGGGTGCCGAATAATATTTTTGAGTTTTGGTCAAAAAACCAGTTTTTGAACCAAAAAATTTAGGGTTTCAACCTCCAACCTGGGCGCCGGCGCACGGAACGCGGACCAGAGCACAGGGATGAAGGGTGAGTACTATTGCAACTATAATCTAACGTAATTTTGACTAGAAATTTGGAAAAAACACTAAATTTTGATGATTTTATCTAAAAAATTCGAAAAATTTCTAAGGGTTGTAGGGAAATTTTTTATTCGCGCGTTTCGGGGGGTGCAATATCGTCAGTACGTAGGCGGACGCCTAGTTAGGTCCAAAAATGCTGAAAACAGCTTCAAAATCGCACGTCCAGAACCGAAAATATGAACGTTTTTGTTTTGAACTATCTCCCTAAGGTAGATTCAGGTACATACAGAAACTATGAGAAAAAACTGTTTTTTAAAAATGTACAAGTTTTATTTGAGCTAGACGGGCGAGCGAGGTCTCAAAAGAAGCGGCTCGTCGCGGGCTAGCTAATTACGAAATAAAACAGGGTGGGTGCCGAATAATATTTTTGAGTTTTGGTCAAAAAACCAGTTTTTGAACCAAAAAATTTAGGGTTTCAACCTCCAACCTGGGCGCCGGCGCACGGAACGCGGACCAGAGCACAGGGATGAAGGGTGAGTACTATTGCAACTATAATCTAACGTAATTTTGACTAGAAATTTGGAAAAAACACTAAATTTTGATGATTTTATCTAAAAAATTCGAAAAATTTCTAAGGGTTGTAGGGAAATTTTTTATTCGCGCGTTTCGGGGGGTGCAATATCGTCAGTACGTAGGCGGACGCCTAGTTAGGTCCAAAAATGCTGAAAACAGCTTCAAAATCGCACGTCCAGAACCGAAAATATGAACGTTTTTGTTTTGAACTATCTCCCTAAGGTAGATTCAGGTACATACAGAAACTATGAGAAAAAACTGTTTTTTAAAAATGTACAAGTTTTATTTGAGCTAGACGGGCGAGCGAGGTCTCAAAAGAAGCGGCTCGTCGCGGGCTAGCTAATTACGAAATAAAACAGGGTGGGTGCCGAATAATATTTTTGAGTTTTGGTCAAAAAACCAGTTTTTGAACCAAAAAATTTAGGGTTTCAACCTCCAACCTGGGCGCCGGCGCACGGAACGCGGACCAGAGCACAGGGATGAAGGGTGAGTACTATTGCAACTATAATCTAACGTAATTTTGACTAGAAATTTGGAAAAAACACTAAATTTTGATGATTTTATCTAAAAAATTCGAAAAATTTCTAAGGGTTGTAGGGAAATTTTTTATTCGCGCGTTTCGGGGGGTGCAATATCGTCAGTACGTAGGCGGACGCCTAGTTAGGTCCAAAAATGCTGAAAACAGCTTCAAAATCGCACGTCCAGAACCGAAAATATGAACGTTTTTGTTTTGAACTATCTCCCTAAGGTAGATTCAGGTACATACAGAAACTATGAGAAAAAACTGTTTTTTAAAAATGTACAAGTTTTATTTGAGCTAGACGGGCGAGCGAGGTCTCAAAAGAAGCGGCTCGTCGCGGGCTAGCTAATTACGAAATAAAACAGGGTGGGTGCCGAATAATATTTTTGAGTTTTGGTCAAAAAACCAGTTTTTGAACCAAAAAATTTAGGGTTTCAACCTCCAACCTGGGCGCCGGCGCACGGAACGCGGACCAGAGCACAGGGATGAAGGGTGAGTACTATTGCAACTATAATCTAACGTAATTTTGACTAGAAATTTGGAAAAAACACTAAATTTTGATGATTTTATCTAAAAAATTCGAAAAATTTCTAAGGGTTGTAGGGAAATTTTTTATTCGCGCGTTTCGGGGGGTGCAATATCGTCAGTACGTAGGCGGACGCCTAGTTAGGTCCAAAAATGCTGAAAACAGCTTCAAAATCGCACGTCCAGAACCGAAAATATGAACGTTTTTGTTTTGAACTATCTCCCTAAGGTAGATTCAGGTACATACAGAAACTATGAGAAAAAACTGTTTTTTAAAAATGTACAAGTTTTATTTGAGCTAGACGGGCGAGCGAGGTCTCAAAAGAAGCGGCTCGTCGCGGGCTAGCTAATTACGAAATAAAACAGGGTGGGTGCCGAATAATATTTTTGAGTTTTGGTCAAAAAACCAGTTTTTGAACCAAAAAATTTAGGGTTTCAACCTCCAACCTGGGCGCCGGCGCACGGAACGCGGACCAGAGCACAGGGATGAAGGGTGAGTACTATTGCAACTATAATCTAACGTAATTTTGACTAGAAATTTGGAAAAAACACTAAATTTTGATGATTTTATCTAAAAAATTCGAAAAATTTCTAAGGGTTGTAGGGAAATTTTTTATTCGCGCGTTTCGGGGGGTGCAATATCGTCAGTACGTAGGCGGACGCCTAGTTAGGTCCAAAAATGCTGAAAACAGCTTCAAAATCGCACGTCCAGAACCGAAAATATGAACGTTTTTGTTTTGAACTATCTCCCTAAGGTAGATTCAGGTACATACAGAAACTATGAGAAAAAACTGTTTTTTAAAAATGTACAAGTTTTATTTGAGCTAGACGGGCGAGCGAGGTCTCAAAAGAAGCGGCTCGTCGCGGGCTAGCTAATTACGAAATAAAACAGGGTGGGTGCCGAATAATATTTTTGAGTTTTGGTCAAAAAACCAGTTTTTGAACCAAAAAATTTAGGGTTTCAACCTCCAACCTGGGCGCCGGCGCACGGAACGCGGACCAGAGCACAGGGATGAAGGGTGAGTACTATTGCAACTATAATCTAACGTAATTTTGACTAGAAATTTGGAAAAAACACTAAATTTTGATGATTTTATCTAAAAAATTCGAAAAATTTCTAAGGGTTGTAGGGAAATTTTTTATTCGCGCGTTTCGGGGGGTGCAATATCGTCAGTACGTAGGCGGACGCCTAGTTAGGTCCAAAAATGCTGAAAACAGCTTCAAAATCGCACGTCCAGAACCGAAAATATGAACGTTTTTGTTTTGAACTATCTCCCTAAGGTAGATTCAGGTACATACAGAAACTATGAGAAAAAACTGTTTTTTAAAAATGTACAAGTTTTATTTGAGCTAGACGGGCGAGCGAGGTCTCAAAAGAAGCGGCTCGTCGCGGGCTAGCTAATTACGAAATAAAACAGGGTGGGTGCCGAATAATATTTTTGAGTTTTGGTCAAAAAACCAGTTTTTGAACCAAAAAATTTAGGGTTTCAACCTCCAACCTGGGCGCCGGCGCACGGAACGCGGACCAGAGCACAGGGATGAAGGGTGAGTACTATTGCAACTATAATCTAACGTAATTTTGACTAGAAATTTGGAAAAAACACTAAATTTTGATGATTTTATCTAAAAAATTCGAAAAATTTCTAAGGGTTGTAGGGAAATTTTTTATTCGCGCGTTTCGGGGGGTGCAATATCGTCAGTACGTAGGCGGACGCCTAGTTAGGTCCAAAAATGCTGAAAACAGCTTCAAAATCGCACGTCCAGAACCGAAAATATGAACGGTTAGGTTAGGTTAGGTTAGGTTAGGTTAGGTTAGGTTAGGTTAGGTTAGGTTAGGTTAGGTTAGGTTAGGTTAGGTTAGGTTAGGTTAGGTTAGGTTAGGTTAGGTTAGGTTAGGTTAGGTTAGGTTAGGTTAGGTTAGGTTAGGTTAGGTTAGGTTAGGTTAGGTTAGGTTAGGTTAGGTTAGGTTAGGTTAGGTTTTTTTTTTTTTTTTTTTTTTTTTTTTTTTTTTTTTTGGCAGGAGTGGGAAATCCCCACGGACACCTCCACTATCTCACAGGGTGTGAGACAGTGGAGGTAGTGTCGGACTCGAACCGACTAAAACCCACTCCTGCCCTGCTCGTGTCCCCCTGACGTAGTCAGAGACCTTTTTTAACTTTTAATATTTTTATATACTTATGTTTATTTTAATATTTAATTTTGAAAAATTTTACTGATTTATTCAATGAATTTACGTTTTTATTTTATTAGTTATAATTTATTTATTTATTTACTACGTTATACTATGCTTATATCTAAATATCTTTTCTTATGAGAAATGTTCATATTTGGAAAAGCACAGTGTATTATACTTCTTTATTCCTATTAATGACTACGTTTGCGACTTTAATGCAATACTCCAAGAAAACATTCCTATATTTGTTTTCCGACATAAAGTTTTGGATGCTGTTTCTTGTTATTTTACACTCCAATTTTTGCTCAGCATTGAAGCGCTCCTTTTCATGTACTGGGCATTCCATCAGGATGTGTGCGACCGACTCCACCTGATCCGGCTCGCAGATGCACCATGGGTTCTCCTTACACCTGAAGCGATGCAGGTATTCGGAGAACCCACCGTGACCTGTTAAGATCTGCGTGACTACCCCGACTGGTTTTAGTTTTAGCACGGTCCTGTGGGCGTCGATCGCATCTGGGAAAAACATTTTGGTAACAGAGGCTGTTTCGCCATTCTGGTACCTCCGATTCCATTCGTCAAGCGACCCCACACGGATCTGCCGCTTGACGAATGAAACCGGGCAGCGGTCATAGTCCGGCCTCTTCCTGGACCGGAGAGCAGCCTCCTTCGCGAGGTGGTCCGCGCGCTCATTGCCCTCTAGCCCCGCGTGTGCCTTTATCCAGAACAAAGACACATCTTTGTTCTGGGATAAAGCCGCGGCCACGTTCGCTCTCGCCTCCACGGCCAGCGCGTGGAGGGAACCTTGGTTTGTGACTGTTTGTAGTGCGGCCTTTGAGTCACTATAGATACCGAAGGTTCCCTCTTTGCGCTTGAGGATTTCGCGCGTGGCAATGCATATGGCCAGGAGTTCCGCCTGGTAGACCGTGCAGTACGACGGCAAGCTAAGTTTGACGGACTTGATCTCGGCGTCACCGTCCCAAAGAGACAGTGCTGCTCCGACCTTGCCCGCAATCTTGCTGCCGTCCGTAAACACCCGGACTGCTTGGACGTTGTGGGTGTCCACACACGTCTGGTCCTCCAGGCATACGAACCCCATGGCCATATGTGTCGCCGGGTGCGGAGTCTCTGCAAATCCCACCACCCGCTCCACCTCCCTGCCCGCCAGTGCCGGCTGCGGCACCCCTCTTCTCGCCTCATACAGAGCGGCTGCTTCCTGTATTCGGAGGTCGAGTGGGAGTATCCCAGCCAGCACCAGGGACGCGTTCAGCGAAACGGTGCGGTAGGACTTACAGAGCTTCTGCGCGAATCCTCGTTGGACCGTGTTGAGGCTTTTCTGCACCCCGATCTTTTTGGCTGCCGGCGCCCATGCACTCGCCGCGTACAAAATCACGGGCTCCACTGCTGCCGTGTATATGGTGTGGATGATCTCCGGGTTAAGGCCCCAGCTCACTTTTGCCGCACGTGCCAACTGTTTGTAAATGTTTACAGCCTTCCTGCAAACGTTTGCGACGTGGGTATTAAAAGTGAGCTGGTGGTCGACGGTGAGCCCCAGTATTTTAATCTCCTTTGACATGCCAATGTCTACCCCGCCCATGCTCAGGAGTGGAACATCGTACTTCAGCTTCTTGGTTATCACCATTGCACAAGTTTTTTGCGGTGCAAACTTCAGCTTGTTTCCGATGCCCCACACCCGAACATACTCGAGGGCGGCATTGGCATGCCTCTGGATTTCCAACGCTGTGTCACCGTCGAAGATCATCACAACATCATCGGCGAACGCCTGGCAGTGGACGCCCCGCTCCTCCAGCCCCTTCAGCAGGGGGTCGAGGATCAGGTTCCACAGGATCGGACCGCCAATAGACCCCTGCACACACCCCTTGTTCGTGTCTCTTTGACACTCGGCACCAGCGTACCTTACACGAACACTCCTACCAGTCAGGTAGCTGTCTAGCAGCCTCCTCAAGTTCACCGGGCACTTTTCCTCAGCCAGTCTGGTCCTGATGGCCGGCCACCATGCGCTATCGAAGGCTCCCTCTATGTCCAGTGATACAACAGTGATCAGCTTCTTGGCACTTAGCTTTCCTTTGATATGTTGTATCATGGTGTAGAGGGAGTCCTCGGTGCTCCTCTGTGGCATGAAACCAAACTGGCGAGTACTGAGCCGCGGGACGAGGTGCCACTTCAGCCGCGCTACTAGCAGCTTCTCAAGCGTTTTACCTAGGACTGGTAGGAGGCCGATCGGCCTGAACGACTTAGGGGTGGTGTAGGAATCCTTGCCGGGCTTTCGGAGGACCACCACCGTGGCTACTTTCCAGGCCCCAGGGAAGTGTCCGTGCTCCAGGCACTTGTTGGCCAGTGCAAGGAACGTCCCTGGGTCCCGGAATATCGCCTGTGCACAGATATCGGCTGTGAGACCGTCCGCCCCGGGTGCCTTCTTCGGGTTGAAGCTTTCCACCGCGGTTTTCAGCTCCAGAAGTGTAAACGGTGGGTCATGTTGTTCATCATGCGCCCACTCGTTTACACGACTGGCCGCTTCACGTATCCGACGGTGGTCAGCGTTCTCTCCCTCTTCTAGGTCTTCGGGGTAGAAGGTCTCGGCCAGCAGCAAGGCCGATTCCTGTGCACTCAGTGGCACTCCATCCTTCACCAACGGCAAGTCCTCCTGTCTTTTGGCGGTCCGTCCTATGACCCTATAAATCCCCTCCCACATTCCCTCCCTATCCTGCTTCCCACAAAAGCCCTTCCATCCCTCCGTCTGCGCCTTTTTGGCTAGGGTCTCATAATTTACTTTTGCTTGCAGGTACTCATCGACGACTTTTTGCCTCCGGACCGGTGCAGCGCATCGAATGCGGCGTCTCCGGGTGTTGACCTCCGACATCAGCTCAGCGAGCTCCTTGGACCACCACGGTATAGTAAGTTGGGTGTTGTTATCGATTTTGTTTAAAGTTTCTTCACAAGAATTTGTAATATTAGCTATGAATTTATTTACATTATGTTCTAGTTCTGATTTGTTATTAACCTTATCTATTTCTATTGAATTTAAATTTGAATCAGCATTTAATTGGGCCAGTTTCACATGAAACTGGCTCCAATTTGCTTTTCTTGTGTTGTAGATTCTCGTGGTCCTGTCTATATTGATACCTTTAGCTTTTAGAAGATTAATTTTGAATACTATACCGTTGTGGTCCGAGCTCGTGAGACCTTCCTCGACCCGCCAGTCCTCCACCAAGTCCAGCAGCTCCGTTGAGCAGGCTGTTACATCAACGAAGCTGCTGTACAGGGTGTTTCCTCTGACGGTGTCGAAGGTCGGGGTGTTGCCGACGTTGAGTACCTGCATGCGCATTTCCTCGAGGGTTCCCGACAAGTCCTCACCCTTGCTGTCGGTTACCAGGCTACCCCACCAGGTGCTCTTGGCGTTGGCGTCGCCGCCAATTACGATCCTAGTGGGGCCTATTTCCTCGCGAATCTGCATGAGCTGCTCCAGGTATGGCTGTATGGGCTGGTCTGGTTCAAAGTAGAAGGAGACTACTGCGATTTCCCAGGCGCTGGTACGGATCCTCACCACCACGATGTTGTTGGTGGTGAGTTTCGGACACTGTGTGACGTCAAGGTCGTGATTGAAGACGACTATTGCCGCCTTCACAGTTCCACCTCCTTGTTCAGCGCACTGGTAGACTCTCGCTCCCCGGTAGTCTCGCATCCTTTTAACCCCACCCACATACGGCTCCTGGAGCAGTGCGAACGCAACCCTCCGCTCACTAGCCACAATCATGAGCTCTTGGGTTGCTAAGTTCTTCCTCTGCAGATTCGCCTGGATTACCTGGTAACTCTTACGGGCACTCGGGTTTGTTCGGGAATCCCTGGGTGGGTCCCTGCTACCTGATGCCGCTGGCTGGCCCTTAGCAGTACGCCACCGACAGCCGTGCCAATGCGTCCCACTTCACGCGAGTTGGGCACTCGCTGTCGAAGGCGTTGTGCTCAGTCTTTCCCAGCTTTGCGGAGACACAGTTCTTGCACCTTGGTGCTTCTGCAGCCAACCGTGAGGGGCAGTCGACTCTCAAGTGGGGATCCCCACAGTGTGTGCAGAGGTCAGCGGGTTCCGTGCACAGTTTACGGCCATGGCCGAAGCGCAAGCAGCGAGTGCACTGGATCAGTGGTGACTGATCCAGCACACGCACCCGCTGCAGGTCAATGTGCACTCGACCCGCATTTGTCAGCCTCTGCCACACAGAAGGGGACACCTGCATGATGATGTGAGACATGTGGGTGTTCCTCGTCCTGCGACGGTACTTCACCCCCATCCTCACATCATCCGCAGGCAAGTCCCCAATCAGGTGGGTGTTTTGGCGCTTCAGCGCTTCTGTGACCTCCACATCGGAGTGACAGGAGAGGACGTCCTTCAGGATGACGAGCGGATCCTTGTTTTGGACCTCTTCCACCATGAGGTTTCCGGCCTTCTTTATCCTCTCCGTCACTCGAGTCAATTCCTCCCTGGTCCTGAAACCGACCACCACCTTCTGGTCCCTCACTCTCCGCAGCCTCTCCACCCTGGTACCCTCGTTCCTGGCATCTACTGCCGTCCTCAGCTTCTCAATTACCTCTCCCCCGGTGTCCTTGTCATCGACCGATGACACGACCACCGAGTGAAGGGGCTTTTGGAGGTGCTGCTTTGGGACGGCGGCCATCTCGGCGAAAGAGGGTCCCTGGCCTGCGACAAAGCGAGGTGCCTGTTGTAGGTGCTCCGACAGAGCCCGTGTGTGCAGCTGGCATTCCTCCAGCGCCTTTTTGTGCTGCTGGAGGTTCTCCGTGAGTTGCTTCATGAGCTCTGTCGTTGCGCCCGAGGTCGGCGTCAGGTCCCTGGGGGCCCCTTCGGGTTCGGCTGCCTCTCCGGGAGTTTTGCCCCTCTCTATTTCCCCCTCCTTGACGAGGTGGAAGAGCCGATCAATTGCTTTTGTAAGCGCGTCCTTAATTTCTTTCTTTAGGTTCCGGCTGCTGTCCAACTGAATTTTAGCGCTGGTGAGACACGCCTTTGCCTCCGTGGTTCTATTTAAGTACTTCACGGGTGGCACTTCTCGAGGCGAGCTCTCCAGCGCCCTCTCAGCCTGCTTTGCCTGCTGCGTGGTTGCGGCTTTGGATTTGAGCTTGGGGGAAGTAGGCACGAGTGTCTTCTTTGGGGAAGTGGTAGCGGGTGTAGGGGCTTTGCGGGGTTGCCCCGATTTAAGTTTCTCCGCCTCCCACTCGCCAATACTGCGCCGCACTGAGGGGCCCGCCTGTACTGAGCATGCCCCCTCCACGTCCAAACTCTCCTCCGCAGCCTTCGCCTTCAGCACCGGACTCCTGATGCCGAGCATGGTAAAAGAATAATTTTGTATCGGGGGACACGTATTAGTACTACTGTGACCCTGTAAAGGGGGGACACAGTAAGTAGTTGACTAAATAATTAGTTAAAATATAAATATAATAAAATCAATTAAAGTATTAGAAAATGTCAATAATAATAATAAAATTTGTGTCAAAATAAAAATTTTAGATTAAAATAAATTATGTAAAAAATTTAAAATATTTTACAATGTCATAAATATGGTCAAAAGGTTTTAAAAACAAACTCTCCCTAACAGCCCAATAGTTCGTCAAAGTTTATAAACTATTTTTCTCCCTTACCACCTTATTTGAAGCTAGAAGAGCCTCAAAAAGATAGTTTGAAGCTTTCCCGGTCCAAACAAGCGTTGGGAATCCAATTCCCAAATAAAAAATTTTCTGCTAAAAACTCAGTCTACCTCTTTCTATATACTACAGGGTGGGTGGGCGGGAAATTTTTATTTGAGCTAGGCGGGCGAGCGAGGTCTCAAAAGAAGCGGCTCGTCGCGGGCTAGCTAATTACGAAATAAAACAGGGTGGGTGCCGAATAAAATTTTTGAGTTTTGGTCAAAAAACTAGTTTTTGAACCAAAAAATTTAGGGTTTCAACCTCCAACCTGGGCGCCGGCTCACGGAACGCGGACCAGAACACAGGGATGAAGGGTGAGTACTATTGCAACTACAATTTGAAATAAAATTTGGAAAAACACTAAATTTTGATGAGTTTTTGTAAAAAATTCGAAAAATTTCTAAGGGTGGTTAGGGAAGTTTTTTATAGGGGTTGTTCGGTGAGTGCAATATCGTCAGGACGTCGGCGGACGCCTAGTTTAGTCTAAAAATGCTGAAAACAGCTTCAAAATCGCACGTCTAGAACCGAATATATTCACTTTTTTATTAAAAACTATCTCCCTTAGGTGGATTTAGGTACTATACAGAAACTATGAGAAAAACTGTTTTTTGAAAATTTACAAGTTTTATTTGAGCTAGGCGGGCGAGCGAGGTCTCAAAAGAAGCGGCTCGTCGCGGGCTAGCTAATTACGAAATAAAACAGGGTGGGTGCCGAATAAAATTTTTGAGTTTTGGTCAAAAAACTAGTTTTTGAACCAAAAAATTTAGGGTTTCAACCTCCAACCTGGGCGCCGGCTCACGGAACGCGGACCAGAACACAGGGATGAAGGGTGAGTACTATTGCAACTACAATTTGAAATAAAATTTGGAAAAACACTAAATTTTGATGAGTTTTTGTAAAAAATTCGAAAAATTTCTAAGGGTGGTTAGGGAAGTTTTTTATAGGGGTTGTTCGGTGAGTGCAATATCGTCAGGACGTCGGCGGACGCCTAGTTTAGTCTAAAAATGCTGAAAACAGCTTCAAAATCGCACGTCTAGAACCGAATATATTCCGGTTAGGTTAGGTTAGGTTAGGTTAGGTTAGGTTAGGTTAGGTTAGGTTAGGTTAGGTTAGGTTAGGTTAGGTTAGGTTAGGTTAGGTTAGGTTAGGTTAGGTTAGGTTAGGTTAGGTTAGGTTAGGTTAGGTTAGGTTAGGTTAGGTTAGGTTAGGTTAGGTTAGGTTAGGTTAGGTTAGGTTAGGTTAGGTTAGGTTAGGTTAGGTTAGGTTAGGTTAGGTTAGGTTAGGTTAGGTTAGGTTAGGTTAGGTTAGGTTAGGTTAGGTTAGGTTAGGTTAGGTTAGGTTAGGTTAGGTTAGGTTAGGTTAGGTTAGGTTAGGTTAGGTTAGGTTAGGTTAGGTTAGGTTAGGTTAGGTTAGGTTAGGTTAGGTTAGGTTAGGTTAGGTTAGGTTAGGTTAGGTTAGGTTTTTTTTTTTTTTTTTTTTTGACATTACACTCCTGCCTTGCCAGTGTCCCTCTGACATGATCAGAGACCTTTTCTATTAGTTTTGTGACTTGTGTAGCGACTAGTTTATTAGGTGGCCGAAGAGACCATACTACTATTCTGTTGCTTCTAATTTTTATTTCTACTTTTAAAGATACTATAATTTGCTATTTTTACTTTTACTTTATTATTGGTGCTGTTTAATATGACTATTACTATAATTATGATTTTTAATTTTTATTAAAATAATTCTTCTTTTACATTCTTTAATATATTTACTATCCTGCTAATGATAAAATACTGCATATTCCTAAATTATATTTTCCCATTTTACTTAAGCTTAGATTTCGTGTCCCCCGTATTTTTGCCCTACAAGTTTTCTGCGACTATGTCCCGATTTTTAGTTTTGCTTACGATATTTGCTACGTATACTCAATATACAAGTCAATATCACAACATGTCCAGAAAAGTAGAATAATCGCAGAAAACAAACCAGGTTCGACACAACTTAACGATTTCACTAGAGTTGGCTTATGGTCCAGTACAATTTGGGCCACTTTCCCAAAAAAGTGACACCAATTACCAATCTCCATTAAGCCAACCCTAGTGGTTCGCTTAATGCGTCTGCGATCTGGTTGTGTCAAACCTGACATGTTCGTGTACGTGGAAGTGGGCGCATCGACAACTTTAGCAATATGCTACGGTTGCTCGTGCGAATGCGTCCCACTTCTTGTGTACCGGGCATTCCTTGCTGAACGCATTGTGCGAGTGTTCCCCGAGCTTGGCTCTGGTGCAGTTGACGCACACCGCTGCCTCGCCACTGACTGGGCAGTCCAACCTAAGGTGTGAACCGCCGCAGTGGCTGCATAGGTCAACCGGCTCCGTGCAAAGACGCTTGCCGTGACCATATGCAAGGCAGCGGGTGCACTGCACCAGAGGCGTCTGGTCTTCAACGCGCACCCTCTGGAGGTCAATACGGAGCTTGCCTCCTTCGAGTGCGCGCTTCCAGATTGCAGGGGAAACACTCAGCACAATGCTGTTCACGTGAGGGTTACGCGATTTCTTCCTATATTTTATAGAAAGTTTCTGTTCCTCGTCGCCGAGGCCGTGAAAGATCTCCCGGTTCTGGTTCTTGAGGGCTCTCAACACTTCTTCGTCACTGTGTACTGACAGCACGTCCCTAAGAACCAGAAGCGGGTCCCGATTCTTCACCGCCTCGACGACGAGGTTCTCTCCGGCCGATTCAAGTCGCTTCTTAAGTTTTTCCCTCTCCTCCTTTGTTGCGCACCCCATTATGACCTTCTGGTCCTTGGCCTTCCGGACCCTCTCTACACGCACCCAGCCCTCCTTCGCGTCCACTGCCTTCCTAACTCTTTCGAGTATTTCGGCCCCCGTATCCATCTCCTGTGTCGAGGAGACAACCACGGAGTGTAGCGTCGTTCGCTCCAGGGCCTGTGCCCCGGTGTGGCGATTACTGACGGCCGCTACACTGGCGTAGGTTGTCTCCCCCGCACTTTCCTTGCTAGCCAGACTGTCTCGGAGTTTGTCGAGTTTCTCGGAGTTTTCCTTTAACTCCGAGATGTGCTCCTTGAGAGTGTTAAGGAGCTCAGTCTGGCCAGCAAGGACCTCGCTGGTGATGGGTTGGGGACCGCAGCAGTTAGCAGTGGACGCGGGTTCCGGTACGGCAACGGGTGCGGCAGAGGCCTTGTCTCGCTCCGACTCCTTGACCAGCTCATAAAGCCTGTTTATGGCTTCGAGCACCGCAGTCTTGATTTCCGCTTTCAGGTTGCGAGAGTTGCCCAAATTTAGCTTTGCCTTATTTAGGCAAGCTCTCGCCTCCGCAATGCGACTGGGGTGCTCAGCCTCAGGCTTTATGAGCGATCTTGGAGCGTTGACAGGAACTCGGCGCGTCAGCGGAGTAGCAGGACCCTCCCGGGACGCGAGGGGTGTATCGTTTCCGAATACAATTTTCCTCCTCGCGTCAGGGGACGAGGGGCCCGCCTTCTCCGCCAATCGCGGCGAGCTCCCGGAGCTCTGGGTGTTCGAGTTCATGGCCGGGGTGCACAACATAATTTTCAGTCAGAGCAGATAGTGCAAGAACGGACCCCTGTAAAGAGGAGGTCAGAACTACAATATCTGCTCGAGGAGAGGGTTTTGGACCCTGGTACTTGTGTTGCCCTGTAAAGGGGGGGAACACAAAAAGTAATGAAATAATAAAATCAATTAAAATACAAAATGTTATATAATAATAGTCGCTCGTAAACGATCGACTGTCACAATAAATTTACAACAAATAAAATTAATTAGTATAATATATAATAAAATAATATAATTTCGTTAAAACTTTGTCAGGATGTTTAAAAAGAGAGGATTCTCCTGTGTCCCTGTAAAGGGGGGTACACAGAAGAAATGAAAATATTTGAATTGAAATGGACGATAATAATTATAAAATAAAATACACTCAATTAATGCTAATTAAAATGTGGGCCTTCACAGACTCAGTCAAATAGGTTAAAAATAAAATAAAAAATGCTAGTTTCCCTATCCACACTATTTACAAATATAAAATTAAAAATATTATCCCACCGATCACTTCCCGTCCACCTTCCTATAGACCAGAGGGCGGATGGGTGGGCAAAATTTTATTTGAGCTAGACGGGCGAGCGAGGTCTCAAAAGAAGCGGCTCGTCGCGGGCTAGCTAATTACGAAATAAAACAGGGTGGGTGCCGAATAAAATTTTTGAGTTTTGGTCAAAAAACCAGTTTTTGAACCAAAAAATTTAGGGTTTCAACCTCCAACCTGGGCGCCGGCGCACGGAACGCGGACCAGAACACAGGGATGAAGGGTGAGTACTATTGCAACTATAATTTGAAAGAAAATTTGGAAAAACACTAAATTTTGATGAGTTTTTGCAAAAAATTCGAAAAATTTCTAAGGGTGGTTAGGGAAGTTTTTTATAGGGGTTGTTCGGTGAGTGCAATATCGTCAGGACGTCGGCGGACGCCTAGTTTTGTCTAAAAATGCTGAAAACAGCTTCAAAATCGCACGTCTAGAACCGAATATATTCGGTTAGGTTAGGTTAGGTTAGGTTAGGTTAGGTTAGGTTAGGTTAGGTTAGGTTAGGTTAGGTTAGGTTAGGTTAGGTTAGGTTAGGTTAGGTTAGGTTTTTTTTTTTTTTTTTTTTTTTTTTTTTTGTTTTGGCAGGAGTGGGAAATCCCCACGGACACCTCCACTATCTCACAGGGTGTGTGAGAAAGTGGAGGTAGTGTCGGACTCGAACCGACTAAAACCCACTCCTGCCCAGCCAGTGTCCCTCTAACATTATCAGAGTCCTTAATATCTGATTGTTTGGCTTGACTTTGCTTACAGGTGGCCGGGGTGACCACGTAATACGCATTTTGTTGCAGTTTAGTTTTAGTTTCTTTATTTTTATCACTTTACAATTTACATTTTTTATTTTTAACCATTTTTCACTTAATTCATATACATATATTACATAAAATTAATAATTATTTACTAATCCATACTGTTTATTTTAAAAATGTCCTCATACTATTTTCTTACTTAAACTATATTTATCTATTTAACCCTTAAATTAATGCCCTTTAGATCTTTATTTCGTTTCTAAGTTTTCAAGTTTTCCATTTTAAAATTTTGTTTTCATCTATTTGTTTTTTTTTTTTTTTTTTTTTTATGTCCATGATACTTAAACTATATACTCAATATATACTTATATATCACATATTAACAACTAACTTACGTATATTAATGACTAGATGACGTTTTAAAATTGATTTTAGGTTATTTTCAAAATTTTTGTATTCTGCACTTTGTTCGACACAGCATGATGACTCCAATAGGGCTAGCCCATGGACCAACTTAACTTGAGTCAGTTTCTCATGAAACTGACTCCAGTTTCGATTTCTCAAGTACCTAACCCTGATGGTTTGCGTTATGCGTCTGGTATCTAGCTGTGCCGAACTAGTGGTCTGTCTGTACTTGGAAGTGGGCGCACCGGCAACTTTAGCAATAAGCTATTGCTGCCCTCGCGAATGCGTCCCACTTCCTACGTACTGGGCATTCACTACTGAATGCATTGTGCGAGTGTTCCCCCAGCTTGGCTCTGGTGCAGTTAACGCACACCGCTGCTTCGCCGATCTGTTTTACCGGGCAGTCCACCCTGAGGTGTGGACCGCCACAGTGGCAGCACAGATCGGCAGGCTCCGTGCACAGGCGTTTGCCGTGCCCGTATGCCAAGCAGCGGGTGCACTGCACCAGAGGCGTCTGGTCCTCGACGCGCACTCTCTGGAGGTCAATACGAAGCTTGCCTCCTTCGAGTGCCCTCTTCCAGACTGCTGGGGTGACACTCAGCACAATGCTATTCGTGTGTGGGTTACGCGTCTTTTTCCTGTATTTAATGGCCATTTTCTGTTCCTCGTCGTCGAGGCCGTGAAAAATCTCCCTGTTCTGGTTCCTGAGGGCCTTCAGCACTTCATCGTCACTGTGTACGAGCAGCACGTCCCTCAGAACCAGAAGCGGGTCTCGATTCTTTACTTCCTCGACGACGAGGTTTGCCCCGACCGCCTGAAGTCGCTTCTTTAGTTTCGACCTCTCCTCCTCCGTTGAACACCCCATAATAATTTTCTGATCTTTTGCCTTTCTCACTCTTTCTACCCGCACCCAGCCCTCCTTCGCGTCCACTGCCTTCCTGACACGTTCTAAAACCTCGTCCCCCGTGTCCATTTCTTGCGTCGAGGAGACAACCACCGAGTGCAGCGTCGCTCGCTCCAGGGCCTGTCCCCCGGTGTGACGCTTACTCGCGGCCGCTGCATCGGCATAGGTCCTCCCCTCAACGCTTTCCCAGCCAGCCAGACTGTCTCGGAGCTTTTCCACCTTCTCGGTGTTCTCCTTTACAATCGAGATGTGCTCCTTCAAGGTGGTAATGAGCTCAGTCTGGCTAGCGAGACTCTCAGAAATGGACTGGGGACAGCAGTCAGCAGTGGGTGCGGGTGCTGGTGCGGGCTCCGGTGCGGCAGGGGCCTTGTCGCGCTCCGACTCCTTGACAAGCTCAAAAAGCCTGTTTATGGCCTCGAGTACCGCAGTCTTGATGTCGGTCCTGAGG